>OZ024821.1:66134189-66640343 GCA_964016985.1 Anodontia alba | reverse complement strand
TGGTATAAATACAACCTAGTCCGGTAATATGTGACTTTTGGTTTCAATTCTCTATTTGACGTAATACAGCTTGAGACCAGAAACTTCGGGTCACTGGACAAGGTTATATTTTTACCTATATGTATCATAGTTTGTTCATATCTTCTTTACTAATTCGTGAGACGACCTAGTATTGATCACTGTTAGACCATAATTCACCGTTAAAACTATAAATGACAACAACACACTTTAACCATTTATGCCTAACGTCCCATAAAAGGGGACATGGGCAAAACCGTTAGGACCCAGCTCAGCCGCCGCATTAGGTTCATAATTGTTTAATGTACCATTTGGTCTGTTTCGGCATTCTTTGAGCTTGATTCTTATGGTAGTCTAATTTTGCATCTCGCTGCATTATAATTATGTTTGTTTTTACACACATATTGCTAACTAATCGGTTTCAAAAGCTCGTGCGAGATGGTGTTACTCTGTCATCTCCAAGACGTTGAATCAACGTTGAATCGACATTGTTTTCAACGTTGTGTTGCCTGCTGGGATATTTTTGCTGACCCAAGGAGAAGAGGTACATTTTCAGGGGAGATAACTCTGTGTCAAAACTGAATTTGCCCCGTTCCGAAAAGTGGTCTGCATTAAAAAGTCTTTCCTCTTTTTCAGAAAGGAATTGTTGTACAGGAAAGCCAAATAGCCAAAATATAAGTGAAGATACCCAGGAAATGATACAATAACGAAACAAGTCACAAAAATTATCTCCCTTGTCAAAATGATTTTAAAATCTTCAAAGTATATCCAACCATCTTAAAAACAAACATATCTTGTCAGATCTTATATGGTAACTGACAGACAGCATGTATGTAAACTGTCGAAAATGGCCCAAATGTCCTATTGCACATGGCTCACTCTCCGCGCGTCAAACGGCCAATAACAGATTCAAAAATCTGGACCCACCACGTTCCTATCTTCACATCTTTACATATTCAAGCATACTGGATGGCACGACGTACTGACACTATACGTGCGCCAAATGTTTTCTAACATTCATAAGCACTAAAACAATTAGCCTACTTATATGCTGAGTAGCCGAATTCCAAATTGGATAAAAAAAAACTTCTATCATTTAACATTGGACGCGTTTGGTACACACAAACGTTATTTGAAACCAGCCTCGTGACTTTCCCCGAATGTTTTCCATAAAACTGTATACAGTCGAACTTCAATGGCTCGAACACCTTTTGGACCATGGACAATTGTTCGAGCCATGGGTAGTTCGAGCCAATGAAGGTTAGGAAGCAAATATCGCTAATTCTGGGAAATCTATCGATCTTCTACACAATAATTGTATGTTGAGCGTACTCAGAGGCGATTCTAATGAGTACACACAACATACAATTTCATAATGAAATAAGAAAGCTTCCTTAAATATTTGTTTTCTTGAGCTATCGGAAGAATTTCGTAGGGACTCAAAAACGAGTTCGAATTAGCCATGGTGAATGATTGGTGCAGATTGGCATAAAACATTTATGCTTGAATGGTGTTGACAAGAGTTGTTTCATTTCAAGTTTCATCGTAACCGGCCGAACAGTTAAAATTTTGAATAACACCCGGGACGAAGATGTTCTTTGCACGTTTTGATGGCTTCATAAATTGCTTCCTGAAATCTGTCGAACAAATCGGCTTAAAAAGTTATTTGTTTTGTTGCTATTGTAGTTTTGTATCCGCTGGCATAGTAGCCAATATAGTCTTATCACAGCTCCAGCCAGTAAAATCGCGTCTGTGATACATAGCTCAGCCGTGGAGTGACGGCTTATGTTGAACTGTTTTGATCACTTGCCTTTTATTGTTTGTCCATTCACGATTGTAAAAGATATAACCACCAAACACTGCAAATGCAAATTTACAAAACGTGCACATATATATAAAACTTGCTATGTCTTCGTAAGAAATGAAAGCGCTACTAAATTAAATAAAACAACGAGAGACAAGAGAATAAACAAGAGATTAATATGCAGATAGCTTCAGGATGAATTGTGGCATATATGGCCTGGGGTTGAATGTTTAACTCTAAATGAAAGCCATAGCTTCTGCAAGTATCTCTATCCTTAGTTTCCCCCACTTCTAAATCAGCAGTTTCAAACAAGTCATTTAAAGATGCCATTTTAGGTCGAGTATTATGCAATGAATATATGCGCCAGCTTTACACCAAATCACTTTATCCATTAGAGAGAACATGCCATTCGATCATGTGTCTATTATAATTCTTTGCAATTATCACCATGGTTGTGAATCATATTGACTCATTGCCATATACAAAACAAAACCTTGTTCGAGATTCATCCCAGGATTAATAGTATCAAGTTTGACTAAAATAGCTAAAGAAATTTCTGAGGGTATGTTGTTTCAAGTGTTCTCATCTTTTTCAAGCGTTGTCTTGTCAGGAAACAACACACTAATGAACATTCGTTCCCAGTTCAGTTCAAGCCGCTTCACTGGTTACGAGTATATCATTTTACAATTTCCCATACTAAGACCATGGGATGTTTTGGTTACCATTCAAAAAAAAAAAAAAAAAAAAAAAAAAAAAGAAAAGAAAAAAGTAGCAACCAACACGGACAACATGACCTGTTCAAGCTGGATTCATATTGCATCAGTGCATTTCATGTTTAAATATACAGTGAAATTTCGCTATTAAGACCACTCGAAAATCAGACCACCAGCTTTTGCCAGTTCCAAATGGGGGTTTTTCTTGGTATTCTTCATAGCTCCAGATAAGACGGGGTATCCGCATAATATTTTTCTTATTTCTCCACAAAATATATTGTGGGTACTCATTAGAAGCGCCACGCCGTGGCGCTTCTAATGAGTACCCACAACATATTTTTTGTGGAGAAATAAGAAAAAAAATGAGTTCTTTTTGGTTAAAAAAAGCACCTTATCTGGAGCTATGTCCTACATTCAATATTAAGACCACCCTGCTAATGAGACCACTTTTAGGCAGTACCACAGGTGGTCTTAATAGCGGATGTTTACTGTATTGCCATAGAGGACAATCCAAGGAACCACCATGCTAATTGATGTCAAATACCTGCATTGCTTATGGAGACGTTACGTTGCCAATTTCCCATTGTATGTCTTTATGGAGACGTTATGTTGCCAATTTCCCATTGTATGTCTATAGGCCTATCCATTGCTATGGCAACCAATCAGATCACATAATCAGTATAAAAACATAAACTTGGTAGAGGACCACTTAAGGGTAATTATTACTACACGTTTAGCTTAAACTATTTCTGTAGGTTCGAAAACCTTTTATTAATCTATACAGCCATGTATTTATTTCGCGTACAGAGAAGAATCTGATCAGATTGCGCTGGCTGATCAGAATCTTAGCTGGACGCATATGTCCGAGGGAACTTTTTCTCTCATTGTGGCATAAACATGCAACCGGGTCTTCTCTTCAATCACAGCTGTTTATTCATCATTACTGTATTTTGAAATGACGAGTGATATGTGAGAAAGAGAACTTTGTAAACAAATTGTTATCTTAATTGGATCACTGTTTAATTCATACTTAAGATAATTTTCTCAGCATCTGAGCTTCCTTGGAATGCTCTGAGCTATAAAGCAGTTTTCTTCCAAGAACTGGCAAAGGTTACGCTACCTCAGAAACCAAAGTACATTGTAAACCATTCACAAAAGCATATATACACATTACTACAGTAACGTGATCTTACGCCCTGTATCACATCGAGTGGATGTTCTCAGAGAATCAGATCTCCTTTCTGTTGTGATAATGCATTTATTTTATACCTTTAAATTAACTCTAAAATGCATTGACAATAGGTCCTCAGAGCACGAGTTCATATTAGTAATTATGTAATGATTATATGCCTTTAAAGTCAACTCTAAAATGCAATTTATAATAGCAACAGACAAGGACATTCTCAGAGGCTGAGATCATATTACTGTAGTAAAAATGTAATCATTATATACCTACAAAATCTACCCTAAAATGCCACTTACAATAGCAACAACAAGGATGTTCTCAGAGCTTGAGATGATCATATTACTGTAGTAATAATGTAATCATTATATGCTCAACATTAAAATGCCATTCACAATAGCAACATACGAGGATGTTCTCAAAGTATGAAATCATATTACCGTAGTAATAGTAATCATTATATACATTTAAAATCAATTCTATAATGCCATTCACAATAGCAACAGACGAGGATGTTCTCAGTGTATGAAGTCATATTACTGTAGTAAAGTAATCATTATATGCCTTTAACATCATTTCTAAAATGCCATTCACAATAGCAACAGACGAGGATGTTCTCAGAGTATGTTATGATACTACTGTAGTATTTAGTAATTCAGTATATATCTTTAAAATCAACCCTTATATGCCATTCACAATAGTATCAAACGAGGATACTATCCCAGGGCATGAGATCATATTACTGTAATAAAAATTATATACCTTTAAATTCAATTCTAAAATGCCATTCACAATAGCAACAGAAGAGGAGGTTCTCCGAGCTTGAGATCATATTACTGTAGTAATAATGTAATCATTATACATGTATACCTTTAAAATCAACGCTAAAATGCCATTCACAATAGCAACCAATGGCATTATAAATGTTGTTGTTTTTTTTTCAGGAAGACGATTCGCTTTTTTTAAGCAAAAATAGGAAAGTCGTCTGCTACAATTTTGAATGGCTTTAGTTGTTGAGTAGCTATATTTCGTCAACAATAATGATCAAGACACGGGACCATTGTATGCATGTCGTCTTGTTGTCATGACGTCAGCTTAAACAAGCCTCGTTTAAGAGGTTTAGATATGGATCCTGAAAAACCGAGACTCTCATTTGATCCGGCTTTTCGGATCAGACTGTATGATCCGAACTGCGGTGTCATCAATAGGTATATGCTGAAATTTTTTGCTGAAAAAATGTGAGTAGCTTTTGCAGTGTGCAAAAGCTACTCACATTTTTTCAGCAAAAAATCTCAGAATATTGTCTATTGAATCCGCTAAAACAGTTCATGAAATGAGCCTTAACGAGCTCGTTAAGCTAACGACATTTTGAACAACTGGGCCCAGGATAAGATGCATACAGCTACACACGTGAGCATGTCTCACCTAACATTCTTCTTAGATCTATACTGGATCGTTATCGGCACGACAGGATTCCTGTCGGTGGCCCGACAGGTTCCTGCCGGGCAGATATAACGGGCCGATATAGATTTAAGTAGACGCTAGCTGGGGTGGTACTTGCCTTCTTTGAAATCCATGACATTCATTATACATTTATTGCAAATTATGCATGTCTGAGGAAGTTACTAAAGATGAAGAAGAATGCATTAAAACAGACAGAGAAGTCCTGAAGCGAGAAGAAATGACAAGAAATGACAGGCATGTATGCCTTCTGAAGCAGGCACAGTAAATATGGGCTGTCCATGTGACTAGAATATGCCACTCGATCGGTCTATCAATCCGTCTATACTGACAAGACTTATTTACTTCAGGTGCGTGAGTGGCTAGATTTAGAATTTTGCAAACATAAAAAAAGGAGTTTGGAGGGGTTTTCAAAACTATTGGTCATACGTTTTATAGGTGGATTTTAAACTCCTCTATATTCCCAACTGCAAACATACCAGGAGGTAGACTATTCCATTATTGAATATTCTTGAGAAAAAAATAAAGATTTAGGGTGTCACTTTATGATAAGTACTGTATGTTTTACAAAAAAACAACAACATATAAATACAGGAAATACAACATTCACGAAGTACGCCTCCTGAGGCGCCAAAAGAAGGAGAGACGAGGAACAAATAATGACAAAACAAACGCATGTGACACCACAGACGCACAAATAATGGGAAACTGCCACAGAGGTTATGCAGTGGCATAGCCAGAACGGGATTATTTTATGCATACTTCGGTAAAATTCTTGAAAAAGTCCGCCTGCACTCCACCCCTTCCCCCACCCCCAGCAGCCCCTATGGTAAAGAAACAAACATTTTAGATACGCGGGAAATACCACAATCACGAAGCACACCTCCCGAGGCGCAATAAATAAGGAGCGATGAGGCACATATAATGACAAAACAAACGCCACATATGAAACCACAAACGGAGAACTTTAAGAACAGCCCATATGGTTAAGAAGCAAAATATTTTACGTTACTTTTTGCAGATGGTTTTCTTACAGATGTTACGCACATTACGAATACATACCTATTCAAATACACTGAAAAGTTAATCCCGAAAAATTGAAAATTTTCAGACAAAAAATTCAAATATTTTTCATATTTCTGCTCAAAACATAGATTGTGGGTACTCGTTAGAACCGCCTCTGCGAGGCGGTTCTAACGAATACCCACAATCAATGTTTTTGAGCAGAAATAAGTAAAATAATGTATACCCCTGTAAACCCCAGTTTTACTAAATAAAAAATGTGGGGTTTAAGGGGGTCAAAATTATATAGGCATGTTTTCGTGATGCAAGTGTAATGTGCGTAATGAGCACTACGCTTATGTTATGAGATGTCCTCGTTTGTTTCATCCCAGATGTGGGAGGCAAATATGTAGATTTATCAATGGAAATCATACCTTAATCTTAAGAAAGACGGTTAGGGAGGCCTACCAGACGGGCTTCCAGAGTCGGGCATTGCAGTTCATTTAGCATTTCTCCGACATGACTAGCGTTTCTTCAGCGCCTGCAAAAATATAAATAAGGTTACTCTGGAATGGTTATTACAATCATGAAACACAGCCCTCCCTGAGGGATAAGGAACAAGCAAGCAAGTAAGGCAAAACGGCACAGTTACAATAACCGACATACGAACAATCAAAGCACTGACAGCACTGGTGGGTCGATTGTCCCTGAGTGTAGGCTGGGCAGATTGTTTCATTTAACCCTTATCTTCCGGATATTTTAGCAAACAGTGCAGACACTGATCAGACGCCGCGTTCTGCGAGGCGAAGCGAGGCGGTTCTAACGGGTAACCACAATCTATGTTTTTGAGCAGAAAGAAGAAAAATAATGTATACCCCTGTTTTAATAAAATTAAGAATTTAATTTCATTTAGACGATTAACTAATGGTGCGTCTTGTTGATTTAAACGCAGTTTAACCCCTGGTTTATCAGTTCTCGGGGAGCTATGGCGGTTTTCTGTAACGTCTGTCAGTTGCTTTATTTGCTGCATGCGCGATGTATGAATTTTAATTGTGTGATCTTTAATATGTAGCTGGACATGGTCTTCTTTGTTACTGTTTTGTGAATTTGTGAAAGCTGACATGGGTACCCAAGAGGAAGCCCAAGAAACTCAGGACATAACTATATTAAAGTGGGATTTAAGGGAGTCAAAATTATATAGGCATGTTTTCGTCATGGTCTAATTGTTTGTGGATCATGTCTAGCATTGTGATCACCTTGTCTGGGAAAATGGAGCTGGTTGCTTTGCTTTTCTTTGGTCTGTGGCTTGTATACTGTCTGTCGTAGTTTGTTTGCTTTTCCACTTGTTGTCATTAGTAGGCTATGTTCTGTGATTATGGCTACTCCTGGACATTTTTTATTATACAATTATTGACTATTGAGGTATTGGATATGACGTGATATCCAGCGGAGAATACCAATATTGACGAGGCGATAGCCGAGGTCAATAATTGTATTCGATGGTGGATACCTAAGTCATATCCAATACTTCGAGAGTCAATGTTTTATTATATAGTTTGTCATTTCTATTGGTGAATATGGCAATAACAATCAAGGTCAGAGACCATTTATACAAAAAGCGCGCGTAGACGTCGGCGTCAATACTAGCGACGTCATCAAAATTTGATATTGATTGGCTTACACGCGAATGATGTCACTTTTCTCGTGCAAGCTAGTCAGTAACACAAAATATTGACTGGGCTGGAAGCAAGTCCGAGCCAATAAAGATCGTTTACTTATAGATCATATAGTAAACTACTTTAACGACTTACAAATTCCAGTACTGTCGACATGACATAAATGGGACACACTAAGTTCTTGATTGCAGGTGCAAATTATTGAATTAACCGCGATTTATTTTGTAAATGATAGTACCATGTTCTGTATACATTAACACTTTCACACATTAGTGCTATTTGGAATTCACTTGTATTAATTGTCGTTCTCTTTGGATAGATTAAATATGTAAACGTATTGATATTTAATTTTATAGTCAGTAAAAACAGTTAAATACACTTATTAAAATCACATCAAAGACGATCTTTGTTATCTAAGTATAGTATGCAAAGCGACACTTACACTCTCATAATGTTGTGAATGATCTTTAAGATCTTAGCAGTGAAAGAAAGGCGAAAAATAATTCAGCCGGGGCACAGCATTTCCTACAAATTGCATGTGCGCCCGGCAAAGACGCAGATCAGACTAGTCTAATCAGTGTTTTCGCTGTCCGCTTGAAGATGCCTGTTATCTTTGGTTAATCAAAGTGCTCTGCGAAGACTCTGATTAGACAGTAGTTGTGCGCAGGCTGATCTGAGTCTCCGATGAGCGCACATGCAATCTTGTAGGAAATGCTGTGTTCCGGCTCAATTATGACATTCAGAGCAAGACACGTTCCGATCAAAATTACTAAGGGACATAGGGGACTTTGCAATTTGTCATCCAAACTCTGCTTTTTCTGCGGTGGATTTGTTCTGTATTTCCAAAGCCCTACTCTGATCGCATCAGCTGTCGTTAATGCAGAAAGCGGCGTCTGCTCATGATCTACCCAGCAGGCACACAATATCAAAATGACGTTGTATCAACGTCGATGCGACGTGATCACGTCGCATCGATGTTGATACGACGTCATTTTAACGTTTTGTGCCCACTGGGTACATGTTTTCATTAGATATTAAAAGTTCTATTTAAGAAGCGCGTATATAATAAAAGTAAACAAAAAAAAAAAAAAAATAAATTAAAATAAAATAAAACAGCCTTCCCTTAATTGAAAATGGTCAAAGAGAAGATAGAAAAGCTCACTTGACATTGAGTTAGCTAGTGCCGATTTTTTGGTGCAGTGAAAGCTATCATCAAAATTCTCAGAGACGAAATATTCCAGAGGACAACGGTCAAAATATTACTACATTTTTGTTGGGTTTGCACACACACACACACACACACACACACACACACACACATACACACACACACACACTCACACACACACACACACACATATAAATATATATATATATATACAGTAGAACTTCAGTGGCTCGAGCCCCGATGGCTCGTTTACCATGGATGAGTCGAACACGTTCTTGAGTCCGCAGAGATTTCCTCCAAAAACGATATACGGATAATTTAGGGAGATTTTCTTCTTTTATCTTGTAAATGTATGCTGTGTGTACTCATTAGAGTCGCCTCTTTGATGCGATTCTAATGAGTACACACAACATACATTTAAAATATAGAACACCGAAAAGATATCCCACAATTATCTCCATTGTGCCTCCTCGTGTGGCACTAATAGTAACCTTCCGCGGCTCGAACTACCGCTGTCTCGAACAAATTTTCATGGTCCCAAAGGGGTTCGAGCAATCGAAGTGGCTATATATATATATGGCTGAATTGATACTACAGCTTTACTCATATGATGATTTTATGTTTGCAAGGTAGACGCATGAAGGACCTGTTTGCTTTGAACTGCCTTAGTTTGTAACATGATGTCCTTTGGGGATTGTTAACTCTTCCCCATGGTGCCACTTGTATTTTCTGTGCTTGCGGCTATTTCCTGGACATTGTTTTTATTATTTCATTCAATAATTAAAACCCCAAAAAGTGCGTGAAGAATCACAACATATTTAACAAATATAGCAAAGACAATTCAGAAGCATATCTGAAACTGACATACAGCACATTTGTATCAAAATACCTTATCATAGTAGCCTAGGACACCCAAAGGGCACCTATCTTAATCCGTCGAAAATGTATAATATAGTCGAACTTCAATGGCTCGAACATCTTTGGGGCCATGGAAATTTCTTCTAGACATGGGAACTTCGAGCCACTGAGGGTTAAACATAGTGCCAGGTCATGAGTCAAAATGGGACACTTCAGAAATGTCTTTTCGATCTTCTATAAATTAATGGTATGTTGAGTGTACTCATTAGAATCGCCTCAATGAGGCGATTCTAATGAGTACACACAACATATATTTTCATGACACAATAAGAACATTTTCCTAAAATATCCCTATATATTCGTTTTTATGAGCTACTCAAAAACGAGTTCGAATCAGCCACGTTAAAACTAGCCATCGGTGTTCGAGTCAATGAAGTTATACCTCATTAATTCGGTGATGGCAACATTCTGCTGTAGTTTATCCACTATAGGGCTTATTTCGTCCCCCCCACCCCCACTTCCATGTAACTATTCTTAATATTTCAGACATCTTATTTGTCTTGAAACTTTTACATCCTAACTCCTTATCGTAACTGTCCTCAAAGAAACTGGAAACATTTAGAAATTTTTTTTTTTGCCATTTCCGCCAATGGAAACAACCTTGTGATTTTCTGTTTGTTTTACTGCAAACCAAGCCCCGTTTGAAAGGCGGTCCACTCTTCAAAGAAGCAAATTATCACCTTTTAGGATATACCCTATTTCAGGAGGAAGGTAAAATCAATTTTCAAAGACTCGCTATCCTATAAGTGTAGCATTTTCACTATCATATTCAGAGATCTCAAATCCCTACCGTAGTTACCATAAATATTTAGATATACTGACAAGGGAACCCCAGCTTGCATTCTGTTTAATCAATATCGGACCTTTATCGGCCCGAGAGGATTCCTGTAGGGCCGATAACAGTCCGATATAGAGGTAAGTAAAAGATGCAGATCAGACTAGTCTAATCAGAGTTTGCGCTGTCCGCTTGAAGATGCCTGTTATCCTTGGTTAATCAAAGTGCTCTGCGAAGACTCTGATTAGACAGTGTTGATGCGCAGGCTGATCTGAGTCTCCGATGAGCGTACATGCAATCTTGTAGGAAATGCTGTGTTCCGGCTCAATTATGACATTCAGAGCAAGACACGTTCCGATCAAAATTACTAAGGGACATAGGGAACTTTGCAATTTGTCATCCAAACTCTGCTTTTTCTGCGGTGGA
Source organism: Anodontia alba (assembly GCA_964016985.1). Lineage (NCBI taxonomy): Eukaryota > Metazoa > Mollusca > Bivalvia > Lucinida > Lucinidae > Anodontia > Anodontia alba. Next base: position 66,629,199 of record OZ024821.1, on the reverse strand, counting down.
TTTTTTCTGTATTTCCAAAGCCCTACTCTGATCGCATCAGCTGTCGTTAATGCAGAAAGCGGCGTCTGCTCATGATCTACCCAGCAGGCACACAATATCAAAATGACGTTGTATCAACGTCGATGCGACGTGATCACGTCGCATCGACGTTGATACGACGTCATTTTAACGTTGTGTGCCCACTGGGTACATGTTTTCATTAGATATAAGAAATTCTATTTAAGAAGCGCGTATATAATAAAAGTAAACAAAAACAAAACAAAACAAAAAAAAAAACCAAAAAACAACAAAAATAAAACAGCCTTCCCTTAATTGAAAATGGACAAAGAAAAGGTAGAAAAGCTCACTGGACATTGAGTTAGCTAGTGCCAATTTTTTGGTGCAGTGAAAGCTATCATCAAATTTCTCAGAGACGAAATATTCCAGAGGACAATCAGTGGCTCGAACCCCGATGGCTCGTTTACCATGGATGAGTCGAACACGTTCTTGAGTCCGCAGAGATTTCCTCCAAAAACGATATACGGATAATTTAGGGAGATTTTCTTCTTTTATCTTGTACATGTATGCTGTGTGTACTCATTAGAATCGCCTCTTTGATGCGATTCTAATGAGTACACACAACATACATTTAAAATATAGAACACCGAAAATATATCCCACAATTATCTCCATTGTGCCTTCTCGTGTGGCACTAATAGTAACCTTCCGCGGCTCGAACTACCGCTGTATCGAACAAATTTTCATAGTCCCAAAGGGGTTCGAGCAATCGAAGTGGCTATATATATATATGGCTGAATTGATACTACAGCTTTACTCATATGGTGATTTTATGTTTGCAAGGTAGACGCATGAAGGACCTGTTTGCTTTGAACTGCCTTAGTTTGTAACATGATGTCCTTTGGGGATTGTTAACTCTTCCCCATGGTGCCACTTGTATTTTCTGTGCTTGCGGCTATTTCCTGGACATTGTTTTTATTATTTCATTCAATAATTAAAACCCCAAAAAGTGCGTGAAGAATCACAACATATTTAACAAATATAGCAAAGACAATTCAGAAGCATATCTGAAACTGACATACAGCACATTTGTATCAAAATACCTTATCATAGTAGCCTAGGACACCCAAAGGGCACCTATCTTAATCCGTCGAAAATGTATAATATAGTCGAACTTCAATGGCTCGAACATCTTTGGGGCCATGGAAATTTCTTCTAGACATGGGAACTTCGAGCCACTGAGGGTTAAACATAGTGCCAGGTCATGAGTCAAAATGGGACACTTCAGAAATGTCTTTTCGATCTTCTATGAAATAATGCTATGTTGAGTGTACTCATTAGAATCGGCTCAATGAGGCGATTCTAATGAGTACACACAACATATATTTTCATGACACAATAAGAACATTTCCCTAAAATATCCCTATATATTCGTTTTTATGAGCTACTCAAAAATGAGTTCGAATCAGCCACGTTAAAACTAGCCATCGGTGTTCGAGTCAATGAAGTTATACCTCATTAATTCGGTGATGGCAACATTCTGCTGTAGTTTATCCACTATAGGGCTTATTTCGTCCCCCCCCTCCCCCCCCCCCCCCACCCCCACTTCCATGTAACTATTCTTAATATTTCAGACATCTTATTTGTCTTGAAACTTTTACATCCTAACTCCTTATCGAAACTGTCCTCAAAGAAACTGGAAACATTTAGAAGTTGTTTTTTTTTTTTTTGCCATTTCCGCCAATGGAAACAACCTTGTGATTTTCTGCTTGTTTTACTGCAAACCAAGCCCCGTTTGAAAGGCGGTCCACTCTTCAAAGAAGCAAATTATCACCTTTTAGGATACACCCTATTTCAGGGGGAAGGTAAAATCAATTTTCACAGACTCGCTATCCTATAAGTGTAGCATTTTCACTATCATATTCAGAGATCTCAAATCCCTATCGTAGTTACCATAAAGATTTAGATATACTGACAAGGGAACCCCAGCTTGCATTCTATTTAATCAATATCGAACCTTTATCGGCCCGAGAGGATTCCTGTAGGGCCGATAACAGTCCGATATAGAGTTAGGTAAACTGCCAGCTGGGTAAAAGATAAACTGGCTCCAGTCTCCAGTGACTAAATATTTTTTCTTGTAATCCTATTTGATAATCAACTAAAATAAAACCAAAATAATATCATGACTATAAAGGCTGGTCACTAGAGTGACCAGCCTTTAAGTCATGATATTCATTTGGTTTTATTTTAGTGGATTATCAAACAGGATTATAAAAATGAAAACAATAGTCGCTGGAGACTGGAGCTAGACTAGGTAAAGGGACAGAATTGAAGAAGTAAAGTGAACACTTTGCCGACATCATCTAAATATTCAAACGTCTTCGCTCTTTATTACTCCTCTTAATATTCCGACACATCAATTCCTTTCAATATTTACTTCCATATGAGCATGGGCACGACAAAACCTACAAAATGGCATGTGCGCTTAGCGAAGACTCAGATCAGCCTGGGCATCCGCCCAGGAATCAGGGTCCGCTGTCCACGTAAAGAAAGCTTGGGTACTTAGCTACTCATTTAGCGCACAGCGAAGACTGATCAGCCTGGGCATCTACCCAGGCTGATTTGTCTTCGGTGGGCGCACATGCCATTTTGTTGGTTTTGCCATGCACTGGCTGATATTTGAAGAAAATCAACTTTAGCTTAACATAACAATATTTATTTCAATTTGACATGCAACAAATATTTTACACAAGACTAAATTTAAAGCGGTTTAATAAAAGCAACATTTTTATAAGATTTCATTTCCGAATTCCACTTTTATGACCTGCTAATGTGTATAAATCAATTGTCTGAAATGCAAAAATTACCTGTTCCAAAAGGATCAGTCTGATCTGAATCTAAATAGTTGGCGTAGACATACTTGTCCGATTATGTAAGGTCAGGTTATATATATTCTACACATTTAGCACTCTCTCAACGAATTGGTGATGTGTTTCTTGTTGTTGGTTTTTTGCAATTCGAAAAAAAAAAAAAAAAAAAATCCTAAATATCGTCTCATTACAAAAACACGCCTATTTAAATAATACTGAAAATTTTACCACCAAAAAAATGAAACTTTTAGGATAAAAAATTCTGATAATTTTCATATGTCTGCTCAAAACATAGATTGTGGGACTCGTTAGAACCGCCTCGACGAGGCGGAGTACCCACAATTTATGTTTTGAGCAGAAATAAGAAAAATAATGTATACCCTTGTAAACCCCAATTTTACTATATGAAAGTGTGGTATAAGGGGGTCATAATTATATAGGCGTGTTTCCGTGATGTGCAGCATGCAAACTATCAATGTAAGAATTACATAAGCGTTATTAGGAACGCATATGCTAAGTATCCATTTTCGTTACATATCATACTAAAATTTGATATTTTGACGATAAGGTTCTAGAAAATTTGCGTATTGTCCAAAGAAATAAATTGAGCGGAAATTGATGATGTATTGCAATCATTTTCCCAGGTTACGTAGTTGCAATATTATGTCGTCATGAGAATTGATCATGTTAAGCGTTCGGTTAATTGCAGTAGATTTCCTGTCGTCATTAAACTTAACTTGATACATGTAATTCATAAAAAACGACAGTGGAAATGTGTTAACGGCATCTGAAAACAAATCAGGATAAACATAATGACACCTTTATTGACCGCCGCTCTCTTAATATAGCTTATAGTAGACTATTCAATTAGCTCACTAAGGACTTTTTATATTTGCCGGGGTCGTGGGTTTGTGACGATCCCGGCAAATATAAAAACTGTGTTATAAATTCCCTTCTGGTTCCCACATAATTGAAATTAAATGTTAAAGTTGTTTGATAAACAAGTTAGTCTGGGACCAGGCTGAGTGAATACGTAGACTGAATTTAGATTTCATTTGTTCAATTTGAGTTTATCCAATTTATTTGTAGTGACCCGATGATCGAGGAGGTCAGGGATCGACCTATGCGATCTGATTATGAGATGGCATAGGCTGATCTGGGGCTGATCATGGATACCAAAACCTCAGATTTCGGTATTTGTTTGCACTCTGACTTATCGAGCATAGAAGTAGTTGTCTCTTAGGGAAGGCGGTGTATTCTTTGCTTTTGAGCATGATTAGTATGGGTAAACAGGGAATTTTGGGAGAGGAGATGGCCATCTCCCCTGGCAGAATTCCTTACTGGTTCCCACATAATATTAATAAAACGTTTGAAGTTGTTTGATGACCAGGTAAGCCTAGGATTCAGACTGCGCGAATGTGTAAACGGATTTTTGATTTTATTTTGCAAATTTGGGAATTTAACGTATAGTTACCTGTGATAGAGCTGGTCTCGGATCAGCCTGTGCGATTGGGCCATGTGGTTGCATAAGTTGATCTGTGACTTCACGCTTTACATATCTGTTTCCTTATATTATATGCTTTTGTCAACCATGTAAATAAGGGATATCCGTGTTGACTTACGTGATGGAAATGGGTAAACAGGGGGAGTTTTGGGAGTGGAGATAATTGTCTCCCCTGTCAGAATTCCTAACTGGTCCCACGCACATCATGTATAGCTATGTAACAAAGTAAGTTATTATCGATGATGAGAAACCATATAAAAAGATATTTGGAAGTGTGTCGGTGCTCACAATCTCTCCGCACAGTGCATAATAGTGATAATAGTATATTGAAATCTTAAATATGTTGAACAGCCTAAAATCACTGTTCACAAAATGGAAAATGCAATATTGTTCGCCATTTCTGTACTTTATGTACACACTTAGTTATATGTATATCTGTAGAACTCAAGGGCCAGTAGGCCTATGTTTCTGAAATAAAATTATCTTATCTTATCTTATCTTATAAATAGATTAATGTCTATTTTATTTTCATTTCAATCAAGGCATTTCATAAAGCTTAATAAAAGCAAACATTAAAGAATCTCATTGTTTTTCTTTTTTACCTGTTACATTGAAAATTTATTAAATAAACTTTAGTATACCCTTGTCCCATATCTCTTTGTAAACATGAACAAAATTTGCGCCGGTACTTAGACGTTTACGTCTGAATATTTTGTCTTGTTTGTCTTAATGCGCCCTACAGAAGCTCAAAGACGTGATGCTCTTCACGAAAACATACCTATATAATTCTGACCCCTTTAAGCCCCACTTTTATATAGTAGAACTGGGGTTTACAGGGGTATAAATTAATTTTCTTTATTTTGCTCAAAAAGATAGATTGTGGGTACACGTTAGAACCGCCTTGCCGTGGCGGTTCTAACGAGTACCCTAAATCTATGTTTTGTGCAGAAATATAAAAAAAATATCAGAGTTTTTATCTGAAAAAAAAAATGTTTTTGGTGATGAAATTTTCTACATAGTTGAATAGACGTGTTTTCGTAATGAAACACTATTCGACCTAAGTTACCACAAACGACCAAACAAAACCTGACCAATTGCTAACACATCAGAATAATAAATGCTTAGTATATCTATTTACTGTATTTCTTATCGTCAAACTGACCACACAACATACAATTCCATGATAAATTAAGAAAAAATCCCTAAATATTTGTTTTCTTGAGCTATTGGAAGAATTTTGTAGGGACTGCAAAAAGAGTTCGAATCATCCACGGTAAACGAGCCACCCGTGTTCGAGCCATTGAGGTTATACTGTAATGACAAAAAACAAACGCCACATATAAAACCATCAGCGCACAAACAAAGAAGAATTGCAACAGACAAAACAGGCTTGGAACGGTCAATAAAAAACTGCTGTGTGCTTAAACCATTTGCAGACACGCAAAACGCGATACCTTCTTGAGCCAGTTTCTTTTTTTTTTTTTTTTTTTTTTTTTTTTTTTATTTCAGTCATCTGTCATCTTTGAAGCGATGATCATAAATGTAGCCTAATACATTATATGGTACATAAAAAGCTTGAAATCCATTGACGCGCTTTACCGCCCCATTTTATAGTGATGGGGTAGCAATATCCACAACGTGGAATAAAATATACACAGGAAAAACCACAACCACCATGAACATTTTCGCATTCTGACCACACATTTTCAGTTACTGACCACACATTTTCAGTAACTGACCACACACTTTCAGTAATTGACCACACATTTTCAGTAACTGATCACACATTTTCAGTATCTGACCACACATTTTCAGTAACTGACCACACATTTTCAGTAACTGGCCACACATTTTCGCTAATTGACTACGAACGGACGGACAAACAAGGGGATTTTCAGCACCCCTTCGGATAGTGCAATAAAAACTAACCAGGAACCCTGCTATTGGAAATATACCAGTCCAAAGTGTTATGATAGAAGTCCATTTGCCGTAAATGGGTTAAAGCCTCTGCTATTCTAATGAGTACACTCAACATACAATTAGTGTGTAGTTCTTAGATCGATATTTCCCAGAATTAGCGATATTTGCTTCCTGACCTGGCGCCATGATTAACCTTCGTTGGCTCGAACTACCCATGGCTCGAACAATTTTCCATGGTCCCAAAGGCGTTCGAGCCATTGAAGTTCGACTGTAATTTCTTCTTAAAAACATAGACTGTGGGTACTCGGTTCTAACGAGTACCCACAATCTATGTTTTGAGCAAAAATATGAAAAAATATCAGAATTTTTATCTAAAAACTTTCAGATTTTGGTGGTGAAATTTTTCAATATATTTGAATAGGTGTGTTTTCGAATGAACAAGAATACTTTGTCGCTTCGAAACGTTGGTTTCAAATATAAAAGGAAAATGGCATTTGTTATATTCACTTTAGACATTCCATGATTCTCAATATATCAGCTGCTTTAGTCTTTTATCTTGACGCGGAAGCTGAAAACAGGGATTACTCCGCCAAACAAATTCGATTGGATATAGTGATAAGACAATGAGAGGCGTGATGTGGCGCATATCCTGACTATTTAGGCAATCATTTGGTATGGCTTGTTTGAAAGGCAAGTTAATTTAGAGAAGAAATTGAATGTCTTGAGTTGATGTGATCCATTTGATTGATATTAGCATTCTCAGAAGAAATAAACACGCTGAATCGATGTCAATTATTTCGCAAATTGCTCACAAATAACCCATCAATTTCATATTATCTAGACACTACTAAGATAAATCGTCTACAATTATTGTAAAAAGCTGGCATTAGATTGTGCTTTCTGAGGCTGAGGTGAAAAATTTGGAAGCTGGCGGAACCAATAACCCTATTTATTTTTCTTGACGAAAGCGATAAGGTATTATTAAGGATAAAATCTATCTTGATTATCTCAATGAAGAAACATGTTTTCTCATACAAAACTTGTTCCTAGAACATTGTAAAAAAATTCATGTCAGTTCACGGTGCTTCTGTTGTTTCTTGAAAATAGCATCTTAACAATCAAGATTCAACACAGCCCAAGAGTTTTAGTTCCGGAAAAAAGAGAAGACACGCTTTTAAGAATTGAACCGGAAAGACAGGTAATAAACAGCAAACGTGCACTTGACATCCACACATGTCTGGAAATATTTAATATTAAAAAACAATAATGAACTTCAGAATGTACCATAATCACAGATGGCAGTCTTCCTTCGACATCGAGAGGAAGGAGCGAACGAACACGGACCACCTACGGCCAGGATATATAACCAAATGGTAAGGCCAAGCGACCAGCTCTCGTTTCCCAAGCGAGGTGTTCACAAAGCTAATTAAGCAGAATAAAATACCAGAACACGACACCAAACAGAATGGAAGCAAAATAATTCCGTTGCCAAAGGCTACGAAATTATAAAAGAACAAGCAATATTAGAACCCCGGATATAGAACGGTCTGCGGTTTAGAACCATCGAGGGTTGAGGATCCTATTCGGCACCCTGGGGTCCGATATTATTCGAATTAGAAAGTTATGTTCAGTTCGCCTAAAGACTCCCTACTCAATTTTATGTATTATCAGAAAAAACAAACAAACAAACAAACAAATCACTTTAAAGTAACTGAGATGAAACCAAGCTGAGGCCAATGACGAAAGAAAAACACTAGTTCTGTACACGTGGAATTCATATAAATGCAAGCAATGTCATCAAATCATGACTGAACGTGTTTTATGAGCGGGCGAGTACGTTAAATAGGTACCTTTAATCATAGTACTAAGTTGTGGATAGTCCTGATGTAGCACACTCATAAAACCCCAAAATTTTTTAAATTGTTCCATTGTTAAAATGGAAGTGTCATTCCAGCAGTTATTTCGGGAAATTTAGGAAAACAGGGCCCAGTTGTTCAAAACTAACGATGTCGTTAGTTCACGTATCGTTAAAATTTTGACCATTAAATATGGCATATACGCTAATATTTTTGCTGAAAAAAAAATGTGCGTAGCTTTTGCTACTCACATTTTTACAGCAAAAATAACAGTAAATTAGATATTGTACTTACTAGAAAAGTTAATATTTGGACCACTAACGAGCTCGTTAAGCTAACGATGCTTTGAACAACCGGGCCCAGTTGTTATAAATTTGCATCTGAAGGGAACTGCATACAATGGATAGAGTTTCTGCCATTTTGTACAAAAATACAATGTGTGTGATTTCCTATTTGTTTTCTTGCACACCGATCCTCTCTGAAAAGAGTACTACTCTTAAAGGAAAGTTTGTACTCCCGTTTTGGTGTAGATCCTTTTAGAGTAGATCCCTTATCAGAAAGAATACAGCAGATTTTGACTAAACGACGGCTACCTCCCCAAACTATTTCAGAAGGTTGGCGCATGACTACAAACGCCTGTGGTTGTGTCCATCGTGGTTCTGTTTCTTTTTTTTACTTTTATTTAAATACTCACTGAGCCTTTTTTTTTGTCATCATAGTGTTTGGGGTTACATGTTTCCATTACGAAAACATGCCTATTCAAATATATTGAAAAAAAAAATCACCACCAAAAATGAAAGTTTTCAGATAAAAATTCTGATATTTTTCATATTTCTGCTCAAAACATAGATTGTGTATATTCGTTAGAACCGCCTCATCTCGTTAGAACCGCCTCGATGAGGCGGTTCTAACGAGTACTAACAATCTATGTATTTGAGCAGAAATAAGAAAAATAATGTATGCCCTGTAAACTCCAGTTTTACTATAGATAAGCGGGGTTTAAGGCGGTAAAAATTATATAGGTATGTTTTCGTGATGAATATTGTGATGTTTCATTGGTAAGGTAAAGGACTCTTACGTGGACAGGATATATGTTTATAATCTGGAGCTGCATCCTAATTAAGGTTTGAGCTTCCCCCCCCCCCCCCCCCCCCACCTCACAATTTTTTTTTACTGACCGTTCCAAGGCGGGTTCCTCTAATGCAGATCATCTTTGTTCGTACATCAGTGGTGCATCATTGGTTGCATATTTGACGGTTTTTATTGTTTGTTCTTCATCTCATCCTCTTTCGGTGCCTCGGGAAGGCTGTGCTTCGTGATTATGACATTTTCTAGGTGTCTTCACTTATAATTGTAAGGTCTACACCTTCCTGTTTGCGTGTGTGAAACAAACGTTTTCCATATACATCTAGTTAATCAACATAAAAGTATCTTTACATAACATTAAACCAGCACTGAAAGCAGAAAATTGTTTATCAAAGTTGGGTCAAAATCTAATTTGAGACATCCGGACTGAATTCAACGATATTCTGGACAACTGATCAACAAGCTCTGATAAAAGATCAAATAAAAGCGACAGGTTGTTATATTATGTAGTATGGTGCTGTGCTTTGTTAAGTTGCTTTATATTTCCATTTAACACATTAATGGTACTTAGAACGGTCTTGGTTCTGTGTTCATCATTTAGTTGATATTTCTCTGTTTAAATATTTAGCTTTTACAATTACGGGTTGCGGGAACTCAAATAAGATCCCACGTTGTCTACTTGTGTACTTTCTTTTGAAGAAAATAATTGAGTGTGAATAGTGATCTGCCATCTGTTCAGTTGTTTTCTCCGGGCATTTCGGGTTTTTCCACTTCATATGGCGAAACTCATTTTTCGTCTTCTCTAATATCATATTTACCCTAAGTATTAGATCATCTTGAGTCCTTATTAAACTTGTAACAACACCGACTTTCACAAAAATATGAAGAAACCCAGGAAATGCCACAAGCTCGAAGCACAGCTCTCCCGAGGCACCGAAGGAAGGAGGGACGAGGAACAAACAACGATACCACAAACGCCATTCACGAAACCACAGACGCACACACAAAGAAGAACCGCAACAGAGAAATCGCCCCGGAACGGCCAGTAGAAAAACCACATTGAAGGAAGTTTGGGAGGGGGGGGGGGCGGGAGGAAAAGGGTTAGGAAAGGGGTGGGGTGGTGGTGTAACCAGCCTCACTCGCGCACATCTAGCCCCCAGCTCCGACGCAACTCCAATTACAAACGCACACCCGGCCCGCATAAGGCAACCCCCGCCCCCCACAACCTGCCCGCATAAGGCCCCCACCCCCACCATTTTATTACTTGTTGATTTGTCCAAAATTACTTGATAACCGGGATCCACATAGTCTGATAAGAGCCTTCCCTGGCAGTTTACACAATGAGTGGGTACTGTAAAATATTTGTAAAAGCCCAATAACGTGCATTTGACATTCTGACTTTTGTCAAACATTTTAGCATTCATTGATCTTGTTTTTTTTTTCTTCAATTTGTACACAAATATATGGAGCAAGAAGCATTGGCCCATTCTGTGCTCTCATCATACTTTTCAGCAAAAACTGCAAATAAGTGTCCAACCAACAATGAAAAATGAATATTTCACGTGACCAACTGAGCTAATGAATACAAATGTTGACAACACATCTAAAGTAACTGACATCTTCGCTGCCGACGGTAAGATGATATGTACGTGCAGCAATATTAAGAAACAAATTGAGCGGAAATTACTGATTTGCTCTATTCAGATTGTATAAATGGACGTATGTTGTCATGAAAACTTAAGTGTAGAACATTCTGCTAAATTGCAACACATTTCCTTTTGTAATTAAAGAGAAATTTGATAATGTTGGATGGTAACATTATCGCTTCACTAATGAGATCTGAGACAAGTCTTACATTTTATCTAAAAGGTCGAGGAGGAGCATAAAATAAAGCATGCAATAGAACGCATTTATTCTCAGTATAAAAACAAACGTCAAAAAAGATTAAGTTTATTTAACAACGCAGAAACAGTTCTTTTCCAACTTCGAATTATATACAATACCCCAAATAGTATAGAAGATGCCCAGGAATAGCCACAACCAAAGGTCGTGGCCTACCAATGACACCAAGAGGAAGAGCCAACAAACCATCACGAAAACATATCTATATAATTTTGACCCCCTTAAACCCTATATTTAGTAAAACTGAGGTTAACAGGGGTATACATTATTTTTCTTAGTTCTGCTCAAAAACATGGATTGTTGGTACTCGTTAGAACAGCCTCGGCGAGGCGGTTCTAACGAGTACCCACAATTTATGTGTTGAGCAGAAATATGAAAAATATCAGAGTTTTTATCTGAATTTTTTCAGTTTTTGGAGATGAAATTTTCTATGTGTTTGAATAGGCATGTTTTCGTAATGCATGACATACAATTCACAAGCGACAGACTAAAGAAAAGCAAACCAATCAGCTATCTCTTCCCCAACAAGGCGACCACAATGCTAGACAGGATCTGAAATTGTCAACACACTAATCAAATAAAATAGACAAATCAATGGATAACTCGGTGGTAACCATCGGATAATGTTTTACGTATATCATTCAGTTCTGAAAAGGATACATCTAATTTGTCGCCATTCGTCATGAATAAGCGCCAGATGGCTTGCGGACACCATGTCCATGTGACTTCTACTTCAAATAACAGTTTTTACATCCTGCAAAATGACTCGTTTGAATTCCTGCAAAAGGACTTGTTTCAATTCCTGCAAAAGGATTCATTTCTTTAAATAAAATAACAGCCACGGCATAAAGCGATTAAAGCATGTACTTTATAATGTAAAGAACCTTCAAATGTCGATGTGCAGTTCCTGTAGAAAACTGAACAAATGCTTCGCTTTAATTGATATCCTAATGCGCATGGATTTAAATTATTAATATGTATAAATACCTACATTTGTCGAAAAAGAAACTGTTGAAAATGCATTTACGACATTTACGGTACCTTAGCGCAAAAAGTCAAAAGCCTCTTTTATATTTTAATGGAGTTATTGACTCTCTGTGCTAAGGCGACGACTTCATCTATGCTAAATGGTGACGCACAAGCTACGTCCCAACAACAAAAATATATTCAGTTCTGGTCACTTCCGTTTTGTATATTTACAAGGTCCAATAAATGCGTGGATATAATAAATAAATATAAGCGTACCGAATTTAGTGTGCTGAAGGAGCATTTCTTTTCAATGTAAAATTCATCGGCAGCACTAAATCCTAAACGTTTGAAATAAAAAATTTGAATAAATAACTCTAGCTAAGGCATTTTTTCAACCATAATGTATCAATATTGTTATTTCTTTTCCACGAAAATATATGTTGTGGTACTCATTAGAAACGCCTCACTTATTACAACAATGATTGCAAACAATTCTGTCTTAAATGGTGTAAATACATTTTAAAACATATAGATATATTTGTATTCCCGTTTTATTTCTATTTTTTCTTCAAACTGCTGTTATGGATAATGTGTTAGAGAATTGTATGAAGATTAAGGGCGAGGGTTGTTCGATCACAAAACTGTGTAGATGTCCTCTGCCTCGGAAACCGTTATTGGTTCTTGTGTTGTTGGTTCTTTGTAGAATTTTGGGTCCTAGCTGCAAGCAATGTTCTGTTTGACTTCTGTACGATGCCCATTTTTTGCTTTCTATTTTATTTTTGCATGTCATGCTTTTCTTGCTGTGATGCTGGCACTGCGGTCACCTTCAGATGCTGCAAACCTTTAGTTTCGTTTTACTGGTTGTGCGGTTTGTTTTGTATGTATTGTAGAGAATATTTGAACCTTGGATGTAGATTAAGCACCAGTAAAATCGAATAAAACCTATGTAGTTTTCACTACTGATCGTTCTAAGTCTTTGTGGGACCTTGTGGCTGCACGTTGCGGGGCTTTGGTTCGTATTGTGTCCTATTTAATATCTTGGTATATTTGATGGGTGATATCTGCTGAAACCATCTCTTTCTTCAATTACTGGGTGATCACAATGTTCACAATGATCACAATGACCACACAGTAGGGGAAGAGAGAGCTGGTTGATCTGCTAAATTATTGTGTTGTTACATATGTACTATCCGTCATAATTTGTTTAACGCGTCCGCTTTGTGTCAGTGGTAGACTATGTTCTATGACTGTGGCACTTCCTTGACATTTTTGTTGCTATTGTAATGTTAGTTGTTCCTAGGCAGTATTTCTGTTACAACTCCTCTGTGTTTGTTTGTTTGTTCAGGTTTTGGGTGGATTGTTTACAATCGAGCCAAAATATACAAACACCTTTTTGTTGTTCAAGTGATTAGCATTGAGCAATGAAATCAAACCGCGCGCGCGTTTGTACAAAGTCCAGGTAACGGTTATTTATAGCCGTTCTATTCTTGTCGCTGTGACGTCATAGTGCAGTGTAAAGAGGGTTGTCTGTAAAACTTAGAATGGTACATTGGCAAACAATGCAGACCCAGATCAGACGCCAAAGAACGCGGCATCTGATCAAGGTCTGCATTATTTGCTCAAATTACAGGAAGTTAAGGGTTAAACGAAAGAGTCTTAAGTCTTCGGTCAAGACCGTTTTCCCATCCTACACTCAATCGACCTACCAATGCTTTCAGTGCTTTGATTATGTTCTGTCTTGTCATTCAACCATTACTCCGTGCCTACGGAGGGCTGTGTGCCATGATTATGGTTTATAATAGGGACCTTCATATTATTCTTTTTTTTTCTTTTGTGTCTCGAAAACTTCTGTCCAAACAGATATTGAAAAGTATTATTTGGAGGAATTACAAACACAAATATTTCTCTACCAACAGAGGTTTCTTTTCGCGTTACTTTATAAGACTCGAAATTTTAATTACTGGGCGGCATAATTTTTCTTCGTCTAAGATAAATAATGCAATTATTTCACTATCTTACCCGGGAATCTTAGATATAAATGGAGGTGCCCAGGGAAGGCAACAGTCACGAAGCACAACCGTCTGAAACCATATCATAGACGAATACCATCATAAACAGACTAGCCTTCAGGAGCCTCAGGGTTGTAAACTTCGCTTAGCAGAGAAGTTCTTTTAGCTTTTTGTACCCAGTTTACTTAGGTGATCAGGTTCCAACAACTTGATAGGATGGAGCTGACAGATGCGGATAGGAGTCTCTGCAACGGGAAGCAAAGTTAGCAAATACAATTGTCAATTATGAAGTGCCGAGTGTAACTGGAAATCAGAAATTAGTAGCAAATACAAACGCTGCTGGCACCTACGAACATCGAAGTCTGACCAGGGTACCAGATACAAAAGGTCGATCCTGCTTTTACAAGGTCGACGGCCTTTATTATTCAGCTTTGTTTCATCACAGAAGTTTAATTTGATTTACACTTTTCTTTTCTGTGATGTTTCACTTATTGAGTAGGGAACAATCACTTTGTATTTTTACAACATTTGGACCAAGGGTTAAGATTTGATACCAGTATGTTTTACTAGTGACCTTTCTAAGGCTGTGGTTCTGGTGTTGTTGGTTCTTTATGTGATCTTGTGGCTATTTGCTACCTGGGCCCAGTTGTTCAAAGGGTCGGTAGCTTAACGAGCTCGTTAGTGGTGAGAATGTTAACTGTTCTAGTAATATATGATGAACAGGTATTTTGCTGAAAAAATGTGAGTAGCTTTTGCATTGCAAAAGCTACTCACATTTTTTTTCAGCAAAAATACTAGCATATATGTCATATTTAACAATCAAAGTTTTAACGATACGTTAACTAACGACATCGTTAATTTTGAACAACTGGGCCCAGGATTTTATCAAATTTTGTCTTTTAGAATAGATGCCTACTCAGAAGGGAGGTCGAAACAATTTTGCCATAAAAGTGCAATCTAGTCCCTTTGGATTAACCCATTATGCCGAGTGGATTCTTCTACCTTAATGCTTTGGACCTGTCCATTTCTAGTTAAGGGGTGTCAGGTTAGTTTTATTATTACCATGTTTTGTAGAAATTCTTCTATTTAATGCAAACAGTGTAGACCCTGATCAGACGCCGCGTTCTACGGCGTCTGATCTGGGGTTACACTGTTTGCTACTGTCCCTTTTATAAGACGCTAAGCTTAAATGGTTTAAGTTAGTTAGGGCAATCGTTAAATACAAAAAGTGGGGACTTCAGATATTCAGACAATGAAAAACAAATACGTTAATGCCTTCACTGTCCGTATAAACGCATGTGGCTTTGGTTCGGTTTGAAAGTATTGGGATTATAGCTTTATGGTATATTTCTTGTTTTAATGACTTTTCCAATCAACAAGATTAAAAACGTTTATATTATAAACAGAACTTTTACGCCTAAACCGCTGCTTATCGCAAATTATAGGCTTCCCAAAACGATATATTCCAACTTTGCTCTTTCCGGTCCGTTTCTTTTGATTTCCCAATAGCAGATTTATCATTATATTGATGCATTTTACAAACAAGAAATGATGTTTCACGTTTCAATCTGATAAAAAGAGGAAATTAGCGTTAAAGACTAGTCATCATATATATTTCCAGTATGCTATTTTTTTCTCTCTACGAAAAAAGGAGTTAAAGCTCATAAAATGTGTATTGTTCCAGAAATAGATACCTCAATAGTGACGAATTGTTGTTCAGAGCCCAAAAGATTTCGACTGAATGTAAGGTAATCTCTTTTCAATCTGGGTTATAAACATCTTTACGAAGTATAAAAAATATATACTACTATGTATTCAGGATTGAGAAATCGCATGGGCTTGTTTCAGAATTGTGTTTTAGTAATCTGGCTTTGTAATGACGTTTATATAATGATTATATGAACCTCTTCACGTAGATAACAGTTTCGTGATATAGGTGACACCATCACATAACCAGACAAGCTTGTGTCATAAAATCAAAATACCCTCATCTGATATAGTGACGTTCCGATCATCTCAAAAGAAACAATGTAGTTACGGAATCTTACGAAGTTTGCCAACTGAGACACATACATATTGAGCCACTACGTGAAAATGTACCGTCGGATATGTGTGTCAAGACTGATCAGAGTGTAAATGCGTAAATGCGTATATCGCAGTCTAGAAATTGCAAAACAATCAACAGGGCACTGCATATCAATTTGGATTTTCATTGTGCATTAAAGTAAGGTACTTTGCTTTCTGTTTTGTTTACGGATGTCAGTTTTTGTTGTTTTGATGCTAGAACTGTGGTCTTCTAATGCTGCCCACTTTGCTTTCTGTTTGTTTCTGTTTGTGATTTGCTTGTTTTGTGTGCATTGTAGACAATATTTGGACCTAGTTTGAAGCTTTTGTATATCTGTAAAATCGATTTAAACCGCTACTGGTTTTGGTACTGGCCATTCTTAGTGGATGGTTCTTGTATTTTTCATTCTTTTGTAGGGCTTTCCCGTGTTTAACCCAATTAAGCCTAGCGTCCCATAAAAAAGGACAAAAGCCAACAGTGTAGACACAGAACGCGGCGTCTGATCAGGGTCTACCCTGTTTGCATTAAATTCAGAAATTTCTACAAACTATGATAATGATACAAAACTACCAGACACCCCTTATATAGGACATAAACCTTTCCAAAGAGTTAAGGTAGAAGATTCCACTCGGCATAAATATGGTAAACGCCTTGTGTAAGATGGGTCCTGTCTAGCACTGTGATCACCACGATAGGGAAGAGAGAGTTATTTTTTTGTTGCGTATGTATCATCCGTCATACAGTCTCGAATTCCAAGGGACCCTCTGAAACACTACGAGACATCCGTACCTCGACATATCAGTGTTGCGGAAGTGACGAAAAAATAAAACCACATTTAACAAATGAATATGTAATTTGACTCCTAAAGTTAGAGATATATTAGATAATATTGTGGAAAAGAGGAGAAATTGCTCCTCAGGAGCAATTTCTCCTCTTTTCCACAATATTTTGTTACCTGTTCTTAGACTGCCATGTTAAAACAGGGACCAGAATTTCACTTCGATATAAGCGGTAATTCGAGATAAGCGAGGTCGTGATAACGAGGGTCGACTATAGTTTGTTTACTCCTCCACTTGGTGTTATTTATAGGCTATCTTCTGTAATTATGACACTATTGTGTACTCTAAAAGGATTGAACTTGCTATTTTTACCTGTTAGGTTAGACCCCTTTCTCAGAAGGGAATCGGTGTGAAGGAAAGCAAGAAGAAAGTCACAGAAATTGTGTCCCTTATTTAAAATGGTGGAAAGTCTACCAAGTGTGTCAAGTCCCCTTAAAGGATGATTATAGAGAAACTCTTTGAATTGTTTTAGGAATTGATAATGCCTTGTCAACAGTGCGGATCCTGATCAGACGCTGTGGTCAATAGCATCTGATCTGGGTCTAAGCCGTTTTCCAAGTTACGCTTTCAGGACGGTATGCATGTATGGCTGAGTATAGGAAAACGTTTACTTGGTGCAGGTGACCCATGCTAATTAAATCTTAATTGAATATATATGTGTCATTCTTGGAATGAGCACTATTGTAAACACTAGTTCACCTTTAAATGATAATGTGCGCAAACGCCAAGAAGAAATGTCAGAACTGTTAAAGGCATTCGCGAATTCTAATCAGATTCTTCGCATTCCGCCTGAAGATACTTTCGATCCTTGATTACCCATAGAGTACCCAGAGAAGACTCTGATGACTCTGCGCTGATGCACAAGCTGATCTGAGTCCTCGCTGTGCGCCCATGCTGTTTTGTAGGAAATGCTTTGCTCCTGCTCATTTCATAATATTGGACATTGTTTTTTTGTTCTGTCTAGCTTTGTGATCACATTATAGTCGAACCTCAATATGGCTAATTCGAACTCGTTTTTTAGTCCCTGCGAAATTCTTCCCATTGGTCAAGAAAACAAACATTTAGGGATTGTTTTTCTTATTTCATGATGAAATTGTATGTTGTGTGTACTCATTAAAATCGCCTCATCGAGACCGTTCCCATTATTGTATAAAAGATCGAAAAGATTTCCCTAAATTATCGCAAGTTGCTTTCTGACCTGGAGCAATGGTTAACCCTCAATGGATCGAACAACCCATATCACGAACAAATGTTCATGGTCCCAGGGATGTTCGAGCCATTGAAGTTCGACTGTAACTGGAGAAGAGGGCGCTGCTCACTTGGCCAGTTACATCACGAAAACATACCTATAATATTGACCACCTTCACCCCACTTTTATATAGTAAAACTGGGGTTTACAGGGGTATACATTATTTTTCTTAATTCTGCTCATAAACATAGATTGTGAGTACTCGTTAGAACCGCCTCGCCGAGGCGGTTCTAACGAGTACCTACAATCTATGTTCTGAGCAGAAATATGAAAAATATCGGAGTTTTTTTATCTGAAAATTTTCAATTTTTGGAGGTGAAATTTCCTGTATATTTGAATAGGCGTGTTTTCGTTATGTTTAGCTATATGTTCTGGCTGTGGATATTCATGTTTGTGGAATCGTCCTGTTGATGTCAGAGAAGACTGCCATCTACGATTTTATCTTTTCCGGAACGTCTTCATAAATCGCACTGATTATATTATTTAGACTGTATGGCTAAAGGCATAGAATCACAGAACACAGTCTACCAATGACACCAAGATCTCGTTCTACTATGGACAATGTCAGGCAATAAATAATACACAAAACTAGAAAAAGAATATGATACTATAAGCAACGAGAGCAGCAATGAGTTTAAGCATTCGCGACGTCCGACGTCCTTCGTTGTCCGCTTGGAGACACAGTGAATACAGTAGAATATATCGACAGAGGTTCTGATCAGACTGCGGTGATACGCAGACCAATCTGTGCCCTCGTTGGTCGAATATGTGATAAGGGACCTTTCCTCATGTTGCACACCAACCATCATTATGTTTGTAATATATTCTCTGATTGTGGCCTTACCTTGGTATCTGCGTAAAAGGCTATTTACTCGTTTCAAAATAATACCAGAAATGTTTTCATCGAGTGTAATGAAAACATCAATTGAATGATTTTATTACACAGGATGAAAATATTTATGGTATTTTCTTCAAAAGAGTGTTTTTTTATTGTTTCCACGATAACTGTTTCTGACGTTACAAATGATGTCGCAAAACAAAACATAGCCGTTATGACGTTCAGTAGATCCCACATGAAGCGCTGGACAGACAATATAAACAATTTTGACACGAATCTCCAAAGTAGCAATGTTTCTGGACACCTATTAACGTTACCGATTGTAAACCGTTTAGATTTTAATAAGATATTATACATAGTAGCTCCAGGTCAGGGCGATTTCTTTTCTCCACAAAAATATATATTGTGGGTACTCATTAGAAGCGCCTTAGCCAGCGATGCACTTCCAGTGAGTACCAACAACAAATATGTGTTTTTGTGGAGAAGTAAGAGAAATGTCGGTACATTTTGGTTAACGTCGCGATACCATGCCTATATAATTTTGATCCCCTTAAACCACACTTTCATATAGTAAAACTGTGGTTTACAGGGGTACATTATTTTTCTTATTTCTGCTCAAAAACGTAGATTGTGGGTACTCGTTAGAACCGCCTCGTCGAGGCGGTTCTAACGAGTACCCATAATCTATGCTTTGAGAAGAAATAGGAAAAATATCAGAATTTTTTATCAGAAAATTTTCATTTTTTTGGTGGTAAAATTTTCAGTATATTTGAATAGGCATGTTATCGTAATGAAAAAGCCTTATCTGGAGCTATGTTTACAATACATAATATAGATACCGGGAGCCCCGTTTACAATAAACTTGTCCAGGATTTTAAAGCATATCTCATCTAAGACTCATTTTAGTAAAGCAACAGATAAAACACGCAAATATATTCGAAATATTCCAAAGTGACACTATCACGTGGATCTCACGTGATTGATGTTGTTAATTTCCCGGAAATGAAGGGATGTCTCGCCGCTATTGCCATCAGACTATTCTAATGCTCAATGTCAGATAAGGTGATCTGATTCAACAATCATAAACTGTCTTTTATTTAAGAAAGAAAAGGATATTTCCTCTGTATATCTTAGATAATAAATGGATTTGGGAGAGAAAGTGACATTTTATTGGCAAAACGGACTTATCATTAAACGCAGGGTTAGAACTTTAAATTAGTTTTTCGAAATATCTGTCAATACAGAATAGAGTTCGTGTGCAGAATGCAATGGTGATCATTTAAGACATAATGAGCTCCATTTCAAAGTGGAATTGGTTTTTGATTAGCGATAAGGATGTCTATTTCTACCAGGAAATTGATGATGTTTATACAGTTGATGACTTTTTTGCTGTTCTTTTCTGTCCTTTGTTTTTAACCGAATCCTATTTAAATAATATCATTTTGTTTTATATAGATTGTAGATTTCGGCAAACCGGCCGTGGTTTTTAGCGTAACAAAACACCATCGATAGTTTGTCGACATGGCTGTAGGGTTAGAGAAACACACCATAATCGGCGGTATCAATCAATTATATTGAATTATCAAATATATCTAATGTAAACTTCTACCCCAGCTAGCAATCTACGTAAATCTACATCGGGCCGTCATCGGCCCGTCAGCTACCCTGACGGGCCGATGACCGCCCGATATAGATTTACGTAGAATGCTGACTGGGACGTCCCCCATAATACAAAGTGTAAACAGAGGTATACAGTGCTAAACAAATGTAAGCATTTGTTTTTCAAACAGATGATTTTTTTTTTTTTTTTTCAGTTTAATAAATAGTACAGACAATGTCCAGGAAGAGCCTAGCCTACCAATGACACAAAGTGGAAAAGCAACCAAACAATTCAAGACAGCACATGTGCAGAAAATCGACGAAAAGCAAAGCACAAAGAAGGGACAGGACTCATCCAACACAACCTTAATCCTTGTCATACTGAATAAATTAAGACGCCACGCACACGTCTACTTTTCAGCCAATCAGTTTACTTTATCCAGACTGTTGATACAAATTCACATACTTAATGGCAAACAGTGCAGATCAAGATCAGTTGGCTTCTTCAGAAGCCAACTGATCTGGATCTGCACTGTTTGCAAAGGCAGGGTATATCCGGGTTCAGCAGGACAAGGGTTAAGACAACAAACAGAGAAGAGTTAAAACAAAGCCCTACAGTAAGTAGCCAAAAACCACACAAAGAACAAACAATACTAGAACGGTCAGTAGTGAAAAGAATTTCAATTTGTTGTTACATGTATTTCTATCAATCAATTATATTGCATAAGTATCTTAATATACTTACTTATTAAATCTTCCTCCTTTCCTCCGCACTATAATGGATATGGCTTTATAAGGCCGCTTAGTGTTAAACCTACGCTTAGTGTAGCGTTGACTGCAACGCCTACTGTTGCCCGTGAACACAATCGTCGCAACTGCAAGCTGAGCATTAACGGATGACAATAAGCGTTCGTGTTGTCAATATATTGTGCAATACCATGGCATATTGTTAATCTTGGCAGTTTCGTTCTTCATTGTTTCATTTGTTCACCTCATGTTTTTTTTTTTTTTTTTTTCAGTTACATTATTATAAGAAGGTTTCTAACCATAGTCATCCATCACACATTGATGACAATGTATTATGATACTATCGCTGATCAAGATACGTGTGTAATTCTACAGTGACCTTGCAGACTATCTGGGCCCAGTTGTTCAAAGCATCGTTAGCTTAACGAGCTCGTTAGTGGTCAAAATCTTAACTGTTCAAATAGGTACAAATGTCTAATTCAGGTACTTTTGCTGAAAAAATGAGAGTTACTTTTGCAAATGCAAAAGCTACTCATATTTTTTCAGCAAAAATATTAGCATATATGTCATATTTAATGATGAAAGTTTTAACAATACGTTAACTAACGACATCGATAGTTTTGAACAACTGGGCCCTGATCAATGTGCATTGTTCATGTACTTGCTGTAATAGTTTTGAATGGGGTTTATGTAGAAATCTTAAACTTTGTCTGTCAAAGTGATCCGTTTTATGGAACAGTGTCTTTGCCTTATATCGGAATAAATAATATTTGGTAGATATATCTCAATCTTACAGGTTGACTATAAAAACATGTTAGTCGGAGTGAACGTTATTTCACGATCGACTGACTTTGCCTTGTATCCGGAAGGGTATGTCATATCTTGGAATAATATTTTTTCTTGACATTACGAAAACACGCCTATTCAAATATATAGAAAATTTTACCTCCAAAAACATAAAATTTTCAGATAAAAAAATCTGATATTTTTCATATTTCTGCTCAAAACATAGATTGTTGGTTATCATTAGAACCGCCTCGGCGAGGCGGTTCTAACGAGTACCCACAATCCATGTTTTTGAGCAGAAATAAGAAAAATAATGCATACCCCTGTAAACCCCAGTTTTACTATATAAAAGTGGGGTTTAAGGGGGTCAATATTATATAGGCGTGTTTTCGTGATGGATAGAGGTCGAAACCCGAAAGCCTGTTGGTCACAGCAACCTGTATTTTATGGTCGAGTGATTTTTTTCTAATTTCTTGAAGACTATTTAGAAGATATACAACAGTTCATTTTTAGAATAGGATATTCTGCTAAGAAAAAAATGGTCAACATGAGGTTTATTTGAAGGTTCATGATCGAAAACTAATTGAAGGAATTATATCATATCTGGACAAAACGTTCGACAAAGACTTCGACATATGCAACATGTACATGTAGTTGAAAGGGACTATCATGTTATGTTTCGTTGATTCTGCCTTATATGTCGAAGACGAATTGATGGATTTACATCATATGGGGTGTGTGAGTGTGTGTGTGTGTGTGGGGGGGGGGGGGGAGGCGGGGTGGGGGGCGGCGGGGGGATAAAGTTTTAGTTTGATGCTATACATCACGAAAACACGCCTATATAGTTTTGACCCCCTTAAACCCCACTTTTATATAGTAAAATTTGGGTTTACAGGGGTATGCATTATTTTTCTTATTTCTGCTCAGAAACATAGATTGTGGGTACTCGTTAGAACCGCCTCGTCGAGGCGGTTCTAACGAGTACCCACAATCTGTGTTTTGAGCAGAAATATGAAAAATATTAGAAAATTTTTATCTGAAAATTTTCATTTTTTGGTGGGAAAATTTTCAGTATATTTGAATAGGCATGGAATACAACGTGGAAGACAAAGTGGCATATCTATATTTCGTGTTTCAGTGATTTTGCAAATCATTCCGGTATGGCTAAAGTGATTGTCTACATGAGCGTTACAGTAATGTTTGATCCTGTCATTTGATCGACATGATCGACGCTTAGTGTAACAACAGCAAGGTGTACAGTACGCATTGCAGTTGCACCGATTATTGTTAACGGTTACACTGAGCGCAAGGTAAACACTAAGCGCCGTCACATTTTTTTTTATAGTTCTAAATACGACGGGTGTCGAAGGCATATGTTTTTTTTATTCCACTCGAACAACATATGTTGTTGGTACTCTTAGGAGCGCTTCACGAACGCACTACAAGCGCTCTGGTGGTACCAAAAACATATGTATTCGTGAAGAAGTAAACAAAAATATTAATTCATTACGATTGAAAAGATATCTCGACTAGATTTCTTAGCAGTATAGAGGTGTTAACATCTAATCTAATATCTAAAGCAAATAGCCTAACAGACCTTAAACTGTGATTGGACTCTTCTAATGTATACGGTCGACTCTCGTTATCTCGAAGTCCAAGGAACTGTCTGAAATACTTCGAGATATCCGTACCTCGACATATCCGATTTGCAGAATTAAGGAAAAAATAAAATCAAACAACCACATTTAGCGATTGACTATGTAATTTGACGCCTGAAATTACAGATATATTGAAAATATTGTGGTAAAGAGGAGACATTGCTCCTAAGGAGCAATGTCTCCTCTTTTTTCACAATATTTTGTTACCTGTTGTTAGATGTCCCTGTTAAAATGGGGACGAGATTTTCACTTCGTGATAAGCGAGGTCGAGATAACGAGAGTCAGCTGTAGTATGGAGAGAGTTTTTTTCTTTTTTTTTTTTTTTTTCAGGCTAAAATGGGTTATGGTATGATTTCTTCCGTACATGTATTGAGTAGTACAGTCCATATAATTTACGTATTGCAGAAGCTTTATCCCAGTCAGCATTCTACGTAAATCTATATCGGGCCGTCATCGGCCCGTCAGGGTAGCTGACGGGCCGATGACGGCCCGATATAGATTTACGTAGAATGCTAGCTGGGATAAAAGCCGGCATAGGAGACGGGCCATATGTCATATATGAAGGGTGATCATTAAGTATTGCCACTTGATTAACCCATTTTAGACTGAACTCCCCCCCCCCCCCCCCCGCCACCCTCCTCCCCAATCCCCGCACTATATATTGGGAGAGTCCAATTTCAGTTGTATGTATATCAGGCTAGTTGCAAACCCTTGATTAGACGCCGCATTCTGTGGCGTCTGCTCTAGGTCTTCACTATCTACCAATTACCCTTTCGGGGTCTCCAGACTAAACTGGGCTTTGCAATGGTATACATTATTAGACGAACTTTCTTTACGAACTTTGTAACTTTTGAAGCACAGTTAAATTTATTTCTTTAAGCTTTAGCATCACGAAAACACACCTATATAATTTTGACCCTCTTAAACCCCACTTTTATATAGTAAAATTGGGGTTTACAGGGGTATACATTATTTTTCTTATTTCTGCTAAAAAACATAGATTGTTGGTATTCGTTAGAACTGCCTCGCCGAGGCAGTTCTAACGAGTACCCAAAATCTATGTTTTGAGCAGAAATATGAAAAATATCAGAATTTTAATAGGAAATTTTTTCAGTTTTTGGGGGTGAAATTTTCTATATATTTGAATAGGCGTGTTTCCGTAATGGGAATTGCAAAAGTCTTTCTTAGGCTGCGTTTACACTAGAGACTCGATCCGGATCACATTTCTAGTGTAAACGCGTCTTTAGTGGGCGTAATAACCAATAAAATTTCCTTGTTCTTTTCTGTTCATTACAAAAACAGGCCTATTCAAATACACTGAAAATGTTACCGCCAAAAAACGGCAATAAATGGATAAAAAATTCTGATATTTTTCATATTTCTGCTCAAAACATAGATTGTGGGTACTCATTAGAACTGCCTCATTGAGGCAGTTCTAATGAGTACCCACAATCTATGTTTTTGAGCAGAAATAACAAAAATAATGTATACCCCTGTAAACCCCAGTTTTACTATATAAAAGTGGGGTTTAAGGGGGTCAAAATCATATAGGCATGTTTTTGTGATGCTATATCGTGCAAATCCTATGGCACAGAAGTACACATTTCATTCAGGTATGGCATAGTAACAGCATTTCCTTGATCTTTCCTGTTTCGTATATAGTAAAAATGTTAACATGACAACAGAAGTACACATTTCAAACAGGTATAAGGTGTGTTTACGAAATGTTGCACTTTTTGTCAAATCGACTGTTGATTTTCTTTAGTGCAAGTGAATAAAAAATTCAAAACTGCAATGATACACAAATAAATCACACTAAACGAAAATTGACGTGAAGTCTTGGTTATTCCAGCAAGATATAGGCATTTGCAACTAGTACTGAAATCCATCCGTCACCGTAAAATATTAAATGTTACTTCTGTTGGCGTTCTTATCTAACAGTTTCTTGTTTGATCGAAATCAAACATTGGACAAGCAAAAATTTTGATTTCCACTTACAGAGAGAAACCATTGATTGATGCGGGCAAACATACAAATGACGACTAGGTTAAACCGCTGTGAATAGTTTTGTAAATAGCTTCACAATAATCAGGCATTTTCATATTATCTTGACAGAATTATGATTAATGTCATTGAATAATTGCAGCATTAAAATTAATTAGTCTGTGTTTTTTCGCAGTCAAATGATGACATACGCTTAAAAATTGGAAATGTTCCAAAATCGCAAGCTGGGCCCAGCAGGCACACAGCATGTCAACAACGTCTTGTAAGCCTTGAATCAACGTTGTTGATGTTGAAGCAACGTTGAAACAACGTTGTTGAAACGTTATGTCCTTGTTGAGAATATGCTCTTGCTATATGTACATGGCTGGTGTTACACATTCAAATGCTGTCTTCTTCGAACTCGTATGCTGCACTAATTAGGTGTCACTGTCTATTTCGAAGGAAACCTACTTCGCTGATTTGACTTGTACCAAATGAAATATACGCCTCACACATGCGTAGGGCTTACTATGCACATGCGTAACGTGCGTAAGAAACTTTCTAAAATAAAGTGACATTAACATACAATTTTTGGTTCTTTACCATAGGGGCTGCCCTTAAAGGAAAGAATTATGCTTGGAAATGCTTCTAAATTAGGTGCTCCTCTTAAAGGACTTTGATCCCTCTGGGAGCAAATTCTTTCCCTTAAGAGTAGCCCCTAATTTAGGAGCGTTTCCAGGTATAATTTGAAGAGTTTTGCTCAATTTGCGTAAAAAACAATTCTGTTCTGCCACTGCCTTATCTCCAAATATAATTACAAATTTCGAACAGGGTTATGTCAGAGAACTAAACACAGTTACTGAAGCATCTAAAACTTTGAAAAGGTGCTTGCAGCTAGCTATCAATCTCTAACATAGTTGTCTAGAAACCTAATTATTTAACTTATAAATGGGTACATGTCAGTGCTACATGTTCTAGATATATCGCGTAAATATTTGCAACTGTAGGGCATATAAATTGCACGCCTTATATCCCTACATAATTAAAACTTCAAACAGGGCTTTGTCAGAAAATTAAACATAGTTGTTGAAGCATCTAAATCTTTGAAAACGTGCAGGCAGACAGCTATTCATTTCTAACCTAGTTACCTAGAAACATAACTATTAAACGTTCACATTAATACACGTTAGTGATCCATGGTCTAGTTATAACATGACGTACAAATTTGTCACCATAGGGAAACAAGTACATACAAAATTGTATAGTTTTCAGAAATAATATTATTTGCAATAAAGAGACGTCATTTGACATGAAATATTATGCTTTTTTACCACCTGGACTGCTCTCAAAGCAAAGAATTTACCAGTTCCGAAATAGGGGCTACTCTTAAAGAAAAGAATTTTCTCCCTCTTGGAGCAAATTCTTATTTTAAAGAGTAGCCTCTATTTTCGAAGCGATACTAGGGAGAATAAGCAAGATATTTTCTGGGTGTGCGTAAAAATAATTTCGTTCTAGCTACGCCAATGGTAAACGAGGATCGGATGAGCATAGCCTTTTGTAGGCTACGTGGATATGTATGAGATTGTTTACGCATCCGACTGGACTGGCAGTGGTACAGTCGCCTCTACTGTTAGCGTGTGAGCCATGATCAGTCTATACACGCTACATCAGACGTCCTAACAACTTCCACACAAGCTGTAAAGAACCTGCTAAAGATCAAGTGGCCAGATAGGATCCCAAATACAGAAGACCTAAAGAGAACAGGAATGTAACCTAACTAACCTGACTATAGAAATATAAGCTATCCACTCTAAGGTATGCGTGTAAAACTAGACCCAGACCTGACAGGAACTATTAAAACAAACTAGTCGCTGACTTGATACCATTTTGTCTACGTTGTTGGTAACGTACGTTGTTGGTGACGTAATATACTTGGGACTATGTTTACAACATAAACCTCTTAAACACGCATACTACGAAAAATACTTCCTGCGCACCTAGTCTAAATAACCATTTATATAAACACAGGTAATGAGCTTACATTTGCTCTAAAAGACATTTTCATTCAGGTGGTATGATCATAATTTCCTCAAGCATGTTTAAGTCGCAAACATGGCAAAGTGTACCTTCAGACACGAGCGTCAGGTGAAGACTCAGATCAGCCTGCACATCCTGTGCACCCTGAAAATGAAATGCTGTATTCATTAATGTATTCTACAATATACAATGATTCTGTAATCGGACAACGAAGGCTCAGGTCAGCCTGTGCATTTGCACAGGCTGATCTGAGCCTTCGTTGTTCGCATATGCGATAAGGTATATTTTCCCCACATTGCGACTCATTTTCCAAATAAGCATTGCCTTTCATCTGAACACGCTTCAGTTGCAACTGTACGTGAAGAAGCCCTACTGACATGTTATTCTTGTTCATCATATTCTTCCAAATTACTGCTGCGTTTTGCTGGAAACTGCCTATAAATCATCTGCGTAAATTCTCCCATTTTACACAAATCTTACTCGTTTTCTTTCCAGTTCATTTCATATGATTTTCATTTTCAGGTTGTTAATTCATTTTACAGAATCAGCGCTGCTTTTGGGTATAACTATAAGTATCTATCAGGGTGATGGTGCTTGGCTTCCCAAGAGTTTTCATCTCTTACAATCACCAATTATCTGTGTGTCCGTACAGATGACCGAATAACAAAAGTTCTGGTGTGTGTAAAAAAAAGAGAACATTCCAGGTAGTGCCACAGTCAGAAGCCGCAGCTCTTCCCAGACACCCAGAGGAAGAGGAAACAGACAAAACCAAACAAGCTCTATGTTTTTTTTCCAGTAATTGTTTTCGGTTTAAAGAAACAAATGTTTATTTTGTACATAAAACAATATTAAAAATGCATAACGTTAAATAACGCGTTACAAAATTTCATCACAGCATATCGTATGGTCCAAACGTATATTGACAGATATCGGGCTTTTGTCGTGTGCTGTGCTGTTCGTAGTTATTGTTGTGTTTTGTGGATCCTGTCTAGCACTGTGATCACCTTGTTGGGAAAGAGTTAACTGTTGCTTTGCTTTTCTTTGGTTTGTGACTCTGTCTGTCTTGTTTTGTTTACTCTTCCTGTTGGTGTCATTGTGAGGCTATGCTCTGTGATTGTGGTTATTCCTGGACATCTTTTATACTCTTCTCCGGATATAATAAGATTAAAATAAAATACAATACTTGAGATTCTTGTTATCTTTTCTGACACAAATTAAATATGAAGACACCGGACACTCTTTGAAGGCTCTTTGAAAAAAAAAAGCGATATTCTATTTCCAAATCAATCTAAAAAGCCTTGTGATCCCAACGGAATATTTTAATGATCGAATAGAAAAAAGTAGAACATGTACTGGACGTGGTAGTAGTAGTAAGACACTTACTTGTAACACGACATGTTCTCAAAATCTTAGAAACTTTAGAAGGCTGCGTAACAAATTGAACTGTGCGGCTTTAAGCCCTTCGCCCCAATAATAATGTGTAATTGGCTTTCCTTTGTGATCACTGAGCCCAGTCCGGGATTTATGAAACGTTATAAGGGGTCAACGAT
This sequence comes from Anodontia alba, assembly GCA_964016985.1. Classification (NCBI taxonomy): domain Eukaryota; kingdom Metazoa; phylum Mollusca; class Bivalvia; order Lucinida; family Lucinidae; genus Anodontia; species Anodontia alba. The sequence goes on along the minus strand of OZ024821.1, from coordinate 66,599,734 downwards.
GAAGCCTACTTGGCCAACCATAGCTAGTCTGGCACAGGAAACTTGACATTTAGCTGTTTTCGCTTTTGGGAGTGTGGTCATTGCTCTCAAGGAATAATCCGTTTAAAGCTGTGTCTTTTTTTTCCCACTCTTTGGTTTGGACATGTACCATATTTCGACAAAAAAGTTTGTTTCTAATGCAAACAAGTTAGTCAACATTATAGAGATTGGTGTCATCGGGAGCTAGACCATTCGCTTTTTTTACTTTGGGCTTGAGAGTCAAAAAAAAAAAACATCACAGTTCTCATAAGTCAGTAAATAAGTAAGTAAGCAAGCAAGTAAGTAAGTATGTAAGCAAGTAAACCACACATATGTTATACTTTCTTTTGCTACTAGAATGATAGAATCTGACCTTACATAACACCAGTTTCTCCTTGTTTCAAGTTAGTTTTCTTTACTGTTACATGGTGTAATTTGCAGCAAACACTGATGGCAAAGAATAATCCCACAAATTAGGGCACAAAAAAGAAAGAAATATTTTGTTAAAAGTTTTCAGTTTGGTTATTCCAGTGCTATGGCTTAGAAGTAAAAAAATTACACAGCCTAGCTACCGTTTTGCTTAAATCTATATCGGACAGTTATCGGCTCGACATGATTCCTGTCGGGCCGATAACAGTCCAATATAGATCTAAGCAGAATGCTAACAGGGAGGTGTGTCTTTCATTATCGTTCGAACCATGGTACACGTATATACATAGAAATGATGTGGAACACAAGAATAGCCAACATGTACATGAACATACATTTTCAGGCATTCCTGTTCCTCCGAGATTTATGATTTGCTGTTGCTGTGGGCGCATTACGAAAACACGCCTATGCAAATATATAGAAAATTTCACCACTTAAAACTGGAAATTTTCAGATAAAAAATCTGATATTTTTCATATTTCTGCTCAAAACATACATTGTGGGTACTCGTTAGAACCGCCTCGGCGAGGCGGTTCTAACGAGTACCCACAATCTATGTTTTTGAGCAGAAACAAGAAAAATAATTTATACCCCTGTAAACCCCAGTTTTACTATATAAAAGTGGGGTTTAAGGGGGTAAACATTATATAGGCGTGTTTTCGGGATGAAGGTATCCCAGATGGAGGATCATGTGTAATTCATTACATCCTGTCATTATCTGATGGAATATTTTATTAGCATAGTAAAATTCATCTGAGGTTTCTTGTGTCTTTTTATCCCATTAGTGTTGCATGTTTTATCCGTCAGTTTCATGTAATGCTAATGTGTCGTTAACTACACCTGCTATTTTATATTCAGAAATAAAGGCATAATCCCAAAAGAAACTTATACTATCGGCGGATACAGAAGTCGCTCCTGGTGGCGAGATTGGAACTTAACCCAGCAATGTTTAGGGGTCCAAGGCATGGGCATTCGCAAATAGTATGTACCCAGATCTGATGCCACAGAACGCAGTGTACAATCAGGGTTGTACTGTTTGCCATGACAAAAACAACATACAGTAATGGGCGCAATTAGGAAAGTTTCTTGATATACCCCTTTAAAGGGATAAGGTAAGAGAACAGATATACGTGCAGGGGAGGCAACTATGCCAAAATGATTTTGCCGCCCTTTTGAAAGTGGATCTATAAAAAAGGAAAGAATTTGCTTCCCTTTGGAGCAAAGTCTTTCCTGTACAGTAGAACGCTTTTCAGAGGGATCCTGATATACAGAAATGCAAACAACAAGTCACAAAAGTTTTCTCTCTGTAAAAATGGCGGAAAATGTACCAGGTGTGTCCAGTCCCCTTTAATACATAATGGAACATTCCCACTAGTACGATGGATAAGTCTATTGAAGATATCTAATTAATAACGTTATTAATATTCGTCTTCTATAGCTGTACGAACGTTTTCTTTTGTCCCTTCCTTTCTTTCTTTGTATTCCTTCGGGTCAATGAGATATCCTTGGGATCATTGAGCCCATTCTGAAGTTAGATTTAATCACAAGTTCGAGCGTGCAGTTAACCGAACAGGACAACAAAAGTTACCCTCTTGTGCTAAATGGTGGAAAAATCTACAAAATGTATCCATTTCCCTTAAGGGGCCTTGATACTCTTAGTAGATATTTTCGCTATTATTACAAGGAGGTTACTTCTCTGACTTCCTGTTTGCTTTACTGCACGCCGTCGTTTCGGAAAAGTGGTCTATTTGAAAGAGAAAGAATTTGCTCCCAATAGGGAGCAAATTCTTTCTTTTTAAAAAAGACCACTTTTCAGACGGGAGGTACAATAAACGTCAAAAAGATTGCCTTTGGAAACAAAGAACACACTACGGATTAGGAAATGGGAGTCTCGGTTTTATTGAGGCATTTTATAAGCAGTAATGAAGTTTGCAACATTGCTCACACCATCTATCGTATACATGTGCAGAACTCCATTTTCAAATATACCACAATGGGCCCAATGATCCCAAAGGAAATGAAATATAATTTGCACTATGATGATGTACGGGAAGACGTTCTACCGCCGCCACGCGGCACCTACATCAGCTGCAGTGCAGTAAAATAAACGTCAAAATATTGCCTTTGGAAACAAAAAACACACTACGGATTAGAAAAAAAAAATTAGAAGGGAGTTAAAATTGTTCAGAAAGGAGGTAAAAATATAAGTGAAGATACCGAGGAGATGCCACAATCAAGAAGTACAGCCTTCCTGAGGCATCAAAAGAAAGAGAATGAGGAACAAATACGGACAAAACAAACGTCATCTTTGAAACCACACATGCACAAAGAAAGAAGAACTGCAATAGAGATAACTTTTCATAAGGGAGGTTAAACAATCTTGAAAGAATTATCTCCTCTGAAAGAGTATCCATTCTCCTAAGCAGTCGCAGTCATATACCACCAATATTACGCCTCAAAAAGCGTCTGTATCCGCCCTAGCAGAAGCGATGATAAGAAACAGTTGATAGATCATCAATAAGCAAAATGATAGGCATCGAAGCACAAACTTCAGAAATATCCTGCGATAACTCGGCTCTTATCGCAACTAATGTGGAAAATTGTGAAAATTTTCACCCTTCCGTGACTATATCAGATTTCAGTTTAATTCTCTTGTAAGTGGCTAAGATAGAATCATTTCTGGCACAGAAGCCAGTAAGGATCATTTAATGGCAGCAAAACTATAAAACGCACGTACACGTTTTTTTAGACACGTCATACGAAAAAGGAACAGCACACACATGCACAGCGAAAGTTTAGATCAGCATGTGCATTTACAAACAGTCTGACCAAGGTTTTGCTTTTATTTTTACATTCCATAGTATCAAGGACTTCTTCAGGAGAAGAGTGGTATATGCTCTATAAAACGGTGATCATTTGAATTAACCTTTGTCCTGCTGAATGTATTAAGATGCCACGCCCACTTCTAGTTGTCAGCCAATCACATTAATTGATCTGGATTGTTGTTATAAATTCATATACTTAATGGCAAACAGTGCAGATCCAGATCAGTTGGCTTCTTCAGAAGCTAACCGATCTGGATCTACACTGTTTGTAACAGTTGGCTTCAGAAGCCAACTGATCTGGATCTACACTGTTTGCGATGGCAGGGTATATCCGGGTTCAGCAGGACAAGGGTTAATCGCAAATAGCAAACTCGGGTTTTATTAGATGTGTACATGAGCAATAATATATATATGTTGTTGTTGTTGTTGTTTTTGTTTCATGAACAGTAACTTGTCAAATGTTAAGAATTTTGTTTTAACAATTACGCAAAACGGACTCGGATCCCGGAAGACCAGAAAATATAGTTTACTTTATTTGTCCTGAATAGCGGTACTCCTTATCTTTCACTGCCACAGGCGATAATAAAAGGCTTTTGCAAAGAGCATTGATCCAGATGAGACGGCTCATCATTAGCCGTCTAATCAGGATCTACGCTATTTGGCATTCAGTCTTTCAACTTTACATATAAACTTCTTTCAGAGTGGTAGTTTGTTTAAAAAAAACAAAGGAAAACAGACGACAAATGTCGTCTGAAATTTGGCATCGAAAGGATGAGGGTACGTGGCAAACACCCCAGACAGTGAAAGCCAGAGCTAAAGAAACCATTAGTAGAACCACAGGGGACCCCAACAAAGACATAACATCAGGGCCCAGTTGTTCAAAGCGTCGTTAGCTTAACGAGCTCGTTAAGAGTCATTTCGTTAACTGTTTTAGCAGATTCAATATACAATATGCTGATATTTTTTGCTGAAAAAATTTCAGCATATTTGCGTATCACTTGATGTAAATTTTAACGAAACGTTAACTAACGACATCGTTAGCTTTGAACAACTGGGCCCAGAATTCAAGCCACAAATGATAGGCTTAGGTCGGCGATGTAATATAGTCTAAGACCCAGGGCCCAGTTGTCCAAAACTAACGATTTTGTGCTTAAAAAAACAATTAACACTTTGACCACTAACGAGCTTGTTAAGCTAACGATGCTTTGAACAACTAGGCCTTGGTTGCTATGGGTATTGCAAGTTTTCCTCGATCTGATTGTGGAAACTCAAGAAAACCGGAGAAAATCTTTTTTAGGTTCAATCTTGTGATCTTAATATTGGCGGTTTGAACATGAAATAGTGGTCATAATCTTACTTACGATAATTGTATATTAAAACTTAAAGCCCCTCTTGAACTTCTCATACAAACTATATATTTCTAGGCGCAAATTGTCATTATAGAGAAGACGAAAATTTTGACAGAATTACCTCCCCTTGAAAGTGTATGTGCTGCCCTTATTTTTTTCCACAGAAATGTCAGATAAACGGCCAATAATTGAATTTAAGGAATAGTTGCTAATCGGTTGTCTAAGAAATGTTTTTATAACGCAACCAGATTTGTTAATACTACCATCGTTTAGGAAAAGTATAAAAAGCTCGGCACACCCTGTTTTATTTAAAGATCATTTCTACTGATAAACTTGCGGTATTCAAGCGTTAAACATTTTTGTCATAACTGGTTGAAGTTCACGGAAGATAATCTGACAATTATTGCGACTAATGAGACAACATTATGTGCAAATTTCCATCCTCCCATGACAAGATCAGATCTCGCTTTAATTCCCTGGTTGCTGAGTGTGATACAATCTTTCCTGGATCTGATTGTGTAAACTCAAGAAAACCAGAGAAATCACATCGGTTAAGTAAAGTACATATGTCGGAACAATATACTTGACAGTGTCCAACTGGCTTGCGTTGTGCAGTTTGATCTGATCCGTGTAATGCCATACATTTTCTATCTAATATATAACACTGTTCAAAAGGTACCCATCGACCTAGAAGCTAGTTTGGCATAAACGAAACGGATATGAGCTTAACCCTTAAAATGCCAAAAAAAAAAAAAAAAAAAAAAAAAAAGACCTGCATCTGGAAATGTCCTCTGTTTATGTCGTCTGTTGAATATTCTTGCAAACTTTTCAAACTTATTTTTGATACAGGCAAACAGTGTGGACCCTGATCAGACTGCTCCTGATCTTGGTCCACACTGTTTGCGAAAAAGACTTTTAAAATCACAAGCAGTTGACAAAGCAGACGACAACTGTTGTGATTGGCAGTTTAAGGGTTGACGGATCCAACCTTTACATTTAAGCGTTCCTCGTATATGTGAATAATTATTTTAGTAGGACACTGTTTTCATTCGCGTTTTACAAGACTTGGCCTGGTAATGTCATTCGAGCATAATTGGGTCGAAAGCTCCCAAAATGACCCAAGTACAACAGGAGGGCAACGTAATCACAATATAATACTGTGAAAGAAGGAAAAAAAAAAAAAAAAAAAAAAAAACGAAATCAATGATTTTTTGTTTTATAGGCCGACAAAATTGACCTGTCTCTTTAACCTTTTGATTATACTATTTATGAACATATGTTTTCTGCGTAAACCGTTATTACCTTAAAGTTGAGCGAATACACTGTCTTGACCACACACAGATTGCTATAAAGTTTCATTAAAATATTTCATATGGTTACCTAGTTATGGCGTGCACAAGGATTTTACGAAAAAAAAAAAAAAAAAAAAAAAAAAAAAAAAAATCCAATCAAAGGAAGTAACTCAGAAAGGAAGAGCAATCGTTTTTTGCACGCGACACACTGTCTATACACGTTGTTACGAAGTTTCATTCAGATATTCCATATTACCGAGTTATAGTGCGCACATGAAAAGTCTGTAAAAATAATCAAAGGGCAGTGGCTCAAAAACTAAGAAAGGGAGAGCAATCGTTTGGTACGCGACATGCCGTCGTGTCTCATACACATTGTTTTTCATCAAAATATTATACTTACGGTTACTTATATATACTTACGGCACAAGAATTGTTTACGCCGGACGGACGGGCGGGCGTATGGACGGATAGCCGGACAATGCCATAACATAATACGTCCATTTTTGTTTGTTTGTTTGTTTGTTTTTTTTTTTTTTCCAAAACAGGCGTATAAAAATTATATACCCCCTATATACTTCGTATAAGTGGGGTGTAATAAACCCGAATAACAGGTGTCGGCTAAACATTATCTAAACACAAAAAGCAAGTCGGAAGTCCAGAGGGTTTAAAAAAATTGTCTTTCATACTCAAATTCTTAGAGAGTGGAACAAAACTAACGATGTTAGACAGTCAGACTCGCTTCATTCGTTCAAATACAGTATTAACAGGGAACGAACTATAGTTCCGAAACATTTCTACAGTGGCGCAAGGAAAGCACAGATACTGCACACACGACTTCGTACAAATTGTAGTTCACTAAATAACGAGCTTTATTCAAAAATCATAACTGATTCTCCATTGTGCCGCTGTGGATCTGTGGAAAATACCAACCACTTTTTTTTCTCCAGTGTTCGTATTATAATGAGCAAAGAACAACGCTATTAAAGTCTGTCGCCCAGTACCAGACAGTAACGCATTTACCATCATTTGAAGATGGTACACTCCCTCTTGACATAAACATATCTCTATTCAATAAAGTTCAGAAGTATATATTAGATACATAACGGTTTACATAATATCAATAAATATGTTGTTACAGAGCCAGGAATGCGATGGTATTTAACATTGTCACAGAACAAACCCTCGAAAGTCATGATGCTCCCAATGCACAAACCCCTTCCACTGCCTCCCTAAAAGTAAACTTCCATTTTACTTGTTGTCATTCTGTTTATTTCTATCTTGCAATTCTACTTATTTTTTTGGTTCAAAATTTTGACTATCATATTAACTTAATAAACGTTACTCATTGTCTCACTCCAAGGACTTGATTTGGTCTATTATTGGTTTGAGTTATCAGTGTTCGAGATAATGCGAGTGGACTGTATTTGCTCCATCAGGAAATTTATTACTTCTAAATTTCATATTGGACCATGTTAATTTTGGTTTTTCACTTAAAACTTGCCATATACTTACAATATCGATTTTGTATGGAGAAGAACTATATAAGCATGCATGTTTCCGTTCTAATCCCGTTTTTATTGTTTACAATATTGACGTTTAGATTGATACTTTTGAATAAAACATGTTAAAACCAAATTAAGCAACAAAAGTAAAGACAGTTGACAAAATTATGCATTTTCTCCGCCAACATAATCAGAGCCGTATCTGCAGACATAATAAATCCAATGGGGAGTGTATGTATTTGATAATTTTCCGCAAATTCTGACAAGAGATACGCATTTTGTGACTTCCATTTGGCTTTTCTGTACACCGATCTCCTTCCGAAAAGGCGTCAACTCTAAATGGAATGAATTTGCTCCCCTTTTTCTCCAAAAAGGAGTAAATTGTTTTCCTTTTAGAGTAGACCCTTTTTCAAAAGGGAGGCAAAACAACTTTAACAGAGTTGCCTCTCCTGAAAATGTATCAATTCCCCTTGAATGATATTATACAGTTATTTCATGCCTGTTTGTGGAATAGTCGAAACTACTGCCCGAGGTGCCATGGACAGCTCGATGCACTAATGCCCGAGGCCAGAGACCGAGGGCAATGATACATCAAGCTGTACACGGTAGTTTTGACTTTTCCACCAAAACAGTCATGAAGTAACTGTTTTATTATCCAACTAATGCTAAAACATTATTGATTTGGCCAATGAGTGTTGTTTTAGTTGTCGTGCGATCTCAGCTCGTCAACGTCATTCCCGTGAAAGTTGACGTCACCAACCGTGGTATAGTCAAAACTATTGCCAAGCGCTTTTGCACTGAGTTTAAATGGGGGAGATCAGCAACTGTGGTATAGTCAACTGTTGGACGGCTGGTGACGGCAACATTGCGTGATTTCGTTGACATAGCTTCGGCGCGCACTAATAAAGTAATAAACAGCTAAATAGACAAAACTGTTTCATTGAGCTGTATATAGTGAGTTTTGTAATAAAAGAATCAGACTATGATCGTGAGGGACGGATTTTTCTATCTACCCCTCACACCCATGGTAGATTCTTTTTCTTGCACACCTTCCATTTCTGAACGTAGATTTTTTGATAAAGCAGTTACTTCGATTGTTGACGTCCGCCATATTGTGATGATTGTGGCGTTTAATGACGTCATTATGTTCAGTGACGTAAACCTTAACGATGGCGTACGTGACGGCCATTACAAACAGCGCATACCATACACGTGAGAATTTTCGATTTTCATCTTACCCTGGTTAGGAGAGACTCGATAGGATAAGAATTTTTATTACCCAACCTACTATATACGCATTTTCACCTGTGACAAAAGCCACCCAGATTGAACGGTTCTCAGAGAACTATCACCAGGGCTAATATTTTGGACTATCTCCCGGTTAATGACGTCACCCCTTTAAACCCAATGCAAAAGCGCTGAGCAATAGCTTTGACTATACCACGGTTGGTGATGTCAACTTTCACGCGAATGACGTTGACGTGTCGACGTCGCGTGCCAATTTAAAAAGCTCTCATTGGCTAAATCAGTAATGGTTTAGCATAAACTGGGTAATAAAACAGTTATTCCATGTCTGTTTTGGTGGAATAGTCAAAACTACTGCCTTCAGTACCGTAGTCATCTCGATGTAATATTGTCCTCGGCCTCCGGCCTCGGGCAACAGTGCATCGAGCTGTCCACGGCACCTCGGGCAGTAGTTTTGAATATTCCACAAACAGGCATTAAAATAACTGTATACTATCCCAGGGTTAAATCCAGGATTTCCTTATCTAGTATACAAGAAAAACGAATGCTCTTCTAATGCGTTCTGTGGGATTGGGTGTAGTATGGTCATTTAGAAAAACAAAATGTCAAAGACCTTGTTCAATTAGAATTTATCTGAAGAAACAGAAAGAACAGTTCGTAATTATCTTATTACTTGAGGAGTTCCAGCAGAACAGACAAGCGCCTGAGGAATTGTGTCTATTAACCGCCCTTAATTGTCTTTTAATTGTAAAATACCAGAAATATAAGCAAACATTTTCTTATTTCTCATTTGACATCTGCCAAAGTATTATTCTAGGAAAACTATTCTTTGATTACTACACCAATCAACAAGATAAAGATTCTTAACGATATAAACAGATTGCAACAAATACACTGTTGCTTATCTCAAAACATTACGCTTCTCAAAACGACATTGCCTGACTCTGTTTTTTTCGCTCCGTTTCTTGTGATTTCCCTTAAGCGCATTTATCAATATATTAATGAATTTAACAAACAAGAAATGAAGCTTCACATTTCAGCACCAAATTAAAAAGAAATAAGAGTTAAATACTGCTAATCTCCCAATCTATTTTCTACGCACTTACGTTTTATATATCAAAATGCACGGTGCGTTATCTGACAAAAATGCCGAATAACCGGCAACGATTCAGAGGAAATAATTGCAAACAAGTTGCTCGAACAACTTTGCGACATTGAAAATTTGCTCTAGACATAGATTGTTCGAGCAACAGAAAGTTAAATGCTCTATATTCTTCAAAAACAGACATTTTGTTTTAATCCTTGAAATGTTTAATAAATTGGTATATGGTATTAATATACTATCATAAAATGACAGCCTGTAAAATTTCAGTTAGTCACTAGTTTTTGGACTGGATCATAAATAAAATGATTTTTATCGTATCTCTAAATTAATGTTGGCAAAATTAATTCAGAGATACGATAAAAAATCATTTCAGTTTTTGATCCAGTTCAAGAACAAGAGACTAACTGAAATATTACAGGCTGTCAGGTGCCTCATTTCATGGTTGTATTTATACCCTATATCAGTTAACCAAACCTTTATTGGCTAATAAAATGTCTATGTTTGAGGAATATGGAGCTTTCAATTATAGCATCATGCCAGGGAGGTAGGAGTGGGGTGGGGAGGGGCGCAAATGGGATGACTTTTCTATTTTCTTTAAAATAATGGTATGTGGGGAATCGACTCATCCAATCAGTTAAACCCATAAATGCTTAGCGCCACAGAAAATGGGCATAGGAAAATAGTGTAGACCTGATCAGACGACACAGAGCGGCGACTGATCAGGTTCTATGTTGTTTGCATCAAACAGAAGAGTTTTTGTAAACTAAATGACAAATTTAAGATAAAACAGACTCCCCTTCACATTTAAGTCTGAATAAACTCTCCCACACTATATATTGGAAGAGTCCTTTTTCGATTTATGGTAGGCTATATGATGTAGATATTCCTAAAGAAAAATGGTTGAACTATTTGCAAACAGTGGAGGCCCTGATCAGACGCCACATGTGGCGTCTGATCTGGGTATGCACTGTGTGTGCCAGTTACTCGTTTAGTGGTCTCCAATCGTCAATGCGTTAATGGGTTAATGAATGTCAGGTTAAAGAAACATTCTGTCATATGACAGCGTAAGTGGCACTTAGTCACAGCTTTATTCTATAACCTGATCCTATAACACACACACACACACACACACACACACACACACACACACACACACACACACACACACATATATATAACAGTAGCAGACAATTATTTTATATTAAATGTTATAATACCGTAATTTGGGTAAATTACGACACCATATGATTAACTATACTATTACAACAATATACAAGAACTTACCCAGGGGATGCCACAATGACAAAGTAAAAAAGGTGAAAGGGAGGGGGAGGATGTGGGATGGGGTGGATGGGTGGATGATGGAGAGAGCGGCTCGATCGAAGCATTGTTTATTTGCTTAATTTGTCATGTGTTTTTAGATTTTTTATATATATATGATAAAAACCTTGATCTTATGTCAAAGTCACATTTGAGCAAAAATCAAAACAAAAAAACAACAACAACAAAAACCAAGAAAATAATTATTACGTCATACATGAAAGCAAAAACTCAGATTATCCTGCACATCCCGTACGTACAGTCAGTGTTCCATTACATTCCCCAATATCTCGTTATCAATTTGAACGAACAGCAAAACTCGTGAATCAACTGCTCTGTTTGGGCAAGCTGCTGGGCCTTTAACTGTTCCCATGGGACCGATCACTTTTCGCATGTTTTGGTGTATTGTAGATATCAGCTTTTCCAGGCAGTGTTTTGATTCCTGCTGTTTAATACATATTATAATGTCAACATAATGAGGTTGTCATAACCCGCATCAAGTCATGTCAGTGTCACAACATGGCACTAATGCTATAAAATAATGTAAAATGCGCTGGTTTATTAAATCTTACTTTGGTAAAGTTAAAAAGCAAGCCTGTACCAAAACAAACAGCTGTTTATCTTGTAACATGAGAACGAAGTAATTTCTACATATGTTCCGTGAATGAAAATACATCGTAACGTTGAATGTCTTGCAAAAGGCATAACTTTATAAACAAATTATTATCTTAATTGCATCAGTGCTTAATTCATAACTAAAATATTTTGGTCTCAATAGGCGAGCACTTGAAATATTTTGAGTCATAAAACAGCTTAATTTTTGTATTTTACGTCACTATTATCAAAACTGATTGCTTTACCAAATGAAATATTTTGATAAGAATTTTGTTTCCCAAACAAATGTAGGGCATAAATGGCTTTAGCATGAGGGGAAGTGTATATTTATTATCTCGAAAATGGCGAGATTGCATGCATATACTTCTGAGCAATGTTGTAGAAATATCCTTTTGCAGTGTTAGGAGCAATTTGATTTGAGTCTGCACACTTTTCTGTCTACAGCCTTTTTTAGACACATCATTATCTGGTCAGATTTACTTGTTTAAAGATTAGGATAAGTCTGGTAAATGCGATGTCGAAATATATAATGACGGAAGGGGAGGACATGCAGTTAAAATCCAGCCATTATTTGATTGTAATAAAATATTCACCAAATACGTTCTACTACATTACGAAAACACGCCTATTCAAATATACACCTCCAAAAATTGAAAAATTTCAGACAAAAAACTCTGATATTTTTCATATTTCTGCTCAAAACATAGTTTGTGGGTACTCGTTAGAACCGCCTTGCCGAGGCCACAATCTATGTTTTTGAACAGAAATAAGAAAAACAATGTATACCCTATAAACCCGTTTTACAATATAAAAGTGGGGTTTAAGGGGGGGGGGGGTCAAAATTATATAGGCATGTTTTCGTGATGAATATTTAGTATTAAATATCAAAATGGTGAGATACATTTATATTAATGGGAATGCAGTGACTTTGTTATACACACACACACACACACACACACACACACACACACACACACATATATATATATATATATATATATATATATATATATATATATATATATATATATATATATATATATATATATATATATATATATATATAGGGGGAAATATGAAATACCACTGGGTTGAGTGAGGTTCGAACCCACGCTGACTTCGACAGCAGCGCCTAGAGTCAGGAGACATAACCACTGCACTACTACGCTTGTCAAAAAACAAGTTTCATGGAACAGTATTATGCTTGATTTCTCTGACTGACCCGTCGGATAGGGTATATTTTTGGTGTGCTAGCGCACTCATTCTATACAAGGAACTCTCTGGATCCACAGGATACTGAAGCATGGAAATACTATTATAATTTAAGGTTTAAACAAACTTCAACAAAGAATTCCAGCCCAGGATCAATACTGATGCAAGTACTTCAGAAAAAAATGTTAAGGGGGAAATATGAAATACCACTGGGTTGAGTGAGGTTCGAGCCCACGCCGGCTTCGACATCAGCGCCTAGCCCTTCAGAGTCAGGAGACATAACCACTGCAACACTACACTTGTTAAAAAAGCAAGTTTCATGGAACAGTATTATGCTTGATTTCTCTGAATGACCCGTCGGATAGGGTATATTTTAGTGCGCGACACACACACACACACACACACACACACACACACACACACACACACACACGCACACACACACACACACAAATATATCCAGTTGTTTTGTGGACATTGATTTTTCATTGGATCCTAAGTTATAAAGAGGTTGTGGTATATTCTCAAGAATTGTTTACGTTAATAATACAGCGTATTCAAACACCACTTTTCTTTGACTTTCAGCTTTTCTTTCCTAAATATTTTTTTAACAATCTTGTTCCTTAATCTTTCATAAACTTCTAAAGCCTTTGGTTGAGCAGTAACTTTTTCAGGGCTTAATGATTTCAAAAACAGCTCTTAAAGACAACTAACACGAGTTAAGGCTACACAGCCCGTACTTTAAAAAAAAAAAACAACAACAACAACAAAAAAAAAAAAAAAAAAAAAAAAAAAAAAAAAAAAACAAACAAACAAACAAAACATCATGTCCTAAAGAAGTAACAGCCGTTTTTAAGATTCTCCTTGAACTTTATATCTCCTTGAACTTAATGTATCGTACAAACCCAACGCAGCTGCAAACGATTCTTTTCCCTTACTCCAACTCGGCGATTATAATAGAATCCTTTAGATATTCTTTCAATATAGGGATCAAACATGGTTTTTCATGCATTAACATTCGCCAGGTCCCGTGGAAGGTGTTGAAAACCGAGGCCTGAGTCCCAAGGGACCTGGCGAATGTTAATGCATTGAAAAAAACATGTTCGATCGCTATTATTGCATAAAAACCGAAAACATTTGCTACATTTCGCGTTATTTCTTGCACTATTTTGTTTCGCCTTTTCACCGATGTCTCGCGAACGCAATTTCCACGGACTATGCTCGGTCTAGGGCCTGGCAGTACACATCTCGTAACAGCAGCAAATCTGTGGCCCCGGTACGATCATATTGAAAGTTGCAGTTGCGTAGCTGTGCATTAACAGCGCGTGAATTGCCTTGTTAATACACGGCTTTTCGCCGGTTAATGCACGGCTGTTAATAACGTGAGACACTGCTTTTTATGCAATAATTGGAATTGCACTGCTTGAATCCTGGAAAACACGTCCAATATCAGCATCATAGAATTTAACATTTATGTATTGCAATAACACAGGGTCATCTACAGCAAGATAAAAAAAAACAAAAAACGTATAACCCATCGCTCCATTAACCAGTCCATGGAATGTATAAATATTTAGAATCAACGTTTTTCGTGTACTTTTTGAAATAGTTAAGGAAGTTGGCAATCCACCTGCATCTCTGTCATCTTTTGGTATGTCCGTGCTATTTATTTCTCCACTAGGCTGAATATCCGAATAGGAGTAATAGTGAAGATCTTTCACTGTGACTGCACGAGATGACAATTGCTTTGCATCAACGAATTGTGTCGCTTGTTGACTGCCATTAGAGAGTACTTTACTTACAATAGCGGAAATTAAGTAATTTATCTTGATGTGTAAATATATGACTAGTACAGGTATAGTCACCAAAAAAAAATCGGTGCACTTATTAGAGGAAGATTGATTCTCATTGTCAAGAAAAATATTTAACATATTTCTTGATTAAACTTTTTTAGAAATAATTACAATTTCAATGATATCTCTGTCTTGGATATACAACTGTATATTAAATGTACCAATTCTGCAGTAACTATGATTCAGATTCAGTACAGGTTTATATTGTCATCGACCATAAAAGATTTGATTAGAAAAGATAGGGCTTTTCATGATTTTCATTGTTACCTTTCTCTTATATGAACAAAATTGTTTTGCATTGCCAACAAAATAACATGTAGCATTGTTCCTGACATTTAGTAAAAACCGATTCTAGTATTATTTGGAAAAAAAATTGCTAGCCAAAGTATTGAATTACTTTTTTGAAGGAAACCAGCTTGTTTGCAAGATACCGGAATTGAGAAACCCGACCATAACTAACGCTTCGCACTCTGGGTAAAAATTTCAGTAGACGACATTTTAAAATATTTCTCTTATTTTCCCAGAAAACATAGTTTGATATTTCATGCAAACTGTCTCCAGCTGAGACAATTTACATGAAATGTCTTAACCCGTTGAAGACAATTTACATGAAATGTCGTAACCTATTTTCTGGGAAAGATAAGAACACCTTCATCAATTTGTCGTCTGCTGAATTAGACCAGAGAGTGGTAAAGGTTAAATTCTCTTGCCATTTGGTACTACTGAGCTCAAAAATGAGGGGTGTCAAAACTTTCAATTTCCCACATGAACAAACACGCTCGAACCAAATCTGTTAGTTTCTATTAATATCTGCTTTGTTTTGTAATTCCAACACGGATCCCCCTTCGAATTATTTTGTAAGTAGGAGTGCCAAGCTTTATTTTCTTGGAAAAAGAAAACAAAGCATGTTTCAGAATGTCGTCTGCTGCAATATTTGAATGGCGCTTTAAGGGGTAAATTGAACTACTTGGCCCTAATTAAGTTGCTTCTTTCCTTACCAATTTGGCATTCCCTCTAAATGCCTATCATTGCTATTCACTCATTATTCTTAGCACAATTTGTTCTGCTAAATAACACAAAGGCAGCAAATAGAAACAAGCCGCTTATGTAATAGCAAATATTCCAACTATGACATTTACATCCGAAGCTGCCTTGTTTTTTCATTGCAACTGGCAGAAAACAGGAAATAGATAGCTACGACTTAGCACTTACCATGATAATGGCAAATTCAGCAGACGACAAATTGATGATACTTTTCTGATTTTTGTCCCTAGAAAATTGGAACTGAAATTTCATGCAGTTGTCTCAATTGGAGACAATTTGCAAGAAATGCAAAATCCTGCTTTCTGAGAAAAAAAAAATAAGAAAAATATTTCAATATGTCGTTTGCTGAAAATTTTACCCAGAATGCTTAGTGTTAATTATACCAGACATGCACTTGACTATTGTCTTGAGATGTGTGGCCCAACGCAAGAACATGACCCCTTATGCCATGTGCAAATACTGACGGTACAGATCGGCCTGATAAGAGCTTTTAATGTCGGCTGATACCACAGTCGAATCTCACTGGCTCTAACATCTTTGGGACCATGGAAATTTATTTGAGATATGGGTAATTCGAGCCACTGAGGGTTAATCATGGCGCCAGTTCAGGAAGCAAATGGTGATAATTTAGAGAAGTCTTTTTGGATTTGCTATTCAATAATCGTATGTTGAGTGTACTCATTGGAATCGCCTTGACGAGGCAATTCTAATGTGTACACACAACATACCATTTCATGATAAAATAAGAAAAGTTTCCTAAATATTTGTTTTCTTGAGCTTTCGGAAGAATTTTGTAGGGACTCAAAAAACGAGTTCGAATTATCCAAGTTAAAAGAGCCATCGTTGTTCGAGTTATCGAGGTTTAACTGTATATAGAATCTAGTAATGATGTAAGTCCTGATAAAATTGCGTGTAAGCACAGGCTGATATGAACATTTTGATGGTGTCATTACGAAAACACACCTATTCAAATAAATTGAAAATTTCACCTCCAAAAACTGAAAATTTTCAGACAAAAAACTCTTATATTTTCATATTTCTGCTCGAAACATAGATTGTGGTACTCGTTAGAACCGCCTCGGCGAGGCGGTTCTAACGAGTACCCACAATTTATGTTTTTGAGCAGAAATAAGAAAAATAATGTATACCCCTGTTAAACCGGGTTTTACTATATAAAAGTGGGGTTTAAGGAGGTCAAAATTATATAGGTGTGTTGTTGTGATGACGGCATAATGGTCCTTTTCGGTGTTGCACATTAGATGTTTTTTTTTTTATTCTAAACGTCAGTGGCTTTAATAATTGGTACTCCATGGGTAAAATCAGCAGAAGACAAATTGATATTTTTCTGATTTACCCCTAATTAAGGCTTTGGTGTTTCATGCGATTTACATGAAATTTCAAATCCTATTTTCTGGGAAAAACGGACAAATATTTCAAAGTGTCTTCTGCTAAAAGTTTACCCAACATAGAATTATGCACGCTTTATGTTTACATAATTAGAATTATGTTTACCCACGGCAAAGTTTAACTTCTGAAAGTTGAAGTAAATTCTCATACGATCAGAAAGTGTACTGTTCGTTCGTTGACATTAATGACAATGACCAATCCTAATCAAATGCGTGAAGTGTTATTGTTTGTGTGTTCTGAGATGGCTGATGAGACCAATCTTAGCTCTAAACTGCCTGTTGCAGACAGAACAAGAGAGGTCTGAGGAAGAAAGCTCTGTTGGTGATACCTTAGCTATGGCTTTCCGCTTCGCACGTTTCTGTTCGGCTTCGCTGATTCTTTTTTGCTTCGTATTCGCCAGCATCCCTTCTTATGAGGCCTCGCCACTTTCCGCGATCCTGTGCAATCTGTTCCAAAGACTCTGTCGGTTTGTTGCAGTCTTTAAGGAAGGCTTGGAGGGTGTCCTTGTATCGCTTCTTCTGACCACCATGGGAACTTTTTTCCGACGTAGTTCTCCACAAAGGATTTTCTTTGGCAAACATTCATCAGGCATCCTGGTAACATGGCCTGTCCATCTTAACTGTGCCAATTTCAGAAGAGTATGTACACTCTGCATCCCTGCCCTTTTCAGGACTTCTGTGTCTGGACTCCTGTCTTGCCACTTGATCTTTAGAAGTTTTCTGAGACAGTTTGGAAGTGGTTCAGTCTTTAGGCATGCCGTTGGTAAACTGTTCAAGTTTGGCATGCGTATATTGGCGTTGGCAGCACCACGGATCTGTAGACTTTCAGCTTTGTGTCGAGTCTGATTCCACAACGTTCCCAAATACTTCCACAAAGTCGGCCAAATCCTGCACTAGCTTTGGCAATCCTGGCATTGACTTCTATTGCTTTGGTGTACTATAAGCAATAGAAATAATGGTACTAAACAAATAGGCTGACTACGAATGTGTGACAGGTCCATAAGTTTAGATCACTTCATTTTAATAGAAATTCCTCTTTCACCATTATCATGTAGCAAATAGTTTGTTACTGTCATCAAAAACTTCTCTTTTAGACCATGCACATAGAAACAACCTCAATGATTTTTGTAAAGTAAGCTCTTATCTTTCTCTCTAAAATGTCGTTTGAAAGTTTCTTCAACAGAGAGAGAGAGAGAGAGAGAGAGAGAGAGAGAGAGAGAGAGAGAAAGAGAGATTGCAATTTGAATATTATTACAAGGGCAGTATTGCAAACACGTATAAATGAAAGTACAGTGGTTAAAACGACATCTGGTGTGTGGACATCATTATTCAAATATATTGAAAATTTTACAACAAAAAAAGGAAAATTTTCAGATAAAAAATTCTGATTTTTTTTTTTTTTTTTTTTTTTTTTCATATTTCTGCTCAAAACATAGATTGTGGGTACTCGTTAGCACCGCCTCGGCGAGGCGGTTCTAACGAGTACCCACATTCTATGTTTTTAGCAAAATAAGAAAAATAATGTATACCCCTGTAAACCCCAGTTTTACTATATAAAAGTGGGTTTTAAGGGGGTCAAAATTATATAGGCGTGTTTCCGTGATTAAAATTTTGTATATCCATGGGTACAAAAGCCATAAAGCAAGAGAACCATACGACAATTTATGAAACATCAACTTGATAAATAATATGATCTAGAAAGCAATCACTACGAAAACACGGAAAATTTCACCACCAAAACCTGAAAGCTTTCAGATAAAAATTCTGATATTTTTTTTTATTTCTGCTCAAAACATAGATTGTTGGTACTTGTTAGAACCGCCTCGCCGAGGTTCTAACGAGTTCCAACTATCTATGTTTTTGAGAAGAAAGAAGAAAAATAATATATACCCCTGTAAACCCCAGTTTTACCATGTAAAAGTGGGGTTTAAGGGGGTCAAAATTATATAGGTATATTTTCGTCATGTATGTCAACTAGAATAGTATCAAATCTGTATACAGCGTTACACTCTTGATAATAACGGTACTATTCGGTCTGAAAAAAAAAAAAAAAAAAAAAAAAAAAAAAATTGGAGCCGATCATCAGTAAAACATGACCAACTTCGAGTGGTAAGAACTAACTTCATAAACTCAATCAATCAAATCTCTTTTTTGTTCACTCAGTCCATTTTACATGGCAACATGAGGTATACCAAAATTAAATTATAGACATATTAAGGCAAAATGAGGCATATAAACAAAACAAAGCTATTCTAACATAACATAAGAAATACGAGTGTTAAATGAAGAAGGCATCACGAAAACATACCTATATAATTTTGACCCCCTTAAACCCCACTTTTATATAGTAAAACTGGGGTTTACAGGGGTATACATTATTTTCTTATTTCTGCCCAAAAACATAGATTGTGGATACTCGTTAGAACCGCCTCGCCGAGGCGGTTCTAACGAGTACCCACAATCTATGTTTTGAGCAGAAATATGAAAAATATCAAAGTTTTTTGTCTGAAAATTTTCATTTTTTTTTTTGGAGGTTAAATTTTCTATATATTTGAATAGGCATGTTTTCATAATGAACTGTGGCCTATAGACAGACGGAAACTTACCTAATTATGTTGTCACCCTCATCATCTCTAACTACTGAAAAAAATGCTTGGAAAGTTTCTTCAGTATTAATTGCAAACTGAATGGGTAGTTGAAGCCAAAATGTGCTTTTAAGAATCTACAGATAAAGTGCCATGTCTGTGTTGAAATTATTGGGATATAGTCATGATTTACTTCAGGTCGTGAGAACTATGTAGGAAGGGCCATAAAATCGAGTGAAAATGGATAGTCCAAAGATGACCATCTGGAATCTATGGAACAATGGCTATAGTTCCGATTTTTAAATCAATGGAATGTAAACTTGGTAATGACAAACTTCAGATAGTGAGTATATTTATTTAAAGTTTCATACAATGGTCGAAAAATAAGAGGATTTACCACCACTAGATGGGATCTATAGATAGAGTACGATAACACTGATAAAGACACAGGGGACCTTACGTAATATGCGGACAACACAGGCCCCTGTCAGCTTGTGCAGGCGCGCAATCTAATCCGGAACTTTCTTTCATCAGAGTTGCTGAAATGGATACGGAAGAATTTCTCTGCGAGCAGAGAAGACCCTGGACTGACTGCGCAGATGTGAGAAGGATAGGAACATATATCGTGCATGCAATTTGAGGCACATGGCCACCTCAGTTTGTGCCGATGAATTGCAGCCAGTACTGGCACGCAGATGTTATGGGGTTTGATTATTCGAATTATAACCTGCTACTTTAACCTTATTAATTAACTGAAATCGTATTTGATGCACTTGCTGGACAAGTACATACCGTATTCGATCTATTTGCCGCACTGTGCGCTTAGGTGTTTTCAAAACTACTGACAAGATATTAGTAGAAAAAAAAAGTCAGCTGAATATTTATTTATTTATTTATTTATTCATTTATATTATTTTTCTATTGTTTTGTCTTATTCGGGCTTTACATCACGTTCACGTTCTTTCAGTCATATCGCGACGGTGAACTGAACATTTCATGAGATGATTATTTTAAGATGCTCATGCGGTATTTTCTATCTAATTTCTAAAATCATATGATATTGGTACTCATTTGAATAGACCCTACAAAGTCGAGGCAATTCAAATAAGTATCAAAAACTTAAGCTATTAAAAAAATAATTAAAAGAACAGGGGCTGCATCACGAAAACATGCCTATAAAATTTTGACCCGTTAAACCCCACTTTTATATAGTAAAACTGGGGTTTACAGGAGTATGGATTATTTTTCTTATTTCTGCTCAAAGCATAGATTGTGGGTACTCGTTAGAACCGCCTCGACGAGGCGGTTCTAACGAGTACCCACAATCTATGTTTTGAGCAGAAGTATAAAAAAATATCAGGATTTTTTATCTGAAAATTTTCATTTTTTGGTGGTAAAATTTTCAGTATATTTGAATAGGCATGTTTTGGTAATCTGAAGACTAAGAAATTGATTGACTGTGCGCTTATAGTATATGTGCCGTAATAAAGTCGAATACGGTATTTTGAGAAACACGGCACCGCAATGTCCGAATATGTCAAGAAAATCCGAAATAATGTTTCAAAGAGTTGCTGCTATTTTGTCTTAGTTTAAAACACAGTAGCCTCAAAATAAATAAAAAGAATATAATGCTGTAGTAATTTTACATAATGACACCTTGACACTACTATATGTAAACTTCCTTAATGCTCAAAATGCACGCACTTGCCAATTACCGTCTGTCATATTTGTTTGTAGTCTTCAAATAGTTCCTGTCTGTCTTAACAATTTTAACACAGTCTTTATACCGGAACGCAGGTGTCACTGTCAAAGTCTAGCTTTTTCTTACGTTGTTTATATGTTGTTGTTTTTAACGATACAACGACAAAGCTGTCGTATTGCGCAGTTTTGTTTATTTGCTTGTCGTCCTTACTTCGTGCTCTCATTACGATGAAACGCCCATGTAGTGTGTAACAAATGTCCCCTTTTTTGCTTAACATTGAAAACATCGCCATTTGCTTGATTATGTGAAGAAAGTCCAATTGGTTACATAATTAAATTTATGGCACTAAATTAGGTATAGTTAAGCTCATATTACATAATTAAGACGAAAACATGCCTATATAATTTTGACCCCATAAAACCCCACTTTTATATAGTAAAACTGGGGTTCAAGTTACAGGGGTATGCATTATTTTTCTTCTTATTTCTGCTCAAAAACATAGATTGTGGGTACTCGTTAGAACCGCCTCGCAGGCGGTTCTAACGAGTGCCCACAATCTATGTTTTGAGCAGAAAGATAAAAAAAAAATATCAGAATTTTTATCTGAAAACTTTCAGTTTTTGGTGATGAGATTTTCAATATATTTGGTTTAAACATATTTTATTTTTTCCAAATGTTACATAACAATATACATTGCAGCACATAAGAAATAGGATTAGAACGCAAGTATGACTACTTATTTAGTTCTTCTCCGTAATGATCGCAGTTGTACAAATAGTGACGGAAAATGTTAATCAATGTGGTTCTCAATTTGTGAATGTGAATTAAAGATACAGAATTAAAAGAAGGAAAAAAACACATGAAAAAAGCAAAAAAACAAAACAAAACAAAACAAAAACATAAAGAGCAATGATAAAAAAAAAAAAAAAAAGAAAAAGAAAAAAAAAAAAAGAAAAAATACTGGAATTGATAATAAGGTCAGATTATCAATTAAAGACCCACAATTGATAACTGGTTCATACTAATGTCACTTGTCACTTCTAAGGCTGATAATATCAGTCGTAGAGGTCGCTTTAATATTATCACAAGACCTTAAGGGATTTTAGTAAAGATAAATGAGGGGGGGGGGGGGGGGGGGGAGAGGGGGGAGAGGGGGAATAAGGCAGCGCATCCCGGGCAAGTATCAATATATTTGAATAGGCGTGTCTTCGTTATGTCAACAAAAACGTTTGCGAGGCGCATTTAATAAGTATCCATAACATATGTTTTTGAGAGAAAATAAGAAAATATTTTCTATGAAATTATTCTCTGATATATTTAAAAAAAAATACGAACTTCACAAGTATCAAGTATGTGCATGTTTTGTCTTTCTTTCCTGCCTGGGCATGCACATTTTGCATGTATACGTTAGTTTTCGTGACTTACACGGCTCATAAGTCACCCTGGTGATTTTCTGTTACAGTACTATGCGTGTGGTTTTCACATTATCCAATAAACAAAACTACTACAAGACACATTTATAAGTGGAACATATTTACAACACAACAGACCATGCCAGTACTAACATAGAATACGAGACAATATACATTTATGCTGCAAAGTGAGAAAACGTACCTTCTGACATGTGCGCCTAGCGAAGACGCATTTAGCCTGCGCATCCGCGCAGTCTGATCAGAGTCTTCGATGTCCGCATGATGAAATTTTGCATTCTTGGCTTTCCAAAATGCGCCCAGTGAAGATTCTGATCAGACTGCGCGAATGCGCAGGCTGATCTGAATCTTCGCTGGGCGCACATGTCCGATTGTACGTTTTCTGCCGTTGCGGCTTTAAAGTTGCCATTTGTTTATTTAACGGAACAAATTACTTTGAGATAACCGACTGAAATGATAATCGTGGAATGTAAGACAAAACGATAAACTGAAACAACAACTTACTTATGACACGGCGTTGCATTCATTTGACGCATATCAACACGTTTTCTTGACACCAACTTATTTCTTTTAAACAATATTTTATTCATATACCTGACGTAAGTACATACATTTTAATAGTGTCATAGTGCAAACATTACATAACAGTATACAAATGGCATACAAATAAAGTCGTCTGGGCCGTGGCATAGCATTTCCTACAAAGATGCACGTGCGTCCAGCGAAGAGTCAGATCAGCCTGCGCATCCGCGCAGTCTGATCAGAGTCTTCGCAGGGAACTCTGTGCGTAGCCAAAGATCACAAATGTCTTCAGACGGACAGCGAAGACTCAGATGAGCCTACATGAAGCGCAGGCTGATCTGAGTCTTCGCTGGGCGCACATGCAATCTTGTAGGAACTGCTGTGCCCCGGTTTGTATATGACCTCTGCATCCAATTTTGCAAGCGAAGTATATTCAACAACAAAAGAAACGCAAAGCAACTGGGCTATCTTTATCAATGATACGTGTACCTATATCCATGTCCTAAGCGACACGAAGAGTATGAAGCACCATTTTAACTCTTTCCCCGCTAGTGGCGACTTTTGTCGTCTGCTGATAATCTTTGCAAACAGTTTGGACCCATTTCAGGTCCGGCAAAACGTCGGGCCTGATCTGGAGCCAAACTGTTTGACACTCTGATGGCATTCATGAAAGTATTGTTTTGGAAAAAAATAATTAAAAAAAAATAAAATAAAATAAAAAAAAAAAATGCAAAGTTACCCAGCATGCAAAGAATTAATGCCAACTGTATTTTCAAAACATGTTTGCCTTGAAACAATTAGAAATATTGAGGATACTGTCACCTTTACTGAATACGTTCATTAGGGTAGAATATCAAATGATGCCAGAGATTCCTTTAGGCTTGTCCAAAGATAAATTTTCACTTACTGTGACCGTTTCGGTTCTCAATTACTTCTGAGTATTTTTTTTATTTTTGGCAATATAAGCATAAATGATGGACCAAACTTCAAGGGCATGTGTCTAAATCAAGCCGATAAACAATCAAAATACGACCAAACTTCAAGCGCCTGTCTAAATCAAGCCAATAAACGATCAAAATACGACCAAACTTCAAGCGCACGTGTCTAAATCAAGCCGATAAAAAAATCAAAATACTTTAA
Source organism: Anodontia alba (assembly GCA_964016985.1). NCBI lineage: Eukaryota > Metazoa > Mollusca > Bivalvia > Lucinida > Lucinidae > Anodontia > Anodontia alba. Next base: position 66,575,140 of record OZ024821.1, on the reverse strand, counting down.
GACTTTGAAGCTTAACGCTTAGCATGCTGGGTAAAAATTTCAGCTGCGACAATTTGAATTTTTTTTTAATTTATTTATGCTAGAAAATAGGCTTTGACATTTCATGCAAATTGTCTCCTTAGTTGCACGACATGTCACAGCCTACTTTCTGGTAAAACAAATTAAGAAAATATCATTAGTTTGTCGTCTGCTGAATTTGCTCATAGAGTGGTAAAGGATAAACGAAAAAGCACATGCTAAATTGGTCTAAGATACGCGTGAAGCACCGACTTCTTCGGGGTCGGGATTTTAACCCTTGTCATGCTGAATAAATTAATATACCACGCCCACTTCTAATTTTCAGCCAATCAGATTAGTTGATCCAGATTGTTGATATAAATTCACATACTTAATGGCAAACAGTGCAGATCCAGATCAGTTGGCTTCTTCAGAAGCCAACTGATCTGGAGCTACACTGTTTGCAAAGGCAGGGTATATCCGGATTCAGCAGGACAAGGGTTAAAAGTTTTGCAAGCCCCAATGTAGCCTGGCACCACGCTATGACTTTTACTGTTCTAATCTAACAAATTTAACAAAAGTAAAATACTCCTAGACTATTTTTCTACAAATACCATCTCCCTACCAGTCAGAAACTCATAACTGATCAGCCAAATCAGAGAGAAGGACATTCCAAAAGACTGGATTTTTGTAAATTATAAATATTTTTATGTTGATTTATGTATCAGTAGGCAGGAGCCAGTCTAGCCCCAACGTTAAGTACTCGATTCAATAATAAACAGCTTGAACAGTCATTTTCTAATTGTACAAGTCATGTAATACTAGCAATTAAAATATACTTTCCGCTTGTTTAACACATAAATACGGCTCAGATTCCAGCATGCCTAACGCCCGCATTGGTAAACATTTAAAACTACCCTGTCTTACTCAACAGTTTCTTTTATTTTGTCTTGTTTCTGTTTTTCTTCTTATTATAGCAGATTGTGATTTTAGTTTTGTCCGTTCTTTACTATAATATGTGAAGGTACCCATAGGCAATGTAACAATCACGAAACACAGCCTTTCCAAAAGACTGAAAAACAATTTCCCCTGTTCTACTCAAAACAAGGGTGGATATGGGACTACTTAATAGTGGGTTCGAAATTTCTGAGGGCGTGGAGTGGGGACAAAATTTGATCAAATTAGTGTAGTTACAGTAGGTTTTCGGACAGGAAGGCTTAATCAAACAGTAAACACTCGGAGCAGACGCCGCATTCTGCGGCGTTGATCAGGGTCTACCTGATCAGGGTCTACACTGTTTGCCACTCATTCAGCAATTTTAGATACATTCAAAGGTAGTAAAATGAACTATTGAAAATTTAGAATAAAATGCAAGCGAATGTTTAAGGTATTTACGGTATTCATGATTTTTTTTCATCCATCACGAAATCATACCTATATAATTTTGACCCCCTTAAACCCCACTTTTACATAGTAAAACTGTGGTTTACAGGGGTATACATTATTTTTCTTAATTCTGCTTAAAACATAGATTGTGGGCACTCGTTAGAACCTCGGCGAGGCGGTTCTAACGAGTACCCACAATCTGTGTTTTGAGCAGAAATATGAAAAAATATCAGAATTTTTATCTGTAAACTTTCAGTTCTTGGTGGTGAAATTTTCAATATATATGAAAAGGAGTGTTTCCGTAATGTTAATCAAAATTTCCCTTTAAATGAAATTTGCGTCAAATGCGGGGTCGACTGAATCAGCCCCTATCAAACATTGCTTTCTTTCTGTATTGCTGTTTTCTTATATACCAGCAGAATGACTTAATTTGCAGAAGCGCCCGTTTTGTGACCGGGAGGTTATGGGAACGATCTTCGGCCGAGTAACACCAGAGACTTTAAAAATGGTACTATAGCAGTTCTTTCGCTTGGCGCTCAGCATTGAGAAAACAGAGCTACGTCAGCCTGGTGTCAGTGCGAAAAAAGCGAATTGTGGAGGAATATCATGTCATGTGTTTCGGGGCATGATATTTCAGTGAGGCAGCACTCTAAATGGAGCATTTTCACATCCCCGATATGCGATATGACTGAGAGTGTTGAAAACAAAGTTTAACATTGTTTTTGCTGTATTAGCAGTGCAAGGGAAATAACTGCAGAATTACTGTAATCTTACCACTCTCCAAGTCACACATCAGCCTGAATGCAGTATTTATTCTGAGTATTGAGGCTTTGGCAAAAAGTATAGACCCAGATCAGACGCCGCAGAACGCGGCGAATGATCATGGTCTACACTGTTGACCACTTATGCAGCAGACTTCAAATGGTAGTAAAATAGACATGTTCAAAACTAATAGGATAATTGTAGAAATAAGGTGTCCTACATGTATCACTAAGTATATAGGTTAAATATGGTATGTACATTGTATCGACAGATATTATCTTTTTATTAATTATACAGATAACTTATAAGCTGCAACGTGAGAAAGCGTACCTTCTGACATGTTCGCCTTACGAAGACTCAAATCTGTCTGAGCTGAGTCATCGTTCTCCACATGAAGAAAATATGAATCTTTGGCTATCCTTAGTTACTGATCAGACTGCACGAATGCGAGTATCATCAATCTGCGTCTCCTAAATCTTCGCTGTGCTCACATGTCCTAACGTACCATTACAAAAATTACCTATTCAAATATATAGAAAATTTCACCTCCAAAAACTGAAAATTTTCAGATAAAAAATTCTGATATTTTTCATATTACTGCTCAAAACATAGATTGTGGGTACTCGTTAGAACCGCCTCGGGGTGAGGCGGTTCTAACGAGTACCCACAATCTATGTTTTGAGCAGTAATATGAAAAATAATGTACACCCCTGTAAACCCCAGTTTTACTATATAAAAGCGGGGTTTAAGGGGGTCAAAATTATATAGGCATGTTTTCGTGATGGTTGTGGCTAATATCATGATCAATTTTAACTCTTTGCATGTTGGGTAATTTTGCATGTTTTTTTGTCGTCTGTGGAATTTTTGTTTTAAAAATTAACTATTTCATTTTTTTTTTTTCAGGAATACCCTCAGCGTGTAAAACAGTTTGGATCCAGATCAGGCCCGACGTTTTGTCGGACCTGATCTGGGTCCAAACTGTTTGCAAAGGTTAGCAGCAGACGACAAAAATCGCCACCTACGGGGAAAGAGTGAAAAAGTAAAATTCAACAATCAGGTCACTTAACCCGTCTATATACGTGCAAATCGACATTATTTTTTTCCTGCTCCAAGTTGTTATCAGTATTATTGTTTGACCTATTTACACTTATATAGTTTTATCAAAACAAACAAGTCTATATGTGTTATCAAACTAGCGAATGTTTTACTCAATATCCTTCAAGTATATGTATTCTGTTCTTAGTACTAAAAATATTAAAATTGGACAAAGTACTAATTGATACATAAAGGTAAGATTGACTATTCCGCAGACAACCGATGCCTGCGAAAATCTAACATTAAAGTTTTTTTTAAATATTTTCTTATTTTCACCAGAAAATAGGCTTAGTCATTTCATGCAAATTGTCTCGAAAATAGATTTTGATATTTCATGCAAATTGTCTCCTAAGGAGTCAATTTGCATGAAACCTCGAAGGCTCATTTCTAAGAAATATAAGACAAATATCATCGATCAATCGTCTGCTAAATTTACCATATGGTCATGTAAATGGTGTAAGTAGCAACCTGTTTCGTGCGCCAGTACGGTCGGTAATTAACGCTCGGACTGACGCACGAATCATGCTTTATTACTTTTTTGTTTAGCAGGTGAACGCTTTTAAATAAGAAGGTAAGACAGTCCTGGTTGATTGCAGGCACTCAGGCTTCAAGTTGTCTACCTTATCAGAGTACCAGTGACAGAACAATTCATTTATACATGTATCTGACTAAGAGATACAAATAGATTATCATTTTACCGTAAGTAATCGGTCAGGCATGTGCCGGCAATGTCATTACGAAAACACGCCTATTCAAATATATTGAAAATTTCACCACCAAAAAACTGAAAGCTTTCAGGTAAAAAAATTCAGATATTTTTTTTTTTCATATTTCTGCTGAAAACATAGATTGTGGGTACTCGTTAGAACCGCCTCGGCGAGGCGGTTCTAACGAGTACCCACAAGCTATGTTTTCAGCAGAAACGAGAAAAATAAGTATACCCCTGTAAATCCCATTTTGACTATATGAAAGTGGGGTTTAAGGGGGTCAAAAGTATATAGGCATGTTTTCGTGATGATACCCGGATCGGACGCCGCAAGTCGCCACGTCTCATCATGCTATACACTGATTACCACTCACCTAGCTTTCAAGACACTCAAACGGGTAGTACAATGGACTTGATCAGGAGCAAATCCTTTCCTTTTAAAATGACCTTTTTTCTGAAGCGGATTGTTGGGCAGGAAAGCAAAAAGGAAGCCACAAAAGTTTTCTCCCTTGTAAAAATTACTAAAAAATCTAAGTGTATCTGTTCCCCTTAAATGAGTCGCCGCTGCTATTCTAGTAATTTCTGCGGGAAACAGAATTCTTAATTGCTTCGAGAACAAGAAAATATTTCCTTCAGAAACAAAGTAACATACAAAATTCGTAAATCAAAAGAAAAAAAAAAAAAAAAAAAAAAAAGAAACGCACAGCCTAACTGAACGACACTACTTTAGGTCCTAGGGACTGTTGGAAGGAATGATGATTGATAATGACATAAAGTGGCAAAATGTACTGACGCCATTTTAAAACGTTGGAAGACCACAAAACAGAATCTAGTTTTTATGATATGTAATATATATAAAGTCAATATATACGAGTAGTGACTTTAAAGTACAGCAAATATTTCCCTCCTGACTTTCAAATCTCATATTACACTCATATCGCTATCGACTGTTTTTTTTTTTTTTTTTTTTTTTTTTTTTTTTTTTTGTTTTTTGTTTTTGTTTTTTTTGTTGTTGCTTTTTATGTTTGTTTTTCAGATTTGCAATTCTTCTGCACTTTAAGCTCGTGGTGCATTAACATTAGCCCAACGCCAGCAGATTATATCAAAGGACTGATAGTCCTAAGAGTCTGCTAGCTTGTAAAGTACTAATGGAGTGCTGTGTATCTTCTATGCAAACACAATACATGCAAAGAAGATAGGTGACATTCCAATGCTACCAATACTACACCATAAGATGGAGCTCTATGGAATATATCAAGCATCTGGGCATTGCACTTTCTGAAAAGAAGACTTTCTTTAAAAACTCTTAAATTCTGCTGGTAAGTGCATGTCCTTGACAAATCTGACCTCAAGGCCAAGTCTTGGAGAAATTTCAAACTACACTGAAAGATGATTCTGCATGCAAAATTTCTAGCTAGGACGGACAAATACGGATGGACTCGCTAATATACACTTAAATGCAGCTGTGGTGACTATGTCTTGCTCAGCGCAAGCGGGCTTGACAAAAAGGAAGATATTTGTTCAAGTTATTTTTCTTCAGACTATTAGCACATTGTTAACAGATCCATTCCTTATCCTCCACAGTTTTATGTCCTAGAGTACAGAGTCTTTTCATCTCAGGCTTTAGACCCTGAATATCAAATTTAACATCAGAATGTCTGAAAAATGTTTGACAACAACTTGTACATATGTACTGGGGACCACAAGACACCAGCTCGTGAAACTGTGTGACTATAGAACTTTCTTTGTTTTTTAAATTTCTTACTGCTCAAACCATCTTTTGATGTGTCACTTAACTTACGTACGTTTCTTATTCAGGGAGGTTTGCTTATTCTTTGTGGTTTATTCTACGAGGCGATTTGTTGTATGTCTTTCCGTGTGTCATTTTGTTCTTGTGTTTTTCAGTCCTTTTAGTATTGCGATTACCTCGCTTGGGGAAGAGAGAGCTAATCTTAGTGCTTTTCGTACGTTTGTTCGGTTTGTGCTTGTTTAGATTTGTCGGTTTCCTCTTCCTCTTGGGGTCTGGGAAGGGCTGCGGTTTGTGATTGTGGCACTCCCTGGACTTTTCACTACTTTTTTTTGCAATTCTTCACATATAAGGGGTGAATCAAGTAATGCGGAACCGTGTTCATTTAAGCTGTCAGCAAGCTGGGAGGAAGCATAAGGCTGTGATGGACACAACTCAAATGAAATACATTCTTGTAAAGGAGGATAGGTAGTTATGTCACAAATTTGAAACCCAGCTCATTGGTATCGTTTTATGGTCTCCCTGCAAACAGGAGATATACAGAGCGAATGCAAATCAAACTGACTCACCGCTGTTGTAGTAATGGAATTATCAGAACTAAACAATCTACGCAAATGTAAGGAAAATGCCAGTTATATTTGTTTTCTTTAACAAAATGTTTTTGCCATTAACATTTGGCATTCTATCTGAAGCTCTTGCATGTGACTCAAAAAGGTAGAAACAGTCACCTTGTTCCAATCATGATTGCAATAGAAAAGCCATTGCAAATGAAGACTGCATATGGGTTGAATGAGAAAGTCATAGCGAGTCCTGTCTCTAAATCAAGGAAAGGATACTCCACTGAGGATAAGATATTTAAATTTCCTGAAAATGTTTTTTTTTTTTTTTTTTTTTTTTTTTTTTTTTTCACTTTCCAGGGATAATGCTGGTTGTCAAGTGAAAAATAAGATGGCAAATCACATGGCTCTAAATAGTCATGATATGTCTTGGCATTCTTTTTTGCATACTTGTATAATTTATCTCCTGCAAACAGAATTTCATTCATGTTGTTGACATTCAACTGTTGGTACAGATCCTTTTCTGTACAGCTTTCACCAATAATACTAAACAACATGGTAGGCATTGACGCCCTCTTGAATCAGGACTAAATATCCCATCTCTTTGATGGATACTTCCTTGCAATAATACAGATGCATTTTCTTGTAGCGACACCGCCTCGTGGCTGCGAAGAAGCAGCCACGACGGTGGCGTCAAATGATAACATGTATGGAATAGAACAGAATTGTGTGTACGGACCCTTGCCGTGGTCTGAAAAGTCGCAATGATTAAGGCGAATAACACCGAGTGTTTCGACTGAGACGTGATGTCAGTCAGCCAATGAAAGTGCTCAGCGATACGTGTCTGGTTTCCGACCTTCTGGGTGTTGCGACAACTGTGTGTGTTGTCGTATGACAACTAGCTTGTTTACTAGAATCTACCGGCTTTCGAACAGTTTATTTTTCGCGAGGCTACAGACATGAAAGCTTCTTTGGCTATATCGTGATTCTTCCCCGTCCGGGGTAGAAATTTTAAAACCACATTTCAATCATCAAAACACCTTCAAATCCCTGTAGGTAGCTTTAATCAGGATCACACAGACGCTTTATCTTGAAAAATCAAGATTTACACCCCTTTCTTATTACACGGTATTAGGACAAAAATATTATATTGCTACTCGGTTCCTAGTGTCTTCAAGAATTTTCACTGAAGACCTGAGCAGCAACATAAGACAGTTGTAAGAACTATTTTCACACACACATATATATATATATATATATATATATATATATATATATATATATATATATATATATATTGATCGTCAATCTTCCCCGTCCGTCGCTATACTGATCGTCATTCTTCCCCGTATATTAGAATTCCCGCCATTTCATATGCAGGCCGAACATTTAACGGAATAAAGTGCATACGAAATGTAACAATTCTATTTTACAGGATTCTGAAGTTAAAAACTGTAGAAAGTACCTGTTGAATATGTTCTAATTAATCTTCCCCGTATGTAATCTTCCCCGTCATGTGAATATCTTTCTATCGTACATTTGAGATACCCCCAAAAGAAAAGCCAAGCCCCTTTTCTTTTCAGCAGGTCCCCAAACAAAACCCTTTAAGACACTCGAAGGGGGGTATCCTTTCCCCGAGCAGCAACATAAGATTGTTGGATAGGCTATTTATATATATATATATATATATACTGATCGTCATTCTTCCCCGTATTTGACGGGGAAGAATGACGATCAGTATATATATATAAAAATAGCCTATCCAAGTATCTTATGTTGCGGCTCGGGGGAGGATACCCCCCTCCGAGTGTCTTAAAGGGTTTTCTTTGGGGACCTGCTGAAAAGAAAAGGGGCTTGGCTTTTCTTTTGGGGTATTTCAAAGATACGGTTCAAAGATATTCACTTGACGGGGAAGATTACATACGGGGAAGATTAATCACTACCTGTGCCACGGCTATTCTGTAGAGTTTCCAACTCCAGAATCCCGTAAAATAGAATTGTTACACTTCGTATGCACTTTATTCCGTTAGAGTTTCGGTCTATGTAGGAAGTGGCGGCAATTATGACATACGGGGAAGAATGACGATCAGTATAGCGAGAGACGGGGAAGAATGACGATCAGTATATATAGGAAAAATAGCCTATCCAAGTATCTTATATTGCGGCTTGGGGGAGGATACCCCCCTCCGAGTGTCTTAAAGGGTTTTCTTTGGGGACCTGCTGAAAAGAAAAGGGGCTTGGCTTTTCTTTTGGGGTATTTCAAAGATACGGTTCAAAGATATTCACTATACACTCTCGTGCAAGCGCCGTAAAGACATTGAAATCAATGGACTTGAAGCTGTCTGGCTAGAAACCGCAATAAAGTCGAAGAAAGTCCTAATCGGCGGTATTTACAGGCCCCCAAATAGTAGTTTCGAGTATTTTAATTTAATTTTGGAGAGTATCGACCGCGCATACAATACTAATATTCAAGATATCATTATCAATCACAGGCGACTTCAATTACAATATGTTTTCTGATAGTAATAATAAAATGAAAGACTTGCTGCAGCATTTCAGTTTAAGGCAACTAATAGATGAGGCCACACACTTTACGGAACAATCCATGTCTCTAATTGATCTAATCATCGTTAGAAATACAAACAATATCTTAAGTTGGGGTGTGGCGGATCCTTTCATTCCCGATCTTACGAGATACCACTGTCCAGTATTTGTCTTCTTAAAATTCATCCGCCCAAAAGCCAGAACATACAAAAGAAAAATATGGAACTATCAAAGAGCTGATTTTGTAAAATACCGACAACTTCTAAGCGAGCACGACCTTGTAACTCAAATCAGAGACCATGACCTGGATACCGGTGTGCAAATCATTGCTGATGCAATATTTGATGCAGCCGAAAAATCAATTCCAAATAAAGTTGTTAGTATTCGTCCTAATGATTATCCCTGGATAACATGCAACATAAAATTACTTATACGTAGACGACGAAGAATTTACAACAAATTCAAGAAAACAAAGAACTTATATTTCTGGAATCGGTTTAAAAAAATACGAAACACAGTCACAAACCTAATCCGGAATTCAAAGCAAGACTATTTTAACAAGCTTGAAAGTATACTCACCGATGAAACTCCTAACTCTAAACTTTTCTGGAAAACTTCCAAGCAAATCTTAAAACTCGAAAAATCCTCACAAGCGATACCTACCCTTAACCTCAACAATAAATGTGCGGAAACTGACCTCCAAAAAGCAAACATGTTGAATGAATACTTTTCCTCCCAATCTGTAGTTGATGATCACAATACACCGTTGCCACCTCCGAACACCTTTTCACATGAATGTCTGGAACTCTTCGAGATCAGTCCACAGACTGTTAAAGACGTCTTCGACGGGCTTAACACGAGTAAAGCTAGTGGGCCTGATCTTATGAGTCCTCGATTGCTCAAAGAAGGTTCGTCTATTCTTGCAGAGCCTTACTCAATCTTATATACTTCTTCTCTTCGGCTAGGTCACTTTCCATCCTCTTGGAAGGACGGAAATGTTACAGCAATTCACAAAAAAGATGATCGGTCAAAACCTTCGAATTATAGGCCGATATCATTACTTTGTCAACCAGGCAAAAGCATGGAACGATGCATACATAAAGTACTGTATAATTACATTAGCAAACACAAACTCTTAACCCCCTTTCAGTCCGGCTTTATCCCAGGGGACTCCACGACCTTCCAACTCCTCCATACTTACCATATGTTTTGCGAAGCTGTCGATAACGGTAAGGAAGTTCGTGTGGTTTTCTGTGATATAAGCAAGGCTTTTGATAGGGTTTGGCACCAGGGTCTTATACACAAACTACGAGATATGGGCTGCTGCGATGAACTTCTAAACTGGTTCTCTAGCTATTTATCCAACAGACGACAAAGAGTTGTCATAAACGGTCAGACATCTGAGTGGACATATGTCCTAGCCGGTGTGCCCCAGGGATCTATCTTGGGGCCGTTATTATTTCTCATCTACATCAATGACATCGTAAACGAGCTCCAAGCATCAGTTAGATTGTTCGCAGACGATACAAGCCTTTATATAATAGTTGAAAATCCAAACACTGCAGCCACCATTTTAAATCATGACCTGAACCGTATCGATACATGGGCTGCGCAGTGGCTGGTTGATTTCAACGCTGCTAAAACTATTTCCCAAATCTTATCATTGAAACGTAACCCGCCCCTGCATCCACCCCTGTATATGAACGGAATACATATCACTGATGCTTCATCGCACAAGCACTTAGGCTTGACGTTCACCAATAACTGCAATTGGACTGAACACATCAACAATATCACAGCAGCCGCCTGGACTAGACTAAATTTGTTACGTTCACTGAAATTTAAAATTAACAGACATGCCCTCGAAAAAATTTATATCTCATTTATTAGACCCTTGCTTGAATATAGTGACGCAGTTTGGGACAACGCCTCTGTAGAAAGTAAAAAGCAACTAGAAGCAGTACACAACGAAGCAGCGCGAATTATAACGGGTGGAACAAAACTTTGTAGCATAAAGAACCTCCTTGATGACCTCGGCTGGGAATCTCTACAAGCTAGGCGCGAGAAGCACAAACTAATTATCTTTTATAAAATGGTAAACGGCCTTACACCTGAATATCTCCAATCCCTTATCCCACCAATTGTTCAAAATACTACTACATATAACTTGAGAAATTCCAGCGATCTTCGCAATGTTCATGCGCGAACAAACTTGTTTTATAACTCATTCATTCCATCAACAATACGTGCCTGGAATGATCTGTCTGACGAGATTAAGACCGCACCATCTGTTGCTTCGTTCAAATATCGACTTAATAATAATCTTAAAAAATCTCCGAAATATTACGATACTGGCTCTCGTATTGGCCAGATCTTGCATGCAAGACTCAGAATGGAATGCAGTTCCTTAAATGCGCATCTCTACAGGAAAAATATCGTCCCTAGCCCAATATGTTCATGTGGGGGATTCGAAAGTACCTATCACTTCTTTTTCCAATGCCCAAACTATGCAGTCACCAGAAGAAGGTATCTTTCGAACTATCTTCCTACCCTGAACACTAATCAGGCTCTTTATGGTATAGCTGATGCTTCTGTGGTAGAGAATGAAGTTTTATTTTCTCAGGTCCAACAATTCATAATACACTCTAAACGTTTCGTTTGATCTTTTAACAAAAATACACATCAAGCGGCACCAAATGATAAACTAAATACACTTTAAATAAATATGCAACGTTATTCAAAATGAAACTTTAACGGGTATTGTCGATCGACAGTGTAGAATGCTACATCGTATATGTTGAGCGAGGACAAAATTGTCGTAATTGTAACATAAATACCCTTATGAGCATTCTCCCAGTAAGCATTCTGCATAATTCTGAATCTGGCCGTTATCGGCCGATAGTGGCCGATTTGGATTTGTGAGGAATGCTGGCTGGGCTAAGAACAAATGTGCACGCTCTTCTCAAAGAAATTCTCGATATATGTACCGATGTAAATAACTAAAATATCACTATAACTATGGCATGTCCTCGCATCATCATCATCATCATCATCATCGTCGTCGTCGTCGTCGCCGTCGATATCATCATAATTATCATTATCATCATCATTATAGTCGTTTCTTTCAAGTCAATGTAGTAGATGGTATCATTAATATTATTGGTAGTTGTAGTGGTAATGGTAATGGCAACAATAATAATCGCAATGATTATTATTGTTGTGTTGTTATTATTACTGCTTTTAGTGGATTATTATTATTATTATTAGGAGTTGCAATAATGATGGTGATTGGGACGACGGTATGGCATTATTATTATTATCATCATCATTACTATTATTATTATTATTATCATTATTATTATTGTGTACTTCATAAACATACATCATTATTATCTACCATTCACGTATTGTAAATATGCCTTTATTTCTATTTCAGGAGATGATTTATACAAGCTTTTAGCTTTTTATCAAATCCTGTACCATATAACATTATGCGATGTATTTATGTGAACTTAAATGAATAAAATATTGTTTAAACCAAAGATATTCACTTGACGGGGAAGATTATATACGGGGAAGATTAATCACTACCTGTGCCACGGCTATTCTGTAGAGTTTCCAACTCCAGAATCCCGTCAAATAGAATTGTTACACTTCGTATGCACTTTATTCCGTTAGAGTTTTGGTCTATGTAGGAAGTGGCGGCAGTTATGACATACGGGGAAGAATGACGATCAGTATAGCGAGAGACGGGGAAGAATGACGATCAGTATATATAGGAAAAATAGCCTATCCAAGTATCTTATGTTGCGGCTCGGGGGAGGATACCCCCCTCCGTGTGTCTTAAAGGGTTTTCTTTGGGGACCTGCTGAAAAGAAAAGGGGCTTGGCTTTTCTTTTGGGGTATTTCAAAGATACGGTTCAAAGATATTCACTTGACGGGGAAGATTATATACGGGGAAGATTAATCACTACCTGTGCCACGGCTATTCTGTAGAGTTTCCAACTCCAGAATCCCGTAAAATAGAATTGTTAGACTTCGTATGCACTTTATTCCGTTAGAGTTTCGGTCTATGTAGGAAGTGGCGGCAGTTATGACATACGGGGAAGAATGACGATCAGTATAGCGAGAGACGGGGAAGAATGACGATCAGTATATATAGGAAAAATAGCCTGTTCAAGTATCTTATATTGCGGCTCGGGGGAGGATACCCCCCTCCGAGTGTGTTAAAGGGTTTTCTTTGGGGACCTGCTGAAAAGAAAAGGGGCTTGGCTTTTCTTTTGGGGTATTTCAAAGATACGGTTCATATGTACGGTTAAAAAATTCTGCATGAATTGGGGGCAATATCGATATACGGGGAAGAATAACGATCAGTATACTGACCGACCGACAAGGAATTATCCCGATAAATAAAAAGATTACAATATATTATGAAACTGACGGAATAAAGCGCATCTTTTGAAGAAAATATATAATAGAATATAAAATTTTTTTTCCTGTATAGATTCAAGAAACCGTCCTAATTTCGTTTCCAATCTGTGTCACACAGGCGCTTGACTATTCTGTCATCATTTATATGTAGACAATTTATTATAAAAATAGTTCTGATTAAGTTTCCCCGTATGTTAATTTTACGGGGAAGAATCACGATATAGCCGCTTCTTTTACCTGCATTTTTGAAATTCATGCTGTGTCGCTCGCGAAAAACGACGACAGATACTTGTTCAGTTCTTCAGCAAAATTCCTGATGCCGTAAAGTGCATTTCAGGTAGGCAACCGGTAGCACAGGAGCTTGACGTTTGCTAATTTCTACTTATAGGGCCTGTCCCTACGATTATGAAATAATCGAAGCTTCAAAGGACAGGCCCTATAAGTAGAAATTATCCAATGTCAAGCTCCTGTGACCGGTAGTGTAGCGTAACTTGGTACCTATTACCAGCATGCATTGATTATCGGGTGTTCAGAAATCACGGCCCGCAGACCACGGCCCCCGCCCATCGGGGCCAGCGAAGTAGTTGGGCTGCCTATAGTCTCCAGGGCAGAGTTGCCTTAGGCAGGGCCTGTTCATCATGTGATCGGGTTGGGTAAAATTCCCACAAATCTGGAGGCAATATCTTTAAATGGATACATTGTTGCATTTTTTCTTTTCTTTTTATTCGCTAGAATCATCATACAGCAAATACAATGTATAAATAGACTCTAAGGCTGGCTAATCTGGTCGATTATCACTCCTGTCATTGTGATCGATTATTTATCACAAAAGATTTGGTCAATTTACTTGTCTGTCTGAGCAGGACTCTTCCCATGTTATACTTTACTGTATGTATTTGGTCAAATAGGCCTGAGCAAACAGTGTAGACCCAGATGGGATGCCGCAAAATGTGGCGTCTCATTGATTATAAGACATCTGTAATGATAATCATTTTTGTGGAATTTATACATCAGTTAATCAATTATCTGATTAATTTTGTCGGCCTAAATAGTCTGTGTGAATAAAAGTAATATACTCCATGTATTTTCGCGTTAAATTCAATATTGCGTTAAACTGATTTCTCAATGAAAATAAACGGCAGCGCCACCTACCTGCTGGATGTTTTAGATACAAAGTCACGCTTTAGTGGGCAAGGTTTGTTTTCAGAAATACACTGTTGTTTTGTGATTTCCGCTTAGAAAAGAAATATATTGACCATGGTGATAACAGTCCTTAATGACATTTACACCTATATCTATTAAATCAATTTTTACAGCTAAGACTAACTTATTTTTTCTATGAAAATATCAAATCTAAGGTATAAGTACTTTATTTTGAAAAAGGCCAAAATTTGCAAAAATCACATTACAATTACATGATGATTTTCTGCCAAAAATTTAATTAACGCGAAGTCATATGGCTTTTGGTTCAAAATGGCGGCAACATGGTTGGCTTGTTTACACAAATGCTTTCACAAATCAAATCCAAAGAACTGCATTATTTGTACATAAAATAAATGCTCAGATAATAATTTAAATGACTTCAGGATTATTTTCAGCATTTGTCTCTGTAAGTAGTTATGATGAAACGTTTTACCATTAGTAACGCGAAAATACATGAAACCAGGCTAAATAATAACAGCAAAAAATTCTAAGATGTGAATTATATGGGACTAGACATAAAAAAAATATAGTAATTATTATACTGTACAATGTACACATATGTATAGTAAAAACTTAGCAAAACTAGATCACAAATCTTGATTTTGATCAGGGTTCTGTTGGACATTCCAGTAGGGCTAGCTGTTGAAAGAACTTATAAGCATTAAAAGCTCTACACAGCTTATGTTGTCTATTTCTTAAATTCTTATATGCAACCTTTTATTTAAGGCTCTTTATCTTTATTTATAATGACTGAAATATTTTTGACCCACACTCCTCAATTATCTGGACAATTTTTATTAGCTGCCAAAATACCAAGAACATTTTGAATCCTCAAAGTCATAGTGACATGCCCATGCTCCAACCCTGCACACACATAAGCATATAGGTGTAGGCAAGTGAATTTTGTTGTCTGAATACTAAAGCTGGCACAATTGATCAGATACAGTCATTTGGCTAGTTCCAGGTAAAGTTATGCTTCATAACAATTTCCAAATAAGTGGCTGATCAAAATTTGGATTTTATTGGTTGATACAGAGTACTAGCCTTCCTTGAAATACCACACCAAAGACTTTGTCCTTCGCCTTAGGTTATCTGCCCTTGTGATGAATGTGAAGTTCTCCACTGATTTGGCTAGTTCCAGATAGTTTCGCTAGTTCCGAATAATAAATGAGGGATCTGTAAAAATCCCTCACATAATGCAACAGCCTCTATATATTACTTTATCAACTTGTATTATGTGTTACGGAGAAAATTAATTCAATATAAAGACATTTGTCACAAAGCGATATGTTCACAAAGACCTTAAAACAGATCCTTTAAGCAAAAATCGTATAATTCATGGCATAACAATTTTTCGGCATGTACACCCTCCTTACTGCAAAATTTAGCTCCTATTTTCTGGATTTAATAATCTTTCCGATATAAATATATTTCAATGAGGTTTAAGAAGTTGAAAGGAGTATGTGCATAAGGTCCTATTTTCCCCCTTCTGAAGCCCGAAAATAAAATATGCTTGCAGTAAAATTATGCGTTAATTAATCCAATTGTAGCCACCATGGCAGCCATCTTGGATTTCCAATCAGAACGATTTTAGCCATTTTTAATCTATAAGTCACCCCGATGCTTCCTACCAAGTTTCAAGTCAACTGGCTTTTGGGTTTAGGAGAAGAAGCGAAAAAAAGATTTTCAAGATGGCCACCAGGGTGACCCTCTTGGACTTAAGATCAACATGGTTTTAGCTATTTTTGATCTACAAGTCACCCTGATGCTTCCTACCAAGTTTGGAGTCAGTTGGCCTGTCGGCTCAGGAGAAGAAGCGAAAAATAGATTTTCAAAATGGCCACCATGGTGGCCATCTTGGATTTCCGTTTGGAATGATTTTAGCGTCTTTTGATTTGTAAGTCACCCCTATGCTTCCTAGCAAGTTTGGAGTCAATTGGCCTTTCGGTTCAGGAGAAGAAGCGAAAAATAGATTTTCAAGATGGCTGCCATGGTGGCCATCTTGGATTTCCGATCAGCATGATTTTAGCTATTTTTGATCTACAAGTCACCCCGATGCTTCTTAGCAAGTTTGGAGTCAATTGGCCTTTCCGTTCAGGAGAAGAAGCGAAAAATAGATTTTCAAGATGGCGGCCATCTTGGATTTCCGATCAGCACGATTTTAGCTTGTTTTGATCTACAAGTCACCCCGATGCTTCCTAGCAAGTTTGGAGTCAATTGGCCTTCCGGTTCAGGAGAAGAAGCTAAAACTAGATTTAAGATGGCTGCTATGGCGGCCATCTTGGATTTTCGATTGGCAAGATTTTAACTATTTTTTATCTACACGTCACCCCAATGCTTCCTAGAAAGTTTGGAGTCAATTGGCCTTTCGGTTCAGGAGAAGAAGCGAAAAATAGATTTTCAAGATGGCGACCATGGCGGCCATCTTGGATTTCCGATCGGCAAGATTTTAGCTATTTTTGATGTACAAGTCACCCCGATGCTTCCTACCAAGTATCGAGTCAATTTGCCCAGAGGTGTAGGAGGAGTAGGCTTTTAAATCAATTGTTGAAGCCGCACGATGGAAGACAGACATTGACTGACCACAATAGCTCACCATGAGCACTTCGTGCTCAGGTGAGCTAACAAGTACAATTTACTACCGAATGTTTTGTCTAAAAATAGCTCAGTGGGTGGCAAACAGTTAAGCCCCTGATGGGACACCGCATTTTGTAGCATCTCATAGGGGTTTACAATGTTTGCTCGGGACTGTCTGGCCAAAGACACCCAGTAAAGTATGACCAATTTCAATATAATTTTGCA
This sequence comes from Anodontia alba, assembly GCA_964016985.1. Lineage (NCBI taxonomy): Eukaryota > Metazoa > Mollusca > Bivalvia > Lucinida > Lucinidae > Anodontia > Anodontia alba. The sequence continues at coordinate 66,557,910 of OZ024821.1, read as the reverse complement.
GGAGTGTTACTTTGGTGATCCTCTACCAAGATTGTTCAAGCCATTTGGATTCGTCAAAAAACATGGCCACCAGGGGGCGGGGCTTATTTTCCCTTTATATCTATATAGAAAACTTTAAAAATCTTCTTGTCAGAAACCACTGGACGATTTCAATATAATTTTGCAGGAATGTTTGTTTGGTGATCCTCTACCAAGATTGTTCAAGCCATCTGGATTCGTCAAAAAACATGGCTGCAAGGGGGCGGAGCTTATTTTCCCTACATGTATATATCTATATGGAAAACTTTTGAAAGCTTCTTGTCAGAAACACTAGGCCGATTTCAATATAATTTAACAGAAACGTTCCTTTAGTAATCCTCTACCAAGATTGTTCAAGCCATTTGGATTCCTCAAAAAACATGGCCACCAGAGGGCGGGGCTTATTTTCCCTATATATCTATGTAGAAAAGTTTAAAAATCTTCTTGTCAGAAACCACTGGACTGATTTCAATATAACACATCAGGAATGTTTCTTTTGTAACCTTCTACCAAGATTGTTCAAGCCGTCATGATACGTCAAAAACCATGGCCGCCAGGGGGGTGGGGCTTTTTTTTTTAACTCACCTGAGCTCTGCTCAGGATGAGCTATAGTGATCACTTTTCGTCCGTCCGTTAACATTTTCAAATGACTTCTCCTCTGAAGCCGCTGAGCCAATTTTGCTCAGATTTCATGTGGAGCCTCCTTAGGGTGGGAGAACGAAAGATTGCTAAAATGGTCGTGGTCTGTTGACCCAAGATGGCCTACATGCACATATATGGTAAAAACCTTTAAAAATCTTCTCCATAACCGAGGATGCCTTGGGGCTGAATCTTTGCAAGAATCATCAGGGACAAGAGGTCTACCAAAGTTGTTATAAGATTTGTCGTATGTTGGCATTTGACCTTTTTACGGCAAGGTCAAGTTTGCTTCCCTGTGCTTTTGTATGGGAAAAAACCTTTAAAAACTTTCTTCTCCAAAACCGAGCACGCCTTGTGGCTGAATCTTTGCATATATCATCGGGAATGGGAGGGCTACCAAAGTTGCTAAAATAATGGTTGTACATTGACATTTGACCTTTTTGCGATAAGGTCAATTTTGCTTCCTTATGCATTTATATGGGAAAAATGTTCAGAATTTCAAATAACATCTCCTCTGGAGCCTCTGGGCCAAATTTGCTCAAATTTCATATTGAGCCTCCTTAGGTTGGGGGAACAAAAGATTGCTAAAATGGTCGCAGTTCATTAACCAAGATGGCCGCCATGCCCATATATGGTAAAAACATTTAAAAATCTTCTTCTCCAGAACCAAGGATGCTTTGGGGCTGAATCTTTGCATAATTCATCGGGGACGGAGGGTCTACCAAAGTTGCTAAAATAATGGTTTTACACTGACTTTGACCTTTTTACGGCAAGGTCAAGTTTGCTTCCCTATGCATTAAAAATGTTATTCTCCAAAATCGAGGATGGCTTGTGGCTGAATCTTTGCATATATCATCTGGAACGGGCGGTCTACCAAGGTTGCTAAAATAATTGTCATACATTGACATTTAACCTTTTTACGGCGAGGTCAAGTTTGCTTTTGTATGCATTTGTATGGGCCCCATACATTTGTATGGAAAAAATGTTGATAATTTCAAATGACTTTTCCTCTGAAGCCTCCAGGCCAGTGTTGCTCAAATTTCATGCAGAGCCTCCTTGGGCAGGAGAATGAAAGATTGCTAAAATGGGCATGGTCCATTGATCAAAATGGCTGCCATGCCCATATAATGGTAAAAAAAACTTTACAAATCTTCTTCTCCATAACCAAATAAGCCCTGGGCCCTTATCTTTGCACAAATTATGGGGGACAGGAGATCTACCAAAATTGCTAAAATGATGGTTCTATGTTGACGTTTGACCTTTTTACCTCCAAGGTCAAATTTGCTTCCCCTTGCATTTGTATGGGCCATATACATTTTTATTGAAAGTATTCAAGTGAATTGTAGATCAACAGTAGTTAAAATTGTTCTGATTGGAAATCTTAAATGGCCATCACCTTGTTTATATTTATTATATTTCTCTGCCACTGTGCTGTTTACATGTACATGTATAAACTCATGATTCTTCAGAAACCACTTAGCCAGTTTCCACCAAATTTCACATTGATCCTACTGTTGAAATGTGATTGATGGTTTATTCAAATGATCATGCTCCATTGACTGTCAAGCCCATATATTCTTCTTCAAAACTAAGAACTGCTCAAATGATGATATTTTCATTAGTTGTGATGATAGGATTGGAAAAATGTTGCATAACATCTGCATGTCTGTAGTGACTCAGATGAGCGAGCCGTGGCCCGTGGGCCTCTTGTTTCCCTATATATCTATATAGAAAACTTTAAAAATCTTCATGTCAGAAAGCACTGGACCGATTTCTATATAACTAGGCAAAAATGTTTCCTTGGTGATCCTCTACCAAGATTGTCCAAGCCGTCATGATTTGTCAAAAAACATAGCGGCTAGGGGGCGGAGCTTATTTTCCCTATATATCTCTATAGAAAACTTTAAAAATCTTCTTGTCAGAAACCACTGGACCGATTTCATTAATACTTGGCAGAAATCTTTCCTTTTGACCCTTAACCAAGATTGTCAAGTTATCATGATTTGTCAAAAAAACAATGCCGCCGGGTGGTGGGTGGGGAGGGAGGCTTAATTTCCCTATATATCTATATAGAAAAGTTTAAAAATCTTCTTGTCAGAAACCAATGGACCAATTTCAATATAACTTGGCAGGAATGTTGCTTTGGTGACCCGCTACCAAGATTGTTCAAGCCGTCATGATTCGTCAAAAAACATGGCTGCCAGGGGGTGGGGCTTATTTTCCCTATATATCTCTATAGAAAACTTTAAAAATCTTCTTGTCAGAAACCACTGGACCGATTTCATTATAACTTGGTAGAAATCTTTCCTTGTTGACCCTCTACCAAGATTGTTCAAGTTATCATAATTCATCAAAACACAATGGCCGCCACTGGGAGGGGCTTATTTTCCAAATAAATCTATATAGAAACGTTTAAAAATCTTCTTCTCGGAAACCAATGGACCGATTTCAATATAACTTGGCAGGAATGTTTCTTTGATGACCCTCTATCAAGATTGTTCAAGCCGTTATGATTCATCAAAAAACATGGCGGCTAGGGGGTGTGGCATATTTTCCCTGTATAGAAAACTTTAAAAATCTTCTCGTAAGAAACCGTTGGATTGAGTTCAATGTAACTTGACAGGAATGTGCTTTGGTGACCTTCTACTAAGATTGTGCCCTCATGATACGTCAAGAAACATGGCCTTCATGGGGCGGGGCTTATTTTCCATATATATCTGTATAGAAAACTTTAAAATTCATCTTGTCAGAAACCACCTGACTGATTTCAATATCACTTGCCAGGAATATTGCTTTGGTGACCCCCTATCAAGATTGTTCAAGCAATCATGATTCGTCAAAAAACATGGTTGCTAGGGGTGGGGCTTATTTTCCCTATATATCTAAATAGAAAACTTTAGAAATCTTCTTGTCAGAAACCACTGAACCGATTTCAATATAACTTGGCAGGATTTTTCCTTTGGTGACCCTCTACCAAGTTTGTTCAAGCTGTCATGATTTGTCAAAAAACATGGCCGTTAGGGGGTGGGGCTTAATTTCCCTATATCTATATAAGACATTTTAAAAATCTTTTTGTCAGAAACCACTGGACCAATTTCAATATAACAGCAGAATTGTTCCTTTGGTGATCCTCTTTCACTATTCAGTTCAAGCCATCATGATGGATGAAAAAAACATGGCCACTGGGGTGCAGGGCTATCAAAGGGGCTCTTACACGGTATAGGAAATTTACATTGGTTTCTGCCCACGCTTGGAATTGGATGAAATTCTGCACAATGGTTGCCTAGGGTATAACACTGATGATTATGAGGCATTGGCTTTTAAATGTAGTTCCATTGTTTTATACAAAAATTTTAGAGCAGTAAACTTGGCTGAAACTTCAACAGTAAGTATGCAAAGCTGTTTGCTCAGGTGAGCGATATAGGACCATCATGGTCCTCTTGCTTTTTTTTCCCCAATTGGACCTAGCATGCCAGTTATGCCTGTTTTTGAATCTATTCTGTTCTAAATATTGCGCCCCCCCCCCCCCCCCCCAACCACAACCCCCCCCCTCCCCCCCCCACACACACACCCTTGGATGGGGACGCCAGTGCTGACAAGATCTGCACCAAAAGCAATATACCCCCTCCCGCTTGAGCTAGGATTATGATATTTATGTCTCCTCCCTTTAGGGTAGGGAGATGTGTATTGTTTTTCCCTCGGGCGTCTGTCTGTCTGTCACAGAATCTTGTCCACTCTGTAACTTGAAAATGGTTCAAGCTGTCTCCGCATAACTTCATATAAATATCAATCAACATTATCTTACATGCAGAGCACAAGAACCATACGTCTTGCATTTATACTTTTTGAGTTATTTCCCTTGGAACTTTGTGCGTCACAAAATCGTGTCCGCTCTGTAACTTGAAACCTGTTCAAGATATCTTCAAGAAAGGTCATGTAAATATCAATCAGCATTAGACAACGTGCAGAGCGCAAGAACCATAACTTTTGCATGTATACTTTTTGAATTATTATACACCTGTTTGAAAAACGGGACATATTATTTTACGGGGTATGACATCCGTCAGAACACTTTTTCGTTTCCGGCTAACGCCTCCTACAGTTAACATCCGATTAAGCTGAAACTTGGTTTATAGCTAGATCATGATGTGAAGCAGCGCATATTGTTTTTGGGCTACAGACCACCAATTATTAGCAGAGCTATGCCCCTTCGAAAATTTCAGAAAACATTTCGTTTCTGGTTAACTCCTACACTTTACATCTGATCAAGCTGAAACTTCATTTACAGTTAGACCATGATGTGGAACAGTGCATATTGTTTCGAGGTTACAGTCCACTTAAAATCAGCAGAGTTATAGCCCTTTGAAAATTCCTTTAAACTTTTTCGTTTCCGGATAACTGCTCCTACAATTTACATCTGATCAAGCTGAAACTTCATTTATAGTTAGACCAAGATGTGGGGGCAGTGCATATTGTTTCTAGGTCACAGTCCACCAGATATTAGCAGTTATGCCCCTTTTAAAATTTCATTAAACTTTTCGTTTCCGGCTAACTCCTACTACAATTTACATCCGATCAAGCTGAAACTTCATTTATAGCTAGACCATGATGTGAAGCAGCGCATATTGTTTCAAGGTTACAGTCCACTAAATATTAGCAGAGTTAAGCCCCATTGAAAATTTCTTTAAACTTCTAGTTTCTGGTTAACTCCTCCTACAATTTATATCCGATCAAGCTGAAACTTCATTTATGCTATAGTTAGACCAAGATGTAGAGAAGGGCGTATTGTTTTGAGGTTACAGTCCACCAAATATTAGCTGAGTTATGCCTAGTGGTGGGACGATTCATCGATGCATCCCGATATGCTTAACAACAATACATGTATCGATACACATGATGGAGTATCGATATGGTGAACGCTTCTATTCAGATTCGCTTATTTGTGTTCGTTACATCCTTTAATCCAGTCTACAAAGTGACATTTTCAGAGCGCGATTTTGATTGGATGACGCTTGACTGATAGCCAATTGCATTTTGCTTTACTCTCATTATAATGGCAGACAAAACTGTGGTTGGAATTTATTCGCCGCCCAGCGGTAATAATACTAGTTCTGTATGGGAATGTTTCGGCCATCCTATTCTTACTTTTGAAGTTAGCCATTTTTAGTGTTTCAGTATTATGGACAATGCATGTTTAAGGGAAACCATATAGTTGGGGTCATAGTGTTGTTCAAACACATGTTCTAGTTCATTATAATTTCAACACAAAAACATGTTGGAACTTATTAGAAGGTCATTCATTGGTAGGGCTCTTTTAATGAATATCCATAACATATATTCCTTAAGAAAAATAAGAAACATGCCAGTAATTTTTATTCAAAAAGTGTGGTACCTAACTGATAATACCGGTAAATAATGACATTACTTGAGTTTTGATTTCAGTAATTAATACAACTGTTTTTGTGCCAATGTGGATCAGTTAAGGCCCGCACCTAGGCCCACCACATTTTTTTCTTGACCAGTTTAGGACCGGATCAAGGGCCACCACCTTGTGATACCTGTTTTCCATATGGCTCATATGCAGGCCTTTACGCAGACTTTTGAAATGGAGGGTGCAAATCTTTAGCTTTTCTGTAAAGGGGGTGCAAATGCTAAGGAAATACCGATTTTGGGGCAAAAAAATAGGGGCGAAGTTTGGGGCCAAAATCTGCATGAATGTATACTGCATGATCTTGTTTGAAATTTAATTATAGCGTTGGGGATATTAGAAATTCTGATTTAGGGGAGGGAATAGTTTGCTTGGGGGAGGGAAGTGGGGCTAAGGGGGAGGGAAGTGGGGGAAAGGGGGAAGTGGGGGAAAGGGGGAGGGAAGTGGGGGTTAGGGGAGAGGGAAGTGGGGAATGCCTACCCCCCTGTTCACCCCCTCAATTTAATTTCTCAAAATCAGTCAGATGGAAATGCATTCTACTTCTTTTAATGTATAAATAAGAATGGGTCTTTATTGAGGCATCTGTGTAAAACAGATATACTTAAATAATCTAACCATGTACTGAAAAACTAAATACAATTATTTCTCTTCTGTTTTGTTTCTTTTTTCACAAAAAAATCCATTTTATTATCTGCATATATAAGCCAATGCAGTGATTGGAGTAATGAACCTCTTTATTTTCCAATGAAGTTTACCACCTGATTATTCCAAATTAGTGTATCTCCAGCAGCAATTTCCAATTTCTAGAATTATTAAAGTTCAACTCTAGATATGCTCCAGTTCATACAAATTCAACACCTGATGTAGTTCCACGATTATTCTAGTGCAATTTTATAAATTTATCTTTATCAACTTATTATGAAGACAAGAGCAGATTGAATAAATTTGAAATGGCTATGTTCAATCCAGATTAGCTTTAATAACCGATTGTCATTTGATAGTGCTTCACCTAAGCATCAACAGATTAGCCCGACCAGCTATGCCTACCCTTTTCTGTTTTCAAGAGATTTTCCGATGTCCACAAAAGAAGGGTCATAACGTATATTCTATATATGTGACTTCTGAAAAGATTCTAAAAAACATCACATTTCCCGCAAATGGTAATGATATAAATGGGCCAGCAGGGTCGGGTATGAAAGCCACGGCCGAGCTGCCGAGTCGAGCCGAAAAAGCCGAGCCTGCTATAGTGTTTTCTTGTATTTGTTCAAACGAGTTCAAGATACTTATTTCTTTTAATCTCAAATTACCATATATGTAAAATGCTGTATTCACAATTAAAATTTGTACAATTGTTTGCTTATTTATGACTTTAAATCCAATTTCCCATTCAAGAGGGGTATGAAAGCCACGGCCGCGAAAGGGATATATTTTGGCCATTTTGTGAATAAATGGCGATATGTTAAGATCAGAGTATTTGACAGAGGTTACAAAAACGTATTTAAAATTATTTTGTATCATTATAACATGCAGAAATTGTTTATATTTCCCATCATTCTTCTTTTTCATCCAAATAACGAGGATCGGCAGGATATAAATATAGAACAGAGAAAACTAAATGAAAATAACCGAAACGGAAAGCAACAGCATTGAAAGAGCCTAAACTTAATAATTACATCTAATACTAATATGATGACCAGCATTAATGGGAAAAGCTTTCAAATTAATTATTGATGTGGAGTTTTAAATGACTGTTTTGTTAGCTCACCTGAGCCTTTAGTCCCTTCCAGTCGTTTTGGTTATTTTCGTTTAGTTTAGATTTATTCTATTTTTAGAATCTGCCGATCCTCGTTATTTGGGTGAAAAAGAAGAATAGTGAGAATCTAAACAGTTTCTGCATGTTATAATGATTCGAAGTAATTTAAAAATATCTTTTTGCCATCTCTGTCAAATGCTCAGATTATAAAACATCACAATTTGTTCACAAATTGGCCAAAACATATCCCTTTCGCGGCCGTGGCTTTCATACCCCTCTTGAATGGAAAATTGGATTTAAAGTCATAAATAAGCAAATGGTTGTACAAATTTTAATTGTGAATACACCATTTTACATATATGTTAATATAAGATTAAAAGAAATAAGTATCTTGGACTCGTTTGCACAAATACAAGATAACATTATAGCAGGCTCGTCTTTTTCGGCTCGGCTCGGCAGCTCGGCCGTGGCTTTCATACCCGACCGGCCAGCAGTCGTCAGCCAACTCCGTGTCACTGAGGTGTGAATAACGCAATTTCATGTAGGAGGAATGAATTAAATAGCTGATTTCTTGATATATTCAATATCGTATAAGTAGATTCTGATTTTGTAAATACTGATACCTTTTTTTTCGTTCAGCTTCCGTTGCTAAGCACAACATCAAAGATGGCGAGCGGTCCTACTAATCACCCCATGGCACCCCACGGTACCCCATGGCACCCCACGGCATAAAATATATTATAGATGGCCAAGTATACTTTTGCAATACTCGTCTTCATCTTAATAAACAGAGATTTATATTGATGATGATGACTTGTGTTTGTTTAAAATATTGTCTAAAACTCTCGTAATTTTTTGTGCCCCATGACATCAAAATATACATATATTTACCATAAAATATGTGTTTTAGATGGCCAGTAAAAGTTTTGTAATACTTTCTATCTAAATCACAGGGACCTGTAGCAATTTATCTTTTTTTTTTTTTTTTAAAAATTGGATATATTGTCTAAGTATTCTGTGACAATATATCCAAATTCTAAAAAAAAAGATAAATTGCTACAATGTCACAGAATACTTAGACAATATATCCAAATTCTAAAAAATAAAAGATAAATTGCTACAAGTCCCTGTGATCTAAATAAACATAGTATTTATACTGATGACTTGTGTTTGAACTTGAATATAAAATGTAAATGTAATTTTAAGTTAAAACTTATTTTTGATAGACTATCAACTTACACCATTGGTCTCTTTGCTTATTTTAGCGTCAGTTTGAATCTTGGTGTTTAGGCGCCCTGAGATAATCGCTTGAAGTAAGGTTAATGTCTTAAACTATCACAAGAACAATTTGGATACATAAAACTAATACCCTGGTGTAATTTCAGCATTTAATTAATAAATACAATGAAATAATGTAGTGCCGTGGGGTACCATGGGGTGCCGTGGGGTGATTACCGCTTTGACAAAAGTAGCGCGTGTATTACTACACCGAATTTTGAAGTCTATGTTTCAAATTGCACTATCTAAATCGATTTCAGTTGCAGTTATGTTAGCGAAATAGAAAAGCCATAAAAATTCCCCTGCTTCACATTCAGTTCGCCGTAATAGTGCCGCATTGCGTCTGATTAAGAAGTAGTGCGCGTATGAATATACGCATAAATAGCTGTGATGAAAATCCGCTTGTGACGTAGTAAAAAACCCCATGCGATTGCATAGAGCCTGCTAGCTGTCGCTAGCAGACTCAATAAAATCACCCTCTGTAATCACAGGCAGCTTTGACCATCCAAGCGGGCATATGACGTTCATACAACGTAGCATTAACGTCGATGCAACGACGTTGAATCGACATTAATGTGACGTATAAACGTCATGTGCTCGCTGGAATAGCTCTTTTACACTGCTATTTCGATTTAGTATGGAACAATTCTGAAACTTTAAGGTATGCTTCCAACGGGCTTCCCTCTGCGTGAAGCCAAGCAGAAACATGAGAATGCTCTTACTTCGGCCAACCCCGAATCGAGTATTTCATAGGTTCTGTCTATGGCATTGCCTACTTGCCCGGCTGTAATTGCTCCACTTCTCTGCTAGATGTCACTGATGCAGGTACACAGTTCCAACTGACACATATTGTCTACACATCATATATTTTTGTGCTGAAATAAGGCAATATTAACCCATTGTAGTCGGGAGACCCGTAAAAGGGTAATTGGCAAACAGTACAGACCCAGATCAGACGCCGCAGAACGCGGCGTCTGATCAGGGTCCCCACTGTTTGCAAATAGTTTAGCCATTTTTCTTTAGGAATATGTAAATCTCATAGCCGGACGTACCTAAAATTGAAATTGGACTCTTCCAATATATAGTGTTGGAGATTTTATTCAGTATACAATGGTAAGATTTTAACCCAAAAATGCGGCTAGCTAGTCTGCCCTAGGAAACATGACACCAGCTGTTTTCATTGTTGTAACTATGTTCATTGCACTCAAGCAATGGCAATTCCTTTTAGAAGCTATTCTGTCTTCATAACAGCTGGTGTTATTGCTGTGTGGCGGCCGTAAAACGTCTCCCAGTACTTCACTTTAGTGAAGTTTATATTTTCTGGTCCTTTGTGATAATTAAGCTGATTCCAGTAGTTTTTGAAAATTTATATTAGGGTAACCGATAAGGCCTGATTGGCCGAAACCAGCTACTCTGGCCCAGGAAACTTGAAACTTGACACTTCAGCTGTACAGTTTTGTGACTGTGTTCATTGTTCTCAAGGGTCATTCCTTACAGAATCTGTTTATCTGGAGTTATGTGGTGCGTTCAGTTTCTGCCAAGTCATGCTAGGGTTGAGTACACGTACTTGATCACAGACGAGCATTGACCCATGTATGCCAGGTGGATTCTTCTTCATCTGTCCTTCGACAGGTTCATTTCCAATCTAAGAGGTGTCCAGTTTATTGTTCACCATTATCATTTATTATAGAAATGCCTGTATTTAATGTAAACATTGCTGACTCTGAACAGACGCCGCATTTTGCGGCGTCTGATCAGAGTCTGTACTGTTTGCTAATGTCGCTTTTATGGGACGTTAGGCATAAATGTCCAAATTATCATATATTTGGTTTAATATTGCGTTAATCTACTTGCAGTAAAACCAGAATGTACAAATTCTTCAAGACAATAAAGGTGGAGCATGACAGACCAATTGAAGGGACTATCACAGGTTAAGTGAATTCATCTTAAATCCTCATTTCAATCAGTGTTGCCCGATATACAGTTGACTCTCATTATCTCAAACACTGATAACTCAAACTACTGCTTAAATCAAACTTAATTTTATCTTAGGGGAGATAACTGTCAAACTATTTCCCCACATACTTCTGAAAAGATGTCTAAACGAATATAAGAATCCATCATGAGTGTCCATGCAGGATAGGGAAATCTCACCCTCGGGGTAGGAATTTTAACCAGGGACGAGGCTTGCCGAGTCCCTGGTTGAAATTCCTACCCCGAGGGTGAGATTTCCCTATCCTGCATGGACTGGCTCTTAATGAATTCTTTTTCTCCCACCTTTAAGTGGATTGTTCCTAGGAATCACATGGTCATGTAAGATAGAAGTTTCTCACATGGGCAAAAAGCCTATCTCATATAGGCAACAGTGGGAGAAAAGAATTTCCTCCCTATATCTCAGGAGAATAGCATGCTAGGCTATTGCGATAGTATGATCCTATAAGGGTAATTACTAATATATGCACTTTCAGGGGAGATAGCTCCGTCAAAATTGTTTTGTCTCGTTTTTGAAAAGGGGAGTAACTCTGAAAGGAAATAATTTGCTCCTCTAGGGAGCAGGCTTTCCTTTAGAGTAGAAACCTTTTCCGAAAGGGTTTGGTGTATACGAAAGCATTCATGAAGTCACGAAAAGTGTCTCTTGTAAACAAATTCAGAAAATCTACCAAATATATCCGTTATCTTAAGAAATCTAAGCACTAACAGCACTGGTGGGTAGATTGAGTATAGACTGAGAAAATGGTCTTGAACGGGGACTTTAGATTTTTTCATTTTACCATAACTTCCTGTAATTTAAGCAAACAGTGCAAACCTTGATCAGACATCGCGTTCTGCGGCACCTGATCTGGATATGCGCTATGTTTGCCAATGTCCCAGTCCATGTTTTACAGATAATCTGTTTTACACGGCACTCTGACGTCACAGTGACAAGAATAGGGGGCTGTAAATAACCGTTACCTGGATTTCGTGCAAACGCACGATTTGATTTTTATTGGTCAATGATAATCATGTTGAAAACAGCCTTAATGAAATTTTGGTGTATGTATACTTAGGCTTGATTGTAAATAATTGATCCAATAAAGGATATATTTCAGAGAGAGAGAGAGAGAGAGAGAGAGAGAGAGAGAGAGAGAGAGAGAGAGCGAGAATAATAATAATGTCTTTATTTAAAGAGGATGACATATTTAGTAACAATACTAATCTAACATATGGTCTTCATTGTAAAACAAACAAAACAAATAAGTTTTGAGAGAGTATTCTAAACTGAAAAGGTTGCCTCCTCTCTCAAAAGGAAGACCACTCCAACGGAATTCGCTCCTTGGTACAGTTATCACTGATTATCTCAACCTCTGATAACTCCAACTACTGCCTAAGTCAAACTAAATAAACAACAATATTGGTTTAGTTTGCTGTAGGTATGTTTTATTTCACATCACGAAAACATGCCTATATAATTTTGATCCCCTTTAACCCCACTTTTATATGGTAAAACTGGGGTTTACAGGGGTATACGAGGGATGTTCGAAATGAATTGCTTATTGTCCTCTAGCTCGATATCCACGTGGGGCACGATAAAAACCAGTACATACCTGTATAGGGCTATTCAGTATCTACACAATGGTGTATAAATGTACATGTTAGACTAAGTGTAAGACATAAAATTTGCCATTTGAATACACGCAGTCATTGACCACTGCAGTAAAAATGGTTGGTAGAAGCGTCGACAAAAGATGAAAATACGGGCTCGCTCAAAACTTGGTTGTTCTTTAAAGAAGCTGATGACTGAAATTTCTACTGCTTTTGGACCTTCTTGTGTGTCTTATGACACAGTTCGGCGGTGGAAAAAGAAATTTGAGTCTGGTGTAGAGTCCATCAAAAATGCACCGAAATCAGGTAGGCCAAAATCTGCATCTCGTAAAGAAATCGTTTCCAAAATAAAGGAAGTCATTGAAGGAGATGCCAGATTTACAGTTTGTGATATTGCACGAAAGGTAGGCATATCACTATCAACGGTTCACCTTATTTTGAAGAAGCATTTGAAAGTCAGATAGATTTCTGCTAGATGGGTGCCACATCTGTTGACTGACGAGCAAAAGAGGCAACGGGTTAAAGTGGCCAAAAAGCTGCTTCAAATGTTTCCAAAATATGACAAAAAGCAGTTTGCCAATGTCGTCACAGGTGACGAAACCTGGGTCCATTATTTTGAGCCCGTCAGAAAGGTTAGCAATAAGATCTGGGCCACTAAACACAGCAAACGCCCAATAATTGCCAAACGTTCTTTGAGTACAAAGAAGGTTTTGTATGCAATCTTCTTCTCTGGTGAAGGAGTCGCAATAAAAGTGCCAGTGAAAAAGGGCAAAAGCATCACCGGAAAGTACTACAAAGACGTAGTACTGAAGAAACTGAAAAAGTATTATCAGAAACGACGCCCTGCCACTGGTTTTAAACATGTCCGTCTTCTACATGACAATGCCCCAGCTCATACCTCCGCAATAATGACGGCGTTTTTGAAGAAAGAAAAAGTAACTGTTTTGCCTCACCCCCCCGTATTTCCCAGACCTTGCCCCATGTGATTTCTTTTTGTTTCCGAAATTGAAAGCATTCCTTGCTGGGCGGAAGTACCAGTCCCGACAGGCACTTGGATCTGCCATTCATCAGTACCTTATTACTGTGCCCAAATCAGCGTACCGTGACGCCTTCAAGAAGTGGATACATCGGCTGAAACTTTGCATTTCTAGCCACGGGGAGTACTTCGAGGGCATGAAATGAGTACTTTTGGGCTAACTTGAAATTTGAAGTCTCCAGATAGAAATAAGCAATTCATTTCGAACATCCCTCGTACACTATTTTTCTTATGTCTGCTGAAAAACATAGATTGTGGGTACTCGTTAGAACCGCCTCGCCGAGGCGGTTCTAACGAGAACCCACAATCTATGTTTTGAGCAGAAATATGAAAAATGTCAGAAATTTTTATCTGAAAATTTTAATTTTTTTGGTAATAAAATTTTCAGTTTATTTGAATAGGCGTGTCTTCGTAATGAACTTCCTTTTTTTACTTCAAACTAATATTTCGCGTCCCTTGAAATTTGAGATTAAGAGAGTTGATTGTATATGTATTCCATCTCTAAAGAAGCTGATATATCATTGTCTCTCTTGGCTGGGAAATAGTGACCAATCTAGCAAAAATTCCTTCCCGAAAAGGCGTATTCTTACATGAAAAGAATTTACTGTCTCCTTAGGGAGGGAGGACATTTTGTTTTAAAGCAGCCTCCTTTGAGAAGGAATGCAACTATTTTACGATCAGAGTGATCTCCCTTGATGGTGTTTTCATACATTTAAAGTTGACCGTTGGAAAACATGACCTTCCAACAGCTTTTTGTAAGATGTATTAACTTTCGTACAGCAGGTCTAGGAAAAAAACAAAAAATAACAAAAAAAAAAAAAAAAAAAAATATTAGTATTAGATCACGATATGGGTTAAAAAGCAACAGTATTCATTAACCCATTTATGCCCAGCGTCCCATATAAGGGACATTTGCAAACAGTGTAGACCCAAATCAGACGCCGCAAAACGTGGTGTCTGATCAGGAACTACACCGTTTGCATTCAATACAGGGATTTCTATAAAACATGGTAATAATAAAACTAACCAGACATCCAGTTTATTGGAAATGGACCAGTCCAAAGAGTTACGGCAGAAAAGTCCACTCGGCATAAATTGGTTCAGTTTAGAAATAAGCGGCTAGAACCTGAAAGTAAAACGGTAGCAAGCGTTAATCCTGCGATATTTTCCGCAATTTTAAAAGTAAGACAACATCTGTGATTTCCTGTCTGCATTGTTGTAAACTGAGCACCTCTGAAAAATGGGCCTGCTCTTAAAGGAAAGAATTTGCTCCTCAGGAGCAAATTCTTTCCTTAAAGAGTAGACCCTTACTGATAAGAGACACAATATTTTTTTGACATTCCCCTTCAGATTGCATAGGACTAGCCAAAAAAGACCTCAAAATAGAAGGCTAAGCTTTAAGAGTAGGAAGCAATTCTTGCTAATGACAAGGCTGAAAAAGATTCTTTGAACAATGTTGTCATTAAGGTGAAGTTGGTGTCAAACAATAAAAAAATGAGTTCATACTAGATAAAATAATCCACGTCAGTATAGCTTTTTCTTTTGTTTCGCTAGGTGATGTCCCGTCTTGGATAGATGGCAGCCTCTATCGCAATGGACCAGGGATTTTCGAAATAGGAGAGGACAAATATAAACATTATTTTGACCCACTGGCAATGTTGCAGAGGTTTCATATCTGTACGTATGTATATATTTACATACCATTGTTGCAAAACATTTTCTTTACAGCAGTCGCCATATTCGACTTTTATATTTGATCCGTCTTGAAAAGTTCAAAACTATTTTCTCAAACAAATATTCCAAATCCAAAATATCACTTTACTATAGAACTTTTATCTGTCAGACCAGTTTTCGACCGTAAATTTATTTTTAGGGTAAATATTTGCAAACAAAACGCAGAAACAAAAGACAAATGGTTTCGGATAAAAAAAAAAGTCAATCAGAACAAAATATTTCTCATTTAAAATAAAACGCCAAGCCAAAAACGCCTTTCCGAGTGATGTCGTAAGAACAGTAGTCTATATCATGCTGAACATGCAAAAAGTGTCTTGTTACACCGTATATTACCTTCAAATATAGAAACTCTGTTAGCTGTATTGAGAGAGAGCCTACAAAAGGAGCTACTGCGTAGCTGATTTGGTACGTTAATCGGTACCTATCTAGTATTCTACTTCAATCTATTTCGAAATCGTTATCAGGAATCTAGTATTCTACTGAAATCTACGTATATTGGACCGGTATCGGCCCGACAGAATTTATTTTGGCCGATAACAGTCCGATATAGATTCAATGAGACAGCCAGCTAGGAGTATGTAACTCTAGAGTTATGGGCTTGAACTATTATCCGAGAATATAGATAACGAATTAGCTTCACATTGTTTCATAAGTTCAACTTAGATACTCTTCAAGTTATCGCATCTAAAACCATCAAATCTTAATTTGCGCAGAAATGCCAGTATTCGTAGCAACATATGTCATTCTACGCATATGGCTTTTCAAACACAGTAACTATATTCAAAGGTAGGCATATGGCATTAAGTCATACGTGAACAGTGGAATTTATAGTTAATGTCTCCCTTAGAAGACTAAAGTCATTTTTTTTCCATTTGCTATATTTTGTTATATCAACTGTCGCCCGTAGAAGAGTAACGTCAGTTTTCTATTTCCTTTACCTTGTTAATTTTTTTGATACCCGTAGACGTCTAATGTCAGTTTTTTTTTTCCTTTTTTGTCATATTCACTTTCGCCCGTAGAAGACCAATATCAGTTTTTCATTTCCTTTATTTTGTTATATTAAGTGTCACCCATAGAAGATTAATGTCAGTTTTCCGTACCCTTTATTTGTATATTAACTGCCATGCGTAGACGGCTAATATCAGCTTTTTGTTTCCTTTATTTTATTATATTTACTGTCCCCCTGAGAAGACTTATGTTAGCTTTTCATTTCCTTTACTTTGTTATATATATTCATTGTCATCCGTATAAGACTAATGACAGTTTTTCATTTCCTTTATTTTTTTACATTAATTGTACCCATAGAAGACTAATGTCAGTTTACCGTTTCCTTTATTTGGTTTTATTTATTATCATCCATAGAAGACTATAGTCAGTTTTTAATGCCTTTGTTATATTCAATGTCGCCCTTAGAAGACAAATGTCAGTTTTCCATTTTCTTTATAATTGTTATAAATTTTTATCACCCGTAAATGTCTGTTTTCAAATCCTTTATTTTGTTATATTAATTGTCACCCGTAGAAGACTAATGTCGGTTTTCCTTATCCTTTATTTGTTGTATTAATTGTCATAAGTAGAAGGGTTATATCAGCTTTTTATCACTTTATTTAGTTATATTTATTGTCTCCGTAGAAGTTTTATGTCACTTTTCATTTCCTTTACTTTGTTATATATTAACTGTCACCCGTAGAAGACAGATGTCAGTTTCCGTACCCTTTATTTGTTATATTAATTGCCATGCGTAGAAAGCTAATATCAGTTTTTCATTTCCTTTATTTTTGTTATATCTATTGTCACCCGTTTTGTTTGTGTTGAGGTTTTACGGCCCAGTCAACCCAATGGGGTCATGTCGAGCGCGGTCAGTTTACCTAACCACACGTTTACTGGGCAGGATTAGTCCTCTAAGCCGTTAACCAGTATTGTGCACATTCTTTCGCCAGAAACTGACTATTGTCACCAGTAGAAAATTAATGTCGGTTTCCTTTATTTTGTTACATAAATTGTCAACCAATGAAGACTAATGTCAGTTTGCCATCTTCTTTATTTGATTATATTTATTATCACCCGTAGAAAAAAAAAGGTAAGAGAAAAGTCCAGGGAGTGCCACAATCACAAACCACAGCCCTTCCCAGACACCGAGGAAGAGGAAACTAATGTCACTTTTTTTAAATTCCTTTATTTTGTTATATTTACTGTTGCCCGTAGAAGACAAATGGCAGTTTTTCATTTCCTTTATTTTCGTTATATGTATTGTCACTCATAGAAGATTAATGTCGATTTTTCAATTCCTTTATTTTGTTATATCAATTGTCACCCGTAGAAGGCTAATGTCAGTTTACCATTTCCTCGTTAACATCAATGGATTTTCACCAAACTTGGTATGTGCATTGATATTGTGGAGATCTGGTTTGGGATTGCTAATGGGCAAATTTCGTCAATTTTTGACGGAGTTATCTGCCCCAGACACGCCCATATTTTGGTTTCCGGATGATAATGAGTAAACGTCAATGGATTTTCACCAAACTTGGTATGTGCATTGATATTGTGGAGATCTGGTTTGGGATTGCTAATGACCAAATTTCGTCAAATTTTTACGGAATTATCTGTCCGAGACACACCCATATTTTCGTTTCCGGATGCTAACTTGAGTAAATAACAAGGGATTTTCATCAAACTTGCTATATGCATTGACATTAAGGAGATCTGGTTTGGGATTGCTAATGGGCAAATTTCGTAAAATATTTACGGAGTTATCTGCCCGAGACGCCCATATTTTCGTTTCCAGATGATAACTTTAGTAAATAACAAGGGATTTTAACAAAACTTGCCATATGTATTGACAGTAAGGAGATCAGATTTGGAATTGCTAATGGGCAAATTTCGTCAAATTTTTACGGAGTTATCTGCCCGAGACACGTCCATATTTTCATTTCTGGATGATAACTTGAGTAAACAACAAGGCCTTTCAACCAAACTTGCTATATGCATTGATATTATCAAGATCTGCTTCAGGATTGTTATCTGTCCATTGATATTATTAAGATCTGGTTTAGGATTGTTATCTGTCCCTCCGTCATTTTCTTTCCCGACATCTTCGCAACGATAACTAATACATAAACAAATAATTGCTATGGCGGGGTATTATGCTTGCGGTGCTTTTAGTTTTAATTTCTTTATTGTGTTATATTTTTACTCTCCGGTAGAAGACTAATGTCAGATTACCATTTCCTTTATTTTGCTTTATTCATTGCTTCCTGTAGAAAACTAATGTGAGTTTTCCATTTCCTATTTATTGTCATCCGCAGAAGAAAAAGATCAGTTTTTCATTGCCTTTATTGTGTTATATTTTATTATCTCCCGTAGAAGACTAATGCTGTTTATTCTTTATTTTTTATTTTTATTTTATTTTATTTTATTTTTTTTTCATTTCCTTTATTTTTATTATTTTTTTTTTTTTGGTCATATTTATTGTCTCTCGTAGAAGACATGCAAGATCACCATGCCATTATTTTGTTATATTGGTTCTCACCCGTAGAAGACATATGTCCGGGTTTTTTTTCATTTCATTTATTTTATTTTATAATTTATTGTCGCCAATAGAAGACTGGTATCAGCTCTTCATTTCCGTTAGTTTGTTATATTTATTGTCACCTGCAGACGACTAATATCAGGCTTTCATTTCTTTTACTTTGTTTACACTTTAATTGTTGCCCATAGAAGACTAATGCCAGTTTTTTCTCTTCAGTGGACAAAAAGGTGTATTATCAATGTCGGTATCTTCGCAGCGATACATACAAAACCAATATGGAAGCAGGGAGAATTATGGTTGGCGGATTTGGGACAGCTGGTGTCCCTGATCCTAGCAAAAATATATTTCAAAGGTAAGCGGTATTTTGGCATCGATTAATGAAGAGTTTCGTTTTAGAATTGTTAAAATAGTAAACATACGTACTTTGTTACACTGCCATTTGAATGTTGGGGGACCCTGATTTAGAACTAGCAAATTATAGGAAATCCAACGTTGAAAGCAATCCAACTGTACTTTCGGCCCTGAGTTTCTGAAAGGGACTCTTCCGTCTTTAAATTTGGGCATTGGTAATCATTGCTAACATGATATTGGTCAGGAACAAGAACAAGAACAGAATAGCAAATAGAATATATCCAGATGAAATTGCTTATTATGAGCCATCTAATCTGGATCTAAAGTTTTCAAAGAATCTATTTTGGTTTGCCGGGCTGAAAGGGTTAAATTTTAATCTGCCGACTATAAGTAACGGCAGAGAACAAGTTAATACAACACAAATCATTGTTCACAGAAAATAAAACATAGCATTTCGTTTCAATTTTCTCCTGTAGGAAATTTCAGTGAAATGTCACGCCTTAGTTTCATGATGAACAAGAAATTCTCACAGTTTAGGCCTGCTGTTTTAACTCACAATGCTTGAAATGTTAAATGGACCGGGGCACAACATTTTCTACAAGCTTGCATGTGGGCTCAGATTATTGCGCGCATCCATGCAATATGTTCAAAGTCTTCGCAGGGTAATCTGTGGGAATCCGAAGATCCGTAACGTCTTCAGGTAGACAGCGAAAACTGATCAGTCTGCGCAGATCCGTAGAACGGTCTGAGTTTTCGATGAGCGCACATGCAATCTTGTAGTAAATGCTGTGTCCCGGCTGAACTGTATACGAGACGGAGGATGTAATGATTGGTTTTCTAAATTACTGCTCTTACTATAACACTGGTAAAGCCATTGTAAACAATCCGTTACTTATCCACTTGGAGAAACTTTTTGGCAAAAATGGAAGGTACCTTTGGTTCTAACGGCCCACAAATGCAAATAATTCTAACGGCCCACAAATGCAAATGATTCTAACTCAACAGGTGTAATTGGCTGAAACTAGCTAGCCTGACACAGAAAACTAGACACTTCAACACTTCGACAAATCAGCTCTAAACAGTTCGTGCGTTTTCATTCCTATCAGCGTAATTTCTTTTAAAATATGTTTATTCAATCCGCGAGTGATTCGCCGGCGTGTACACATTAATAAATCCACACGACTGCAATGCATATGAAATGCACTCCTTAATATTTCAGGATTATGGCCGTCTTCGAGATATCTAAGAAGAATGACAACTGTTTGGTCAGTTTCTTCCCACTCAAAGACGAGCTGTATGCCGCAACAGAAAGTCATCTGACTCACAGGGTAGATCCCGAGACGCTTGAATCCATAGAAAAGGTAAGTTTGTACGAAACATAATTTTAGAGACATTTAACATACAAAAGGCTATTTATAAGCTCGGGGCCAAAGGCAAATGTTTTAGTAACAATTGACATCAAAAATACGTTTTGCTGCATATGTGAATGTCGAAATGCCAGATCTATATCTACATCTTTACGTCGAATCGTCAATGCTGGCTAATTTCCGACGGATCAGCTTGTGTTGGAGATAATGACTTCTAGAATCAATAGATATTTCATGTAGCATATACGAAACTGGTAGGCAGCAATAAATGTCAAATCCTGTTTTCTGAGAAAGTATGGACATATATATCATATTATTTTGATTTTACATTCTGCTACAAACACTTTCAGTGTGCAGGTCATTTGCTGTTTATTGGAATGTTATCCATTAAGGAGCGACCATTTATTTTTTTATGTAAGGACAAATATATTCAGAAAGAAAAAATCAAGGGGCCTCTTTTGCCCGGAAAAAAATAGCCAGGATAAGGGTAAATGCTATTGTACACTTTGTAAAAACCTGAATAAAAAGACAGGCTCGCGTCGCAGAAGAAAACAATTTCCAGGTCGGAAAACATCTTCCCGTACCCGCCGCCCCATAAATTCAGATGGTCGGTCACTGATGCAAAGGGTCAAACCAGTAAGAATTATTATTAATTAACTACATTAACCCTTTCAACCCTGAGTTTCTGAAATAGACTATTCCATTTCTGCATTTGGACCAATCTATTGCTCCCAAAAGGGTGACAGTTGTTAATCAAGAACAGAATTGCAAACAGTGTCGGTCCTGATGGGACGGCTCACTAGGAGCCATCCCATCTGGGTCTACATTGCTTGCTAAAGTATATGCCTTGGTCTACAGGGCTGAAAGGATAAATATAGCATTTATATTGCCAAATTAGCCCACATTATACTGTTAACAAACTCGGCCGATAGAAAACAAAATCGGACAATACGAGCCTTTCGATTGCAATGAAATGAAACAATTCTGTCTTTTCTGTATTGGCCAACTTTGTTTTCTATTTGTCGACTTTCTCCATACTGGCCGAATTTATTATCAAGGTAGAAAGTACGCGGTTGACGTCATTTTCAATGAATTTCAGTTACCGGTATATTAAAAGAATGGAAGGCTTTATATGGACTTGCCCATATAGTTGCTATGAAAAATGTTATTTATTGACTCAGAGATAATCATCGCTAATTAAGCTGCTTTACAAGATTGTTAATAAATTGTCATAAATGGAGTACTATCGCATTGGCCGAGTTATAGGTCCTAAGGCTAATACAGCCGCACACGGACCTTAACTCGGCCACTATGAAATAACTTGATTAATAAACTTATAAACTTCATAAATAAAGGAAAAACTTCATTTTCTTTGGGATCATTGGGCCCATTGTGGAATCTTTGAAAATGGAGTTCTGCTCATGTATACGCTAGAGGGTGTAAGCAGTGTTGCAAACTTCATTACTGCTTATGAAGAGTCTCAATAAAACCGAGACTCTCATTTTCTTATCTGTAGTGTGTTCTTTGTTTCCAAAGGCAATCTTTTTGACGTTTATTATAATAAAGGGATTGCGGGTGACAAAATAGGCGCATTCAATGGCAAGTTTTCGTGGAGCATGACTGAGCTAAAAGCTTTACATTGATACTACAGTGTGCTTTCCCCACTTTTTGAAGATCTGTTTCTGTTTAGTTAGGAAAGTGGCTTTATTTATGGAAAAGAAACTGTCCTTTTGGCTTTCTGCTTGTACTGTTTTGATTGTGGTACCGTTACTTTAAATGGGCCCTTCTTTCCCTTTTGGTGTCTTGGTCGGAAGATGTTAGGTAATTGTATCGATTCCTGATCATTGCCTTCCTTTCTATTGACATTATCCACTTCCTCACCAAAAACTCAAGCCAATATTATTGAAGCATTTAATTCAACCCCTCATTATTTGGATGACTTACTAAATATTGATATTGACCATTTTGAACAAATTGTTGACAAAATTTATCCAAAATAGCTACAATCAAATAGTATTTATACCCTGGACACCGAAGCACTGTTTCATGACTTAAATTCGTCAATATCTAATGACATAATCTCTTCTGAAATTTAAGACAAAATGGGACGATTCCGATTTTGATATTGTAAATTTTATATTTTTGGGATGACGATGTCCCTCTAGTTACATCCTATGGTGTACACATTTCTCAGTTAATTCGCTTTATGAGCATTTAGTTAATTTAATGGCTTTACTAATCAAAACAGAATTTTAAATGTTAAACTTCTAAGCAAGGTTACTGTTATTACATACCTATTTTTTTCTAAGTTTTATTGCCGTCATTCTGAATAAATGTCCAAATTTAAGGTTGGTTTGAAAACACTTCTGCAAGGACCTGCGAAGAAATCGTCGGAAAGATTGTTGGCATTACTGATTTCTAGGAACAATTTAAAAATGTCACTCGCTAGAAAAAAAATCACAGCATAGATATTATGGCTGTTAACCCAATTATGGCTAATAAGTTTGCTCCACTCTTTAATTGCACGACAGTGAGTAGGTCCTCAGGATAAATGACGGCTACCTCCTTAGTCTCAGATTGTTGGCGCCTGACTGTAAATGTCTCTGGAAGGGTCCATTGTTTGTGGTTTCTTATGTTCAGGATTCAGATCGCCGTTGAGCCCTTTGCTTTGTTTCATCACAGTGTTTTTGACTATGTGTTGCACTGTGATGATTCTTAGGAGGGGCAGAGGACTCGTGGGCGGACCGAACATATAATTGGCGCTGCATCCGATTTAAGGCTGAGGTTTAGTGCGAGTAAAACGGGTTTAAACTACCCAGTAGTTTCCTACTCCTGCACCAATGACAGGATGGATATCTTACATATTATTGGCTGTATTGCGCAATAATAAGAGTCACTTGAAAATCTAAAAAAAAGTAAGAGAAAAGTCCAGGGAGTGCCACAATCACAAGCCGCTAAAACCATAGCATCCGTTATAATAAACACTGCAGATATTTCATTGCAAAACAATGGCATTCATTGTCTCTAAATTACTGTAGCAAGTCAATACCTTCAGTACCGTGTATAGCTGCCGAGTGCCCAGGTGACAGTTTCTACCCTAAGCCTCATCCATCCACATAAGCGTCCGACTTCCGGAAGAAGCAATTCACGCCAAATGTACACTGTCGACAGAGTCACGAATGCTTGGTTATACCGTTTTTACGGAAAACCATTCGGGTTAATACCAATAATGATTCCATATGAAAAAGTATATCACAGTTACTAGATCGAGTTTTTTCAGGTGTGCGTAGCTTTTTCCAAGGTGTATATATTGGCATATGATTGGATTAATACATTTTTATGTGTTTTAGAGCACACGAAAACTTTTCAAGCCTGTCTGACCTGGCCAGACAAATGTATATCAAATTGTAATTTAAATTATTAGAATTCTTGCCGAACAGAATAAGTTCTTGTGTGACACTTCTGTGATTCTTCTGACTGGTGTGTTCTTTACCTAAAAAGAGACTAAGTAATTCCGCATGAGTTATTATTGAATCGAGGTTTAAGGATTTGCCAACAATATTTCAGTCATGTTTAAGCTGTCTCCCAGTGAGGGAGAAAGAAAAGAAAAATAGAATAGTTTAGAAAAGGCCCCATCACCTGAACTTGCTTCACGTGAGGTAAAAACCTTTCTGTTACAAGCCGGTTCTGACAGGGCCAATCCTCTGAAAGATTCAGCAGAAAATCAGACTACACTACCACTCAGTACATGTTCCATTTTGATCTACAGGTAAACGAAGCACGGTTTTGTGTGTCTGTGCTAAGTACAGTGAACCCTCAGTACAATGACAGCATTTGTTCCCAAAGATGTTGCTGTTAAAATAAATTTTACTGTTGGAAATATTTCTTAATGAACAGAATGATTTGTAAGAATTCTTATGTTATCCTTATTTTCTCATAGAACAAATATCCGAAACATGTTGTTTTTGAAGTATTGTATACAATATTCTTGCATGATCTCTGATTCACTTGAGCAAAGTCAAACTATCATTTAAACGAATTGCGTCGTTGTGGCGAGTGTCGATGTAAAGCGAGCTGATCGTACATTTTCTTGTGTCGCATTTTATAGGTGAATCTTACAGAGCATGTTGCCGTTCACTTTGCAACCGCTCATCCACACTGGGACGCTGATGGCACAATTCACAATATTGGACATAATTTTAAAGGAAGACCAAAAATATGCATCTTCAAAGTACCTCCAAAAATCGGTATGTAGCGAAATAGTTGCTTTATATAGTCGAACTTGAATGGCTCGAACATCTTTGGGACCATAGATAATTGTTCGAGACATGGGTAGTTCGAGCCACTGAGTGTTAATCATGGTGCCAGGTCAGGAAGCAAGTAGCGATAATTTAGGGATTGTTTTTATTTCCTTCACAATAATTGTATGTTGAGTATACTCATTAGAATCGCCTCGATGAGGCGGATTCTAATGTGTACACATAACATACAATTTCATGATAAAATAAGAAAATTTCCCTAAATATTTGTTCTCTTCAGCTAGCGGAAGAATTTCGTAGGGACTCAAAAATGAGTTCGAATAAGCCATGGTAAACGAGCCATCGGTGTTCGAGCTATTGAGGTTTGACTGTAGTTCTTGTATTATAACAGAATTGGTGGATATCACTAAAAACCTATGAGGCTTTTGTGAATAGCAGTACTCCCTATCTGACAGCGCGGTTATACCGTCTACTCTTTAGTTTTGTTATTCGAATATAGTTCCTTGGTCTTCATCGATCATTCTACAGTATCCAGTGGGTTTATAAACGGACAGTGAATGTCATGATCAGACTTGTTTGATGCCCCGAATACTCTTGAGGTCCGATTTGTTATCTGTGACTTTCTGTTTTAGGCGTTATATTCATGTATAATTAGAGATTATCATATACAATGTACTCAGCACTATACTCATATTATGTATGCGATAGCATGTTCCTCGCAATTTGAAATCTTGCGCGCTGATAACCGCAAACAATCGGAAGCTATCAACCCTCTCTTGATTTATGATGAAAGACGTTGCAACAACATGAAGTACTTCGATGATCGGACGTGACGTCACGCGCCTTTGCGTGGGAATATTCAATTTTGGTAATTTTGAACGTCGCACACAGTACGAAGGATTTGATTATGTAATCATGACATTGCGTTTAGGTTATCACCCTCTGAACCGATCCTAGTGTCCCATAAAAGGGACATTTGCAAACAGTATAGGCATAAACCTGCTAAGGAAAGGTTTATGTCTGCACCGGCACAGAGTCTGAGACCTGACCCACTGTCGTGCAATTCAAGAGGAAATCATAGTTTTCAACCATGACTGGGTTAAAAAAAAATAAGTATGCAATCTGTCGCATTATATCCAAGTAATATCCTTTCAGTTTAAAATAGGTAAAAATTCTTTTGATATTTTCAAAAAAAAATGGATTTACCATTAAGTTCCCTAAATTTAAAAACTAGGTCACCTAAAACTCCGATATTCCTTGCTGCAAAAGTGTTTTTAAGCTAAGTAAATAAGTGAACACAGGTACTGATAGAATCAAAGGGCAGGACAAACAAATACTATTAAACAGTCACAAAAAGATGGCAAGCAGAGTTGGCAACCCTTTCCGAAAAAAAGGTGGCAACTCATTTACCAAAATTAATTGAATATATATTAAACTTACATAATTGTTAAAAAGAAAACATTTGTAAGTGAAACACTACAGAACATTTAACAAAACGAAAGCACCGCCCCGGAACGGTCAGTAACAAATCACCAGGGGACTCAAGCTAGCCCCGCGGGACCCCAAAACGCACCCTAGCCTCCACAATGGTACAAAACACACCAGCCCCGCCCGTTTATTGCGGCATTTCCTGTGTATCTTCATTTATATTCTTCAAACCAAAGATTGAGGCAAAGTACGTATATTATGCCGTGAGTAAACACATTTTTACGTCTACCTGTTGGAATTGTAACATTGCCTAAGTTGTCTGCAGATAGCTTCAAGTTTTGCATATACCTTCCATGACCGCAGGCTTTTGCTGGTTTAACACTTTCATCCCCGAGTTTCAAGCGCTTGAGGTTCATTCTTAGCACCTGTCGCAGAATTCGGACTCTAGTTAGACATCAGAACTATGAATTAAACAACCAAACATCATAATTAAGAAAGAACGAACGAACGACGAAAGAAAGAAAGAAAGAATGACAAGAAGTCGGAGGTGTATATTGCGTTTGGGTCCTTTCCAAGCAAACATGTATATATGGGGCCCATATGGGCAGAATCTGGGCATTTATCCCATTTGGGTCCTGCATGGGCCCCATATAGGCTTTTTTGCCCATATAAGACCTATATAGGTCCCATATTGGTAAACTTTGACCAGCAAACACGTATATATGGGAACCATATGGGCAGATTCGGGGCATTTATCCCATTTGGGTCCTACTTGGGCCCCATATAGGCTTTTTTGCCCATATAAGACCCTTATAGGTCCCATATTGGTAAAATTTGATAACTATAAAAATATGGGACCCCCGAGATAAAATTGAAATAATCCTGGAAAAGTGATATTTTCTAGATACATAATTGGGGCCAAATGGCTCCCATGTGATACAGATATTGGACCTCTATGGCTCCAATGTTGACCTCCCATTACTGTATGGGACCCATATGGGTTCAATATGGGTATTAAGGGGAACAACTCTACCACTATTTAAACATAATATCAAAAAATAGTAAATTTCCTGATATAAATGCAAAAATAATGATAATAATAAAATAAAAATAATAGTTTGTTCATTACAAAATGAAAGTATCTATTAAATTTATCTTAACTATTTTCCCGACATGGACATCGATTCATGGTCATATTTTTATTTTAACTCGTATGTCCCTATTATTTTTAAAATTGGGAGGTATATATAAATACGCATGATGCCAACATTTCCAACTATTAAAAAAGACGCCTATATCTTTATAAGGCAATAACTTGCACACGTACATAGGTCTCTATCGTACATAGGTCTCTATCGTTTGGGACCTTACCAGTCCATCAAATGGGCTGGGACTGGGGACTTATAATCATTTGTGTAAAAATATGTAAAAATTGTTTTTCTGGAAGATAAATGAGCGTTGATTTTTCCCATACTGGACCCATATAGTGCCCACATGGCTTTGCCCATGTGGGTCCAACATGGAACCCTGTTGCAAATCCCTCATGAGTCCCTTATGGGTTGCCCATGTAGGACCCATATAAATACCCATTTAGGGCCAATGTGGGTCCTATATTTTTTGCTTGCTGGGTTGTTTGTTCGTTAGACACACTTTGCACGGGAAAACGATTTTTAAAATTTTATGTGTGGAATCAGGATAAAAATAACTGGATCCTATGTTTTCCATCGGAATTGTAGTTCCAAAGTTATGTCCCTTTTTCCTACGGACATAATAGACTCTAGTCAGCAAAATAGCTCGAAAAGTGTTTGCGCTACAACCTTGAAACTTGGTATCCTGATTGGGAATGATGAGTCGATTATCTGACTGACTGATCTTATTACGGAGTTATGCCTCTTTTAGCATAATGATAATGAAAGCTTATCAGCAAGATATCTCGAAAACTATTTGAGGTAATGTAGGGCCTTGAGACTTGGTGTCCTTATATGGTATGATGATTACATTACCTGACCGGCCCGGCAGGGCCCTAGCAGTGTTGACTGGACCGTCAAACCAAATAAAACAAACAGAAAATCTAAAAAAAATGACAAAAGTATAAAACACTTCACAAGTGGATCCGGGATATTTGGGAAGGTTAATGAATACGCATCCAGCAAGATCTCTTGAAGTATACAGCTATCCTCTCAGTCCGATATTCTACCCTTTGTACAACCTAAAGTATATTAATAAATAAAGAAGGAAAAAGTAGCGTAGCAAGAAATCTCAAGACTTTGTTGTATGTTCACCAAGCAATGCGCATAAGATTAGTGTCAGTCAGACAGGTTTTACTCAGTTTAAAGGAGTGTTTGTTATGGTACAGTCACACGGCCACTTACGGTAGCTGCGGATGCTTACGGATAAAAATCCGTAAGCAACCGCAAGGATCCGTATCATCCGTATCCATCCGTAACCCAATCCGCAGACATACGCAGATCCGCAGCGGGAATTTTGAAAATCTCAAAATTTTGCTGCGAATGAAATATACGTAAGCACCCGCAGAATATACGTTATCCATACATAAAATACGTAACTCATACGTAAGATATGTAAACTCATCCGCAGGATACGTAAGGTACGTAACTGATCCGCACACTTTGATCCCCACCCCCCAGTCCAACCCCAAAAAGTTTTTTTTTAAATTTATTGGATTATTTTACAATTTTAAGAGTCAACAAGCAAAGCTGAGAAAAGTTTAAATCTGTGGCACTCATTTAACTCCAAAAATCACCATTTTCAAATTGGCACTAAGTGGCACTAAAAAAGTGGCACTAAAAAAAGATAAATGGCACTAAAAAAAGATAAAAGAAGAGATGTTTTTTTACCTCTACGCTTCCTCGTGTCCCTTGCCTTGCCCTTTTTTCCAATCCCTAGCCACGGCCATCTTAGAGGGGTGGGGGTACTGTCAGCTCTGCCAGGGATGGTCCCTCTTCTTCTACCTCTTGACCTTCTTCCTCTGCCTGGGGAGGCTGTTGTGGCTGCTCACTCACTGGAACATTCTTCCTGGTTTTTCTGCTACTTCTTCTGCCAGACATGATGCACACCAAAGTCCAAAAGATGGAGTAGAAACTGTTAAAATAACTGGAACTAGCTCTCAGACTTGATGAAATGCGACTGAAGCAAGCTCGAATCAGCGTAGGTTTATATGCGGATGGTGCGGACGCCAAAGGAAGCCGACATGCGCAGACACGAGTGTTACTCATCCGTATCGTCCGTAAGTCATCCGTATCATCCGTAAGTCATCCGTAAAATCCTTAAGTCTTCCGTAAGTCGTCCGTGACATGTGTCAGCAGATTGGCAGCGGATGGGCTCATCCGCAGGTTTTACCCGTAACATCCGCAATTCATACGTAACATCCGTAACTAATCCGTATCGTCCGCAGAATATAGGGAACTTTTGCTCAAATTTGCGTAATTTGGGGTAAAAATTACGCATTTTCATTATCCAAATATACGCAGGCATCCACAGGTCCGTAACATGGCCGTGTGACTGTAGCATTAGTGGTGAGAAAGGGGTCACCGGAATAACCGAAATCACCATCGAAATCACTGAAATCACCATGGAAATCACCGAAATCACCATCAAGGGGTGGGGTGGGGGAAAGTAAGATAGGTTAGGGTGGATCAGGATAGGGCAGGGATGGGTTAGGGTCATTTGTTAGGTAGGGGTGAGATAAGTTAACCCTTAATGCGCCAAGTAAAACTGCGTCTGAAAATGTCGTCTGTTTATGTCGTCTGCTGAATATTCTTGCAAATTTTTCAAACCTATTTTTGCACAGAGGCGAATAGTGTGGACCCAGATCCTAAAGGAGCAGTCTGATCTTGGTCCACACTGTTCGCAAAAGTGACTTTTAAAATCACAAGCAGATGACAAAGCAGACGACAGTTGTACTGTAAAGAATTCGACATAATATGTGCTATATTAATATGATTTTTATATAATTATTTATATATTTTATATAAACAAATGTTTTGATGTAATTGATTATACTATCCCGAGTGTCCCTATTGTCTTAACAATTTCTTAATTACAACAGTAATTTCTGACACAAATGATAAACGATATTTCATGGACATATATTAAAAAATGGAGATAAATACACCCCACCTCCGTAGGCGCGTTTGAGGATACGGCCTGCATGAACACGTCTTGTTTTTCTGACGTCTAATTGATTTATTAATTTCTTTTTCATTCATTCATTCGTTCGTTCGTTCGTTGGTTCGTACGTTCATTCGTTCGTTCCTTCCTTCCTTCCTTCATTCATCCATTCTTGTCGGTGATTTCTTTTGATATTTTTCAATTTACAGTGATGATCTAATTACGGTGATTTCCACTGGGAGTTCGTTACACTACTGGTCCGGGCCCTTCGATAACCATACTCAGCTTGCATAACACAGCATACCCTGTCGTAGTCCTACCACCTTACCCCTCCCCCATCATATGACAGTATGATTCGTGCCCAGAACTTTATAAAACAACGGTGATTTCAATTATTTCGACCGACATTTAGGTATAAAACTCGCCACATTCGGGGCCATATTCGATAGCCCTTACTCATCCTACGTAACCAAATCCCACCATAACTTAACTTCTACACACCTACCAACCCCACCACACCCAACATCACTCCACCCCACCCCTTGATGGTGATTTTGGTGATTTCCATGGTGATTTCGGTGGTGATTTCAGTGATTTTGGTGATTTCGGTTATTCTGGTGACCGGTGAGAAAGTAATTACTGTAATAACCCTGGAATAACCCTAACATATATGCCTTTGATAAAAATATAGACCAAGATCAGAGGCTCTGATCAGGGTCTACACTGTTTGCCATAAAACAGCAATATTTTAGACACATCAAGAGATAGTAGAATGGACTGTTTCAAATTTTAGGACAAGTATGGTAAGTAAATAAGGTATCCCAATACCTAGGTTAAATACGGTATATCTAAATACTGTACCGATTTCAGAAATGAATGCACCCAGAAAAGGTACAAAATTAAGCTCTCTCCGGTCAAGACGAAGAAATTTTAGTACACATGTTTGTCGTCTCATCCACACCTACATTGTTTGCACAGGTATTGGTTTTGGTATGCCGGGCTGAAAGGGTATAACAGTTTATTCGTATAACTGACATATACAATACAAACATGGTTTGTGTTACAGCAGATTCTTTTTCTAACATTCCATTTGTTTTACAATTTGATATTTTTTTCTAACGTTTCAGTTGTCAGTTTGTATTTATATATAGATATAAAAAAATGGATAACAATTGTCTAAGGTGACAAGCGCCAACTTCTCAGAGTGGTATCTTATTTGACTTTCATTGTGGTACCTTTCGTTTAATGTTCTGCAGTGTTTCACTTACAATTGTTTGTTCTTAACAATTATGTAAGTTAAAACTATATTCGGTTAATTTTGGGTAACGGAGGTGCCACCCCTTTTGGAAAGTGCTGCCAACTCTATTTGCCATCTGCTCCTTTTTATGACTGTTTAATTGTATTTGTCTGTCTTTCCCTTTGATGTTGAGAACTTGATATGGATCTGATTGTATCAGTTCCTGAGTTCACCAATTTACTTCAGATAGAAGTTTTATTGTCAGAACTTAAATTTGAGTACCATGGACTCGCTACACCTCAATGATTGACAGAATCCAAAACAAAATTTGTAATTTAAAGATAAAAAAAATGTATTTTTAATTCTTGCTACTCTCTTTAAAGAAAACAAAAGCAATATTTTCTTGGCCTCCCTAATCAAGGCAGTTCTAGATGGATCATAATGCATAAGATTACTTGAGGAATATGAGGGAAACCACTGCTTCATGAACTACTTATCTCAATCCTTTCATTCCTGTTGACCAAAATAATTTATTTTGCAAACAGTCTAGATCCCGATGAGATGGTTCATTATGAGCCATCTCATCAGGATCTACACTGTTTGCCATTCTACTTTGATTTTTGACCGGGACCCCTATTTGGAACAATGGTTCAGACCAGATTCAAAGGTAAAAATATCTTCTTCAGAAACTCAGGGATGAAAGGGTTAATTGCTGTGTAGTTCATGAAAGTTAAGCCAAATTTGAATAAGTATGTAACCAGATAAAAGGAACAGAGGGGCCCATCAAAATATAACCAGGCTGTTTGAGCCATCTTGTTATCGAAGTTCTACTGTAAATAGCTATGAAGTAACGACTGTCTATTTATAGAATACATTACCTGTAAATAGTACGTGTTTGTTAACATATGTGGTAATTTTAAATTCAAAATCTGCATCAGTGTACAGCACAATTGCAAAATAATGTTAAAGAAGTGAAACTGTTTGCAGATGTTGGTGCATGTCTTCTTCCATATCTTTTAAAAGGAGCTTTTTTTTTCATTACAAGAACATATATTTAAGGTACATTTTCAGGGATAACTCTGTTGAAAGAGGTTTTGTCCCTTTCTGACAAGAGTTCTGTTCTATAAGAAACGAATTTGTTCCCTGATGGAGCAAATATTTTCCTTGTACAGCAGGCTCCTTTTCCAAAGGGACAGGAGTGGAGAATTATGAAAACACGCCTATTCAAATATATTGAAAATTTTACCACCCAAAAAATGAAAATTTTCAGATAAAAATTTTTGATATTTTTCATATTTCTGCTCGAACATAGATTGTGGGTACTCGTTAGAACTGCCTCGCCGAGGCGGTTCTAATGAATACCCACAATCTATAATTTGAGCAGAAATAAGAAAAATAATGTATACCCCTGTAAACCCCAGTTTTACTATATAAAAGTGGGGTTTAAGGGGGTCAAAATTATATAGGCATGTTTTCGTGATGGGGAAGCAAACACAAAAACACAAAAGTTGCCTCCCTTGTAAACAATTTCGGCAAAATATTTCCAAGTATAGCCTTTCATCTTTAAACAGTTCCAGATAAGGTGTTTTCTTTTCATGCGAAACATGCTCATATTTTTCTTATTCTCTATTAACATATAATTGAGTCAGCGCATGACAAAACCTACAAAATGGTATGTGCGCCCTGCGAAGACTGATCAGCATGGGCATCCACCCAGACAGATCAGAGTCGTCGCTGTCTGCATGAAGAAAGCTTGGGTCCTTAGCTACCCACTGAGAGCACAGCAAAGACTCTGATCAGACTGGGCGGATGCCCAGGCTGATCTGAATCTTTGCTGGGCGCACATGCCATTTTGTAGGTTTTATCATGCACTGGCTCATATTATGTTGTTGGCACATATTAGAAGAGGCGCTTCTGATGAGTACCAACAACATATGTTTTGGTGAAGGAGCAAGAAAAATATTATGTGGATATTCTCTCTCATCTGGTAGTTTATGGAGCTGTGTTAAAATAATTGCAAGTTTTCAGTTTGAAAATCAGTTTAAAAAAAAAAAAAAAAAAAAAAAAAAAAAAGAAACAATAATCGACTTTCCCATGTATGTATTTTCATTTTATTTCAGAAAAAGACAGCAGTTTTCCCAAGGGTGAAGTGGTATCAGCAATAGAGTCCGAGTATAAAACGTGCATCAATTATTTTCACAGTTTCGGCATGACAGAGAATTATTATGTTTATGTTGAACAACCGCTGCTGATTAATTTTCTGAAACTCATGAAAAATAAAGTGGAAGGAAAAGATACAAACAGTGCTATTATATTTTACGAGGACATCAAGGTAACAGTAGTAGACAGGTCCGAAGAACCTGTAACTGTACCAGAGAAACCATTACAAAACATGCTTATCTTATTAAAATATACTGAAAATTTTACTATAAAAAAAAATGAAAGTTTTCAGATAAAAAAAATCTGATATTTTTCATATTTCTGCTCAAAATATAGATTGTGGTACTCGTTAGAACCGCCTCGACGATGCGGTTTGTGTACTCATTAGAACTGCCATGACGAGGCGGTTCTAACGAGTACCCACAATCTATGTTTTTGAGTAGAAAAATAATGTATAGTCCTGTAAACCCCTGTTTTACTATGAAAAAGTGGGGTTTAAGGGGGTCAAAATTGTTATACCTACCCACACGATAGTGGCGGGGTATTATGGTTTCACGTTGGACGTCCGTGTGTCCGTCCGTCCGGCCGTTTGTCATACGTCCGTCCGTCCGTCCGTATTTCGTTTTCAGATGATAACTTGAGTAAACATCAATGGATTTTCACCAAATTTGGTATGTTAATTGATATTGTGGAGATCTGGTTTGGGATTGCTAATAAGCGAATTTAGTCAAATTTTGAGTTTTTTGCATGAGAAATGCCCAAATTTTGGTCTCCGGACGATAACTTCAGTAACTGTCAAGGGATTTTAACCAAACTTGGTACATGCACTGATATTAGGGAGATCTGGTTTGGGATTGCTAATGGGCAAATTTCGTCAATGTTTGACAGAGTTATCTATCCGCGACACGATAATGGTGGGGTATTATAGTTGAACGTTTTTATATAGGCATGTTTTCGCAGGCCCCAGTCCTATTAACCCTAGTCCTGTTGAACCCTGATATACCCTGCCTTTGCAAACAGTGTTCTGAAGAAGCCAACTGATCTGGATCTGTACTGTTTATGATAAAGAATGAAAATTTGTATCAATAACATGGATCAAGTAATCTGATAGGCTGAAAATTAGAAGTGGGTGTGGCATCTTACTTTATTCAGCATGACAAGGGTTAACATACCGTGCACCCTCTCTACCACAGCCGCACTTGGGGAGGCACAAAATTGCTGTTGTAGGAAGGTGGCTGTTGTGGAGAGGT
The DNA here is from genome assembly GCA_964016985.1 of Anodontia alba. Classification (NCBI taxonomy): domain Eukaryota; kingdom Metazoa; phylum Mollusca; class Bivalvia; order Lucinida; family Lucinidae; genus Anodontia; species Anodontia alba. The sequence goes on along the minus strand of OZ024821.1, from coordinate 66,522,730 downwards.
TAGATATATAATAAAACAGCACTTTGTGTAACCATACATGTAACCGCTATACGGAGGTAGCTGTTCCCAGTAAGCATTCTACATAAATCTATAGCGGGCCGTTATCGGCCCGTCAGGGTACCTGACGGGCCGATAACAGCCCGCTGTAGATATATAAAACGTGCTAGCTGGGTTGTTAAGAGGTGACCATTCATGGAGGTTTCATTGTACTTCAGATATAATTTTAACCCCCATTTATATAATGAGCCGGGTCACAGCATTTCCTACAAGACTGCACGTGCATCCAGCGAAGGCGACAACTCAGATCAGCCTGCATATCTTCGCTGTCCGCCTGATGACGTTTTTGTTTATTTCTTTTATTCAAGTTTTACATCGCTCTCAACAATCTTTCAGTCATATCGTAACGGTATCTAGCTGTGGCAGGGAGCTCAATGCTGACTTTAGGATTGCCGCCTCACTGCAATATTATGCCCCAGGCACGTGGCTTAATATCAAGGGGTAAATCTACGTCATACAAACTAGTGAAAAAGACTATAGATTTTTGCGAAAAGGCGGTATCCGATAATTATGCATGTTATTCGTTTTTTGTTTTTATTCTTTTTGTTTTTGAAACATTTTACTTGTTTATGTGAGTAAATCTGTACTCTGTGATACCTCAAAAACGTGCTAACGAAGTCCTTGTCCTTGTTGTTTTAATCGGTTAGTCGTTATTTTTTTTATTATCATTTTCGTTGTTTTGATGAAAGAAAAGGAATAAGCTCAACGTATGTACCAAGGATGAAATTACTTATATTTACAGATTTGATGAACCACTGTATTATCATCGATGAGAATACCCATGCACAATATTGATATTAAATCTTATAAGAATTTGTGCGCGAGTATTCTTAACAACGCCAATACACTCATGTATCAAGTTTACCAATATAAAAGCCTTGTTTCTTGCTATATACGCTGAGCCTATCCTGTTTTTGTCAAAACATCCACATGGAAAACGACAGCAACTTTCCGATTTGAACAAGCCCTTTTCGCAGCGATATATAGTCTTAATCACTGTTTCATATGACGTAGGTTACACTCGTTGCTATTCCACCCAGTCACATTATTCTGACATCAGACTGACCAGTTCTGCTAGCTAGCGCAACTTTCTACATGTTTATCCCCGAGAGCAGCTAGTAAATGCAGGTATACATTGTTTGACAAATCTTAATGAGTAGCTCTTAAATTATAAGTTGGAAATTCTGCTTTTTTCTATTACGAATTTAAGATCAACTATGATGTTATATTTTCTTTTATCTGATTCTCTATTTGCATATGACATATCTTCTTTCTTTGATTTCTGAAGGTTCGTGAGGCCGTCGTTAGCACGTTTTTGAGGTATCACAGAGTACAGATTTACTCACATAAACAAGTAAAATGTTTCAAAAACAAAAAGAATAAAAACAAAAAACGAATAACATGCATAATTATCGGATACCGCCTTTTGCTCGGCACTGCGAACGACGGGCGGATAAACCGAAACAGACGTACGTAATAATGCAGTCAGGGCTGTGGATATACCATGCCCGACTTGTCCGATTTGCCCAACGTCCCATTTTCCTGAGGACAAGTAAAACAATTTCAATTTACTTTTTTTTTTGGACAAGGACTTCATAGCTCTAGCTAAGAAGAGTATTCCTTTATGATAATTTATTTCTTATTTCTTCATCGGAAGAAAACAGCCCAGCAAACACACAACGTAGCAACAACGTCGCTGCAACGTCGTGACGTTGCAGCGACATTGTAACGACGTTGTGTGTTTGCTGGGATATGTTGTGAGTACTGTTTTTTTTTTTTTCGAAAAATTTAAAAAAATCAATTTTCGGACAAGTACAACTTGGTTTGACAAGTGGAGTTTCACCATTTACTTGTCTGTGGACAAGTAATAAAATTTGATAATTCAACAACCCTGGATGCAATGTTCTGAGAAATTCAGCTAGTGAAAATTCATCGTGATAACCCTTCGAGTTAAAATTGATGGTGGATATGTATGAGCAAACATCACTAGTTACCATGGTTATATTCATTTATTATTGCGGCTGCCCTTTTTTCTGACTGTGATTAACATTTCGCGTCCGGGCAGGACTTTCGTAGAATAGATACTTTGGAGTGTACTAAAATATAGGCCCAGAGGTCATCGGGGTCGACGAAATAGATGGATCTCTGTGCAGAGTTGACCACAATTTATGTTTTGAGCAGAAATATGAAAAATATCAGATTTTTTATCTGAAAACTGTCAGTTTTTGTTGGTGAAATTTTCAATATATTTGAATAGGCGTATTTTCGTAATGAAATTTGTTATTGAGAGCTGCATACTTTCTACACGAGAAGCATAAATGATGAAGACTATAGGTCACATAAAGGTCCCACAAATTTTGGAGGTAACAGACACACAAAAATGAGATGTTGTTGACTGGAGCATTAAACCTCAACGCAACAACAGCTACAAAAATTATAATAAAACAAAATCCGCAGGCTGATCTGGGCTTTAGCTGTCCGAATATGCTTGTAAACACGGATCAACATCACGAAAACATGCCTATATAATTTCGACCCCTTAAACCCCACTTTTATATAGTAAAACTTGGGTATATAGTAAAACTTGGGTTTACAGGGGTATACATTATTTTTCATATTTTTTCTTAAAAACATAGATTGTGGGTACTCGTAAGAACCGCCTCAACGAGGCGGTTCTACGGGGTATTGTGGGTACTCGTAAGAACCGCCTCGACGAGGTGGTTCTACCGGGTACACAGAATGAGGCAGTTCTAACGCGTACCCACAATCTATATTTAGAGCAGAAAAATAAAAAATATCAGACTTTTTTTATCTGAAAGTTTTTCATTTTTTGGTGGTAAAATTTTCAGTATACTTGAATAGGCATGTTTTCGTAATGAATAATAATAATAATAATAATAATATAAAAGCTGACCAGACTGCGCCGATGCGCAGTTTGATCTGAGTATTCATTATTGGCATATGCTCTAGGTGCATTGTTTCGTGATTTTGTTTTTCGATTTACGTGTTCAAGGGGACTTAATAATAAACATTATAGGTTTTCTCTGCCATTTTTCACAAGTGAGAAATCTGTAATGACTTCCCTTTTGCTTTCCAGTAAATCATGCCCCATCTGAAAAGGGTTTGAACCTATAAATAAAGAAAATTTGCTCCCAAGTTTTAATTTTAGAGTAGACCCCCTTTCAGAATGCAAATCGATTCCAACAGAGTTGATTCCTTCTGAAAGTGTTACAGTTCCCCTTAATGTTTCTTTATAGGCACGTTTCCGAATTATTGACAAACGAACCAGAGAAACAGTGAATCCTGATATCCGATATGAGGCGGACCCCTTTGCTGTTTACCATCACATTAATGCATACGAAGATAGTGGTATGTCTTACAACATTAGCCCTTTCAGCCCTCCAGACTAAAGCAGATACCTGTGCAAACAGTGTAGATCCAGATGAGACGGCTCGTCACGAGCCATCTCATCTGAATCTACACTGTTTGCTATTCTAGTTTTGATGTAGACTAAGACCCCTATTTGCATCTATGGACATGTCCAAATTCAAGGACGGAAGAGTCCACCTCTGAAAGTCAGGGTTGAAACGGTTAAACTATTGATAAAACAGTTTTCGGTTGCTGATACCATTTAAATCTCAGTAGCAATAACGATAAAATGCCACAGTTAGTCAGTACTAGTAATTTCTACGTACTGTTATGCCATCCTATATTTGTTAAAGGCTCCATTTTCCTCAAAAAATTGACATTTTATTATCCAAGAAAGGTTTAGTAATGTAGGGTTATTGCACTGATATTGATGAATATTGTCCCGAGGGGATATCGAGGGACACGAGCTTGGGAGTGTCCGTAGATATCCCAAGGAGGGACAATATTCTCCAATATCAGTGTAATAACCCTTTTATTATATAGCTATAAATAATTTTGCTCGATTAAATGCGTTATAGACTAAATTCTGTGAAAATTCCTTGTCTGAAAGCAATTCTAATAACAGTGCGAAATTGATATTGCAAAAGCGATATCATTTTTGCACTAGTGCGATATCATATGTCATATAACGGTAACATTCAAAGGCATCCGATTAAGCGGACATTATCAAATAAGCGTGCCGATATCGTGTGATATCAGCACGCTTGCTCCTCGGATTTTATCGCATGTTTTTAATCATTCAATATTTATAACTATATAATAAATTGATATATGGTATTAATACAATCATAAAATGTGGCACCTGACAGCCTACTAAATTCATGTTAGTCTCTCGTTTTGAACTGGATCAAAAATGAAATGAATTTTTATCGCATCTCTGAATTAATGTTAACAACATTAATTCAGAGATACAATAAAAAAAAATCATTTATTTTTTATCCAGTTCAAAAACCAGAGCCTAACTGAAATTTTACAGGCTGTCAGGTGCCACATTTTACAATCGTATTAATACCATATATCAGTTGATTAAACCTTTCGGGTAAAAAAAATGTCTATTTTCGAGGAATATGGTGCCTTTAAACGACATTTGTACACAACTCTCCAAGGTTCATTAAGGACAAAAATATCAGTATAAATCACTAGGAAAATGACATTGTTCATAAAATCAGATTTAATAATATTTGCAACTGTAAGTTCCAAAAAGTTATCATTTTGGGTGGGAAACAAGTAAATCTGTGATTAATACTTATCACAACTCCGCAGAAACATAATGCAATTACATGTATAAATTGCACAGCCTGTCGAACGTTAACCAGGCGGTCGCTGGCTGGCTATTTTCGGTGAGAGGTCTATAATCCCGCTCACTATATGCGATTAATGTGAAAAACGAGGTCAGCTTTTTCTGAATGATATAAAACATCAAATAAATACGACTTTTCCCAATCAAAATCTATTTATTAAAGAATTAAAAACACACATAACCAGCTCGTTAGGACAGAACTGGATGTAATATGGATGTTATACGATAGACTTTTGCACAGGCATGTTTTCATGATGAATACTGCAAGCAGCTTAAGTGTCAAATGTTCTGGGCTAGACTAGCTACTTTCGGTCGAAATTCCCGAAGGGGACTTAATACTCACAAAAGACCAGAAAATATAAGTTATACTACAGTGAAGTGCAGGATGACGGTTTACGGCCGCCACTTGGCACTAACACCAACGGTAAGTTTGTTATAGGAGAGAGACGACAGTCATCGACTGATTTTTTTCGTGATATCTTTTGAGTCGCTGAGCGGATGTCTGCTAGACGAGGTTTCTCGCGAGTGAAACTAGTTTAAGCACCCCTCCAACTATTTTTTTTTTTTTTTTTTCTACTGGCCGTTCCATGGCGTTTCCTCTGTTGCAATACTTCTTTGTTTGTGCGTCTATAGTTTCATATGTGGTATTTGTGTTGTCCTTCTTTGTTCCTCATCTCTCCTTTCTTTGGTGTCTCGGGAGGGCTGTGCTTCATGATTCTGGCATTTCCTATAATTTTGTAAGATTAGGTATAGTGCTGGTGTATACTTAAGTGCCTATAAGGGTCTGCCGACTTGATATATTTCAGCCAGATATAGCGGCATAATCAGAATGGAACAGAATTATATTTAGGCACGTCTGGGACAAATCTATAAAATTTCACCCTGGTATCGCTTCCAAATTTGGCTGTTCTTAACTCTGTCGGTGTCACATTTCAGACGACATTTGTCGTCTGTTTTTTTTTTTTTTTTTTTTTTTTTTTTTAACTAACTATCGCTTGGAAAGAAGTTTATATGTAAAGTTAAAGACCGAACGTCAAACAGCATAGATCCAGATGAGACGGCTCATGATGAGCCGTCTCATCTGGATCTATGTTGTTTGCAGAAGCCTATAATTCTTGCCTGTGGCAATGAAATAGTTAAAAGAAAGAATTTGCTTCCAAAAGGGAGCAGATTCTTTCCTTTAAGGGTAGCCCTTATAATAAAGCAGGAAAGTATATTTATGTTAGATCTTATTGCATATATTTGTCCTCACACAAATGCGTCACGAACATAATGTCCGTAGTGAGAGCCACGCCTATGCTTATGGTCTGCACAATATCTCTTGAAACGTCGGGTCGGGTTCTCTCAAACTTTCAGGGTAAGTGTCGTCAGAAATTGATAAAGTTCCCTGAAAGTATATCATTTCCCTTTAACTCTTTCTGCGCCAAATTTCAGACAATATTTGTCGTCTGCTTTTTAAGCTCACCTGAGCCGAAGGCTCAAGGTGAGCTATTGTGATCACTCACCGTCCGTTGTCGTCGTCATCGTCCGTCTGTCCGTCCGTCCACAATCTTTAAACAACATCTCCTCCTAAACCACTGACTGGATTTGACCAAACTTCAGAGGAATGATCCTTGGTTGGTCCTCTTTCAAAGTTGTTCAAATGCTTCCGGTCCATTGCATATCTGGATCACAGGAGCTAAAAATAGATTTTTTTAACTAAAAACTTAAAAAATCTTCTTGTCAGAAACCACTGGACCGAATTCAATGTAATTTTGCAGAAATGTTTCTTTGGTAATCCTTCACCAAGATTGTTCAAGCCATTTGGATTCGTCAAAAAACACTGCCGCCAGGGGGCGGGATATTTTCCCTATATATCCATATAGAAAACTTTAAAAATCTTCTTGTCAGAAACCACAAAACCGATTTTAATATAATTTTGCAGAAATGTTCCTTTGGTAATCCTCTACCAAGATTATTCAAGCCATTTGGATTCGTCGAAAACATGGCCGCCAGGTGGCGTGGTTTATTTTCCCTATATATCTTTATAGAAAACTTTAAAATCTTCTTGTCAGAAACCACTGGACCGATTGCAATATAATTTTGCAAAAATGTTCCTTTGGTGATCCTCTACCAAGATTTTTCAAGCCATTTTGATTCGTCAAAAAACATGGCCGCCAGGGGTCGGGGATTATTTTTCCTATCTATCTATATAGAAAACTTTAAAAATCATCTTGTCAGAAACCACTGGACCAATTTCAAAATAGTTTTGCAGAAATGTTCCTTTGGTGATCCTTTACCAAGATTGTTCAAGCCATTTGGATTCGTCAAAAATCACGGCCGCCAGGGGGCGTGGCTTATTTTCCCTATATATCTATATAGAATATTTTAATGATCTTCTTGTCAGAAACCATTAGGCCGATTTCAGTATAACATTGCAGGAATGTTTCTTTTGTAACCCTCTACCAAGATTGTTCAATGATTCATCAAAAAACGTGGCCGCCAGGGGGCGGGGCTATATTTCCCTATATATCTATATAAAGTAAACTTTAAAAATCTTCTTGTCAGAAACCACTGGACCGATTTCATTATAACTTGGCAGGAATGTTCCCTTGTTGACCTACTACCAAGATTGTTCAAGTTATTATGATTCATCAAAAAACATGGCCGCCAGGGGGTGGGGCTTATTTTCCCTGTATATCTATATAGAAAAGTTTAAAAATCTTATAGTCAGAAACCAATGGACCGATTTCAATATCACTTGGCAGAAATGTTTCTTTGGTGACCCTCTACCAAGATTGTTCAAGCCGTCATGATTCGTCAAAAAACATAGCCGCTAGGGGGCGGGGCATATTTTCTATATGTATCTATATAGAAAACTTTAAAAATCTTCTCGTAAGAAACCGTTGGCAGGAATGTCGCTTTGGTGATCTTCTACCAAGATTGTTCACGCCTTCATAATATGTCAAAAACATGGCTGCCAGGGGGCGGGGCTTATTTTCCGTATATAACTGTATAGAAAACTTTAAAATTCTTCTTGTCAGAAACCACTTGACTGATTTAAATGTTACTTGGCAGGAATGTTTCCTTGGTGACCCTCTACCAAGATTGTTCAAGCAGTCATAATTCATCAAAAAACATGGCTGCTAGGGGTGGGGCTTATTTTTCCTATATATCTAAATAGAAAACTTCCAAACTATCGTTTGGAAAGACGTTTATATGTAAAGTTGAAAGACTGAACGTCAAACAGCATAGATCCAGATGAGACGGCTCATTGACCTTTTATATAAAACAATTATTTAAAACGACAATTGCAGCAATACGTTAAAAGAGATTGTTTTGTTGCAATTTCTTGTTCGTCAGCCGGTGGTTTGACCAATTTATGCCTATCCTCCAATAAAAGGGACATTGGCGAACAGTGTAGACCCAGATCAGACGCCGCTTAATGCGGCGTCTGATCAGGGTCTATATTGTTTGCAATAACATTAGAAAGTTTCAGTTATAAAAGCAACTATCACGATTTCTGTATAACACTCCTTTGACTATACAATGGACCAATCCAAAGTTCATGATGGGAGAGTTTATTGAAAATATTCAGGCGTAAATGGGTGAATATGTGGCGTTTGATCTGTCATAATTTAGTCCTTATTTCTTCTTCTTCTTTTGATGCCTTGGAGAGGCTGTGCTTCGTGATTGTGACATTTCCTGCTTATTTTCATTTATAGTTGTTTTTATTAATTATAATATAGGCCACGTGACTATTAAAATTGCGCTGATTGTATTGAATATAGGCCACGTGACTATTAAAATTGCGCTGGGTGTATTGCAATGTAAGGTAATTATTGTCATTTTTATTTAACCCATTTATGCCGGGTGGATTCTTCTACCTTAACTCTTTGAACCGGTCCATTTCCAATAAAATCTGTTGGTTTTTTTTTATTATTATTACATGGTTTACAGAAATCTCTGTACTTAAAGTGAACAGTGTAGACCCTGATCAGACGCAGTTTAGCGGCGTCTGATCTGGGTCTACGCTGTTTGCCAATGTCCCTTTTAAATAGTATAAATTTCTCTGTAAACATTGGCATTTTAAAGGAAATTTCATTAACATTCATGTTTCTCGAGTGTTACTGTCTAAAGTATGCAGAATTTTCCTTTAAAATTACATTGGATTATATGGTTATTGCAGTGATATTGTTGAACATCGTCCAGAATTGGGAGTCTCCTTTCATATTCCAACACGGGGCAATATTTATGAATATCAGGTCAATAACCCTTTTTTTTATAAACTTATAAATATTTAAGTCATTTTCAGTTGTTTACAGGCTTAAAATAGACATTTTTGTCATCTAAATTTCACAGCCTGCACAAATGCGTAACAATGTTTTGTGTAACGTCATTGCCCTAAGACGTAATCAAAAGCCAACGTCACGTAAACTGTAACATTCTAAGCCAACCTAGTACACGTGCAATATCAAGAAAGCATGCCGATACCTACATGTTTGCTCCTTGGATTTCATTACACATTTTAACCATGAAGCTATATAGTAACGAAAACTACATGTATCATCCTTCTTAGTCCAACTGCTGCTGTGAGTTATTGCTACATATACAGGCAAGTTTACGGTTACGCATAACATAGTGAAAGGCTACATTTTACTGTCACATTATCTGCAGGCGCGCATGTGTGTGTTTTCGATGCTGTTTTGTTTTATGCGTACCATGTTTGATCGAATACTTGTTTGTTGTAGGTAACATTCTGCGTTTAACGAAACATATTTAAATTCCTTTACAGGACACATTGTCTTGGACATATGCAGTTGGAAAAACAAAGAATTGTATGACTGGTTCTATCTAAAAAACTTGACGAAAGAAGACAGTGAATCTGAGTTTAGAAAGTTCGGAGATGTCGAGCCCCATCGTTATGTTCTGCCGCTTGATGTTGCTTCTGACGTAAGTTTAATATGTCTTGTACCTGCAAATATGTTGTTATTGATGTTGTAGGAATAATTAACATTACAAGCAGGGGCCGTTCAAGATAGCTACAAACACATCACGAAAACATACCTATATAATTTTGACCCCCTTACTTTTATATAGTAAAACTGGGGTTTACAGGGTATACATTATTTTTCTTATTTCTGCTCAAAAACATAGATCGTGGATACTCGTTAGAACCGCCTCGGTGAGGCTATTCTAACGCGTACCCACAATCTATGTTTTGAACACAAATATGAAAAATAGAATTTTTATTTGAAAACTTAAGTTTTTGGTGTTGAAATTTTCAATATATTTGAATAGGCGTGTTTTCGCAATGATCTAGGTATGTAACATTTGCACAAAGTAGTGGATTCGTATCGCCAGACGCGAGTTTCGCTGTTGAACAAAAAACAACACTTTAGATATGAGTCGGAGAAGTTTAATACAGTGTTTTTAAAGGAAACAATTTTTGCCTGCAGAATGATTACACTTTCAGACATTTACAACGCGAATAAAAAGGTTGTTGTCCACATAGCATGCAACATTTCTTCTTCACAATGAGGTAAGTACTGGTGTTCCCGCCTCACGCCTCAATAATCTTTAATCATTTCTACATACTGATCGAGTTCTTATCGGTCAGCATGGCCATCGATCATTTTGGACCAATGATCTTATATGGCTGGCCAGTTTGGAAAGCAATGCAAATATATTTTTTGGTTGTTGATATTAACTCTTTCAACCCTAAAGACCAAAGCAGATACCTATGCAAACAGTGTAGATCCTGATGAGACGGCTCATAATGAGCCGTCTCATCAGGATCTATACTGTTTGCAATTGTGTGTTGATTTTTTAATGATATCCCTATTGGCAACAATGGACATGCCCAAATTCAATGATCGAAAAGTCCATTTCATAAACTCATGGTGGATAGGGTTAAACTTACATACATTTCCTTTGTTTCCATTGCAACCCGGTAGAGAGACCACAGAGCCGTCATCTGACATGTGCGCCCAGCGAAGACTCATCAGTCTTTTGTTGCTCGCATGAAAAACTTAGCATCCTTGACTATCCAAAATGCACACAGTGTAGATTCTGATCTGACTGTGCGAATGCCAAGGCAGATCTGAATATTTGCCTGAACATGTCTGAAGCATCACGAAAACATGCCTATATAAAGTTGACCCCCACCTTTATAATGTTGACCCCTTAAACTCCACTTTTTATATAGTAAAAATGGGGTTTACAGGGTTATACACTATTTTTCTTATTTCTGCTTAACAACATAGGTTGCAGGTACTCGTTAGAATTGCCTCGACGAGGCGGTTCTAACGAGTACCCGCAATCTATGTTTTTGAGCAGAAATATGAAAAATATCAGAATTTTTATCTGAAAACTTTCAGTTTTTGGTGGTGAATTTTTCAATATATTTGAATAGGCGTGTTTTCTTAATGGGTACACATCAGACGTTGCGGCTCATACAATGATAAGGTATCTTGTATTGTTATTGATGTAGACTCCAAAAGGAACCAATCTAGTGACACTTAAAGATACGGTAGCAACAGCGGTGCGCAAGGAGGATGGCAACGTCCATTGCACTAGAGAAGTCCTCGCAGAAACAGGTAAGCCAGTAGATCTCAAAGACAGGATAAACCAAGACTGAATGGCAAGTGTTTATATAAGTAATAAATGCTTATTTTTAAGTTAATGAGGCTACACTTGGTAGATTTTTCCGTCATAATTACAAGAAACTTAATAGAGTTGCTTTCTTTCACACCAATTCCCTTCTGAATATAGGTCTACTCTAAAAGGAAAGAATTTGCTCCCAAAGGGGATCGTTTAGAGTAGACTATGTTTGGAATGGCTGGGGAGGTGAATCAACCCAATGTTGATAGTGTTGTTATCCCAGAAATTATATCCATTCCCCCGCAGACAAATTAGACATTTCAGTGAACTAAATTTGTTGTAAAAGCGTCATAAGACAAAATGTATTTTCGAGATACATGCGGACACTGACCCATTTAGCATTCTGCTTAAATCTGTATTGGACCATTATTGGATACCTGTCGAGCCGATAACAGTCCGATATAGAATGCTAGCTTTATAACGTCTATATCAACCTACGAATCACTAGATCCTGTAGCGGACCTATATCTATGAAAGGTCTGATCAGACTACAAGGATATGCTGGTTGACTTTTGTCTTCAGGTTGACTTAAGTTTTTTTGTCTAATCAACCACGATAAACTAAATAAATTATGACAAGTGGTGACCCAAAAGCACTGATAAAATCATTGACTTTGAATGTTCAGAATAAACAGTCTGTTCCATACCTAGATACTAAAACGAGGAAGCGAATACAAAAGTATTCCTGACCAGATAGTATTTGTTTACAGACCGCTTTTGTTTTAAGGTTGACACCAAATCTATTGTTTGATATGTTTGATATTTTGAGGAACAAGCGTTCAAATAACATTTGTAGGACCAACGCAATTCTAAAAAGAAAGACATTTTCTGTTTTCTATAAATGGTACTGAATAGGCTACCACCCTCTTCAAGAACAAAACTTGATTATCTAAATGGATGTGTTAATGGAATATTGCTACGAGTAATTACAATGAAAAATACAATATAAATGTGAAATTAAGAATCAGGCAATCATTATCAGTTTCTTGTCTTTCTTTTCTAATTTAGACTCTGGGAATCTGAAATTTGGACTCATAGCGCCATTCTCATTCTGCAAGCAGACTTGAAAGTTTGAACGCGTGTGATATCATTACTTGTTTATCCAACAAATCCAGCCAACACTCCCCGTAAACCTATATCGGACCGTTATCGGCCAGACAGGATTCTGTCGAGCCTATATCGTTCCGATATAGGTTTAAGTAGAATGCTTACAAGGAACTTCAAGAGCACACGTACACTCGTTCATATTTGCTATCATGTTAGTGCAGGCATGACATATGATGATGATACAGGTCTGATTTATTTCCTCCTGATAGAAATTTAATATATTTCAGGATTTGAATTCCCACAGATAAATTATGCTCTTTATAATGGTAAAAAGTATAAATACACATATGGCGTAGGATTTCATAGCACCGGGCCACAATTTAATACGGTAGGTAATACAGTACTAAGTTTACAGAATATATAATAATGGAATTTAACCTTTACCACTATCTGGACAAATTCAGCAGACGACAAATTTACAATATTTTCTTATTTTTCCTAGAAAACTGATCTGACATTTCATGCAGATTGTCTCCAAAGGGGACAATTTGCATGAAATATCAGATACTGTTTTCTGGGAAAAAAATGTAAAAAAAAAATATTTCAAAATGTCGTCTGCTTAAACTATTACCTAGCATGCTAAGCATTAAACAAAACCATGTATGTATGTATGTATGTATGTATGTATGTATGTATGTATGTATGTATGTATGTATGTATGTATGTAAAGCGAAACCATTTATGTATTTATAAATGTATGTATGTTAAGCCAAACCATGTATGTATGTATGTATGTACGAGGTGTGTTCCAAAATAATTGCTTGTCGTGCCGTTGAATGTGCAACTCGAATAACATGAATACATAACTGTATAGCGCTATCCAATACCTACACAATGATGTGTACATGTGCCCATAAATCTAATTGAATAATAGAAAATTTGATATTTGAATACATGCAGTCGTTGACTACTGTAGTAAAAATGGCCAGTAAAAGTTTTGCCAAGGAGAAAACAGGGGCCTACATAAAGGCTCTAAGATAGGTAATTTATTTGCTGAAATTTCTGTTCTTTACGGATCTTCTAATGTGTCTTATGACACGGTTCGAAGATGGAAAAAGAAATTTAATTCTGGTTTAGAGTCGATCGGAAATGCACCCACATCAGGAAGGTCAATGTCTGCATCTTGTGACAAAATCATATCAAAGTAAAAGAAATTTTCGGACGAGATGCTAAGTATACAGTCACTTGCTTAATTTGTCAACTTTATGAGTCCTGCCATGAGGAAATGGGTATTATTGCATAAAAAGCAGTGTCGCACGTTATTAACAGCCGTGCATTAACCGGCGAAAAGCCATGTATTAACAAGGCAATTCACGCGCTGTTAATGCACGGCTACGCAACTTTCATAATGTCTTACCGGGGCCACAGATTTGCTGCCATTACGAGATGTGTACTGCCCGGCCCTAGAACGAGCATAGTCAGTGGAAATTACGTTCGCGAGACATTAGTGAAAAGGCGAAACAAAATAGTGCAAGAAATAACGCGAAATGTAGCAAATGTTTTCAGTTTTTATGCAATAATAGCGATCGAACATGTTTTTTCAATGCATTAACATTCGCCAGGTCCCTTGTGAGGTGTTGAAAACCGCGGCCTTTGGCCTCGGTTTTCAACTCCTCCCACGGGACCTGGCGAATGTTAATGCATGAAAAACCATGTTTGATCCCTGTATTATCTTATGGTTTATATAGACGTTGAAGGCCAAGATCAGTCTTTGCAGTCTGACCAGTGCATTAGCTTTCCGTTCAGTATCAGCTATGATTGAGTACTGAATCATTGGGAATGGTAGACTATACAGACGGAGAGCGAAGGTGCTGATCAGACTGCCTCGTGCTACATTCTATGGTATATATATTTCTCAGTTGACTCGTTGTACTAGAGCATCTAGTCAAGTCAGTGACTTTAATAATCGAAAAAAAAAAAAATAAACAAATAAAAAAAAATAACGTCTAAACTTCTTAAGATGGGTACCAGTATCATAATCTGCATAAAATATTTTCAAGTTTTATCGCCGTCATTCTGAAATTATGTCCACATAATGTTGATCTGAAATCCCTTCTGCAAGAAGGCATATTGGAACCTGAATTTTATGATGACTTTGCCTATAAATTCAGGAAAAAAATGTTGGCAAAATTGATTTTTCGAAACAACTAAAAAAGATACAAAAAGATCGCTTACAATATCGATATACTTTAGTCAACTGCATGTATGATTATTAACCAATAGTTATTATGGATGATAGCTTTGCTCCCCTCTTTAATTGCAAGACGATGAATCGGTCCTCAGACTAAATGACGTATCAATCCTCCATATGTTACAGAAGGCTGGTGCCTGGCTAGCAATATCAGACGCCGGGCCCATCGTGATCCTGTTTGTGGTCTTACTGTGTTCTGGCTTCAGCCATTGAGTCCTTTGCTTTGTTTCATCATCAAAACGTTTGTAATAATATAGGGATCAAACATGGTTTTTCATGCATTAACATTCGCCAGGTCCCGTGGGAGGTGTTGAAAACCGAAACCGAAGGCCGCGGTTTTCAACACCTCCCAAGGGACCTGGCGAATGTTAATGCATTGAAAAACCATGTTCGATCGCTATTATTGCATAAAAACTGAAAACATTTGCTACATTTCGCGTTTTTTCTTGCACTATTTTGTTTTGCCTTTTCACCGATGTCTCGTGAACGCTATTTCCACGGACTATGCTCGTTCTAGGGCAGGGCAGTACACATCTCGTGACGGCAGCAATTCTTTGGCCCCGGTACGAGCATATTGAAAGTTACGTAGCCGTGCATTAACAGCGCGTAAATTGCCTTGTTAATACAAAGTTTTTCGCCGGTTAATGTACGGCTGTTAATAACGTGTGGCACTGCTTTTTATGCAATAATACCTATTTTACTCTGCTGTTTCACTGATGAGGCTGAGGGCCACTCTGGAGACCGAACATAATTATGTTTATAATAGAGTTCATCAGAATTAAAGACGAGAGTATGATACCGGTACCCATCTTAAGAAGTTTAGATGTTATTTTTTTTTTCGTTGTTTAAGACACCGGGGCCCAGTTGTTAAAGCGTAGTTAGCTTAACCAGCTCGTTAGTGATCAAAATGATAACTGTTCAAGTAAGTACAAAAAAAAGCTACTAACATTTTTTCAGCAAAATATTAGCGTATATGCCATATTTAATGATAAAAGTTTTAACGATACGTTAACTAGTGACATCGTTAGTTTTGAACAACTGGGCCCAGAATAGTTTTTCTATGACCCTTTAAGATGGTTCATCTGCTGTAGGTCTCCTTTATTCGTGGGTTAATGGTTTCATATGTGGCGTTAGTTTAGTCTTTGATTGTTCCTCATCCTTTCCTTTTCAATGCCTCGAGAAAACTGTGCTTCGTGATTGGCGCATTTCTTAGTCACTTAGTGTTTAACAAACATGAACCATTACGAAAACAAGCCTATTGAAATATAATGTAAATTTTACCACCAAAAATGAAAAAAATTCAGATAAAAATTCTGATATTTTTCATATATCTGCTCAAAACATATATTGTGGGTTCTCGTTAGAACCGCCTCGATAAGAGAAATAATGTACACCCCAGGCCTGTAAATCCCAGTTTTACTGTACAAAAGTGGGGTTTAAGGGGGTCAGCAATATATAGGAATGTTTTCATGATAAAATTGATCAGGTCCTTCATTCTCTGCATATATGGTAAAGATCCTTTTATCGTGTGAATACCCTGCGGGAGAGTCAATATAGTTTTGTTTAGGGACTTCTAGAAATTTTTACTGTATTTATCCTAAGTATTCGGACTGACAGGTCTGAGCAAAGAGTGTAAACCATATCAAATGCTACAGAAACCAGCATCTGATCGAGATCTATACTGCCACTTATCCAGAAATTTTAGACACATGAATAAAAAGTGAAATGGGCTTGTTTGAATTTTAGGACAGGTATGGTAAGACGTTAAGGTATCTGAGTACTTAGGGTATACGGTATTAAAGGTCCTCCCTGTTTTCATTGAAAACGTGCCAATTGTTGACCATATTGACTGGATTGTGTGGACGAAAAGCTCATCACGAAAACATACCTAAATAATATTGACCCCTTTAACCCCACTTTTATATAGTAAAACTGGAGTTTTTCTTTTCTTTTTCTTTTTTTTTTTGCTCGAAAACATAGATTGTGGTACTCGTTAGAACCGCCTTGCTGAGGCGGCTCTAATGAGTATCCACAATCTATGTTTTGAGCAGTAATATGAAAAACATCAGATCTTTTATCTGAAAATTTTCCTTTTTGGGTTGTAAAATTTTCAACATATTTGAATAGACATGTTTTCGTAATGGCTCCCGATTTCCGCTGTTTATACATGGGGAAAATAACGGTCTTC
Source organism: Anodontia alba (assembly GCA_964016985.1). Lineage (NCBI taxonomy): Eukaryota > Metazoa > Mollusca > Bivalvia > Lucinida > Lucinidae > Anodontia > Anodontia alba. Next base: position 66,505,817 of record OZ024821.1, on the reverse strand, counting down.
CACAGTTGATCGCATATGAGCCGCGTCGCAAGAAAAGGCTTTTGGGACTTTCGGTCGAATCAACATTTTAGTTCGCATGCCCAGTCCTTTAGCGAGGGACCACATGTCCAGTTCTTTGGCTGAAGTTTCCCTTGCCCTACCACTTACATGATCGAAAAGCATAGTTTCCAGCGAGACTGCGAGGATGCGCAGGCTCGCCTGTACCTATACTGTTCACATTTGCTATACCGACTCTTTTCCTATGACACTGCTCATATCATCCTGTATCAGGGTCATACGGGAATGTACGCGCAACAAAGACTCAGATCAGCCTGCACATCTGCGCCGTCAGATGGGAGTCTCTTTGCCGGCGCCTGTAAAATGTATTATATGATTATGTATCAAATAAATAAATAAATAAATAAAAAACGCTCAGAGAAGACTTTGAAAAGACTGAATGCATAAGCTGATCTGAGTCTTCTCTTGGTGCATATGTCAGAAAGAACAAAATCAAACGTTTCAGTTAATACTGTTCATAAAAACGTATGCGATTCATATGCCATTCCTACATTACCTAACCTTGCCGTCCATTGCGGTTCATACATTACTTAACGTTGCGGTTCTTACATTACTTAACTTTGCGATTCATTGCGGTTCATACATTATCTAACGTTGCGGTCCATATGCGGTTCATACATTACTTAACCCTGCGCTTCTTTGTGGCTTATACATTATCTAATGTTGTGGTTAATACATTTTTCAGGTATGCAAACTTGATCTTGAAAAGAAAACGTTCACTGAGTGGGCTGAGGATAACTGCTTTCCGTCTGAACCTGTGTTTGTTGGCAGTCCTGACGGGAAAGACGAAGATGATGGTAAATGAGCAGGAAAAGGGAACAAGATGCCTTTTAGCATATGTAGAACAAGTGGCACATCCAGACACCGTCACGACATGACTGCAAAATTGTTGACGTTGACGTCAGACCTCTAATCAAAGTGAAGCAAAAGGCAATTCAGTCTGCATATCTCTGAAATTTGACCGTGAGACACGTTTTTTTCCCTGTAAAATCTGGCCATGGTAACAATGAAAAGCTTATATCCACGATCAGTCTGCGAGGATGTTCAGTTGATGAGTATCTACGCATTCCGCATATGCTAAAAGATCTCTTGCAAATCTGTGCGACTCCTATGTTTTTTTTTATAGCCCAGTCAAACCTCTTTATAACGACACTCGATACAAAGACAAAATTTGTTTTTACATGTATCCTAATTTGACTGCACGAACTTCGCTCAAAAGGTGCCAGTTAATTAGAAATAATGAAAGAATATTGGATTTAAACCTTCAAGAAACACGTTTTGGATATTTGCTAAAATCGCCTCAGTGATATCAAATATCCAAAACATATGTTATATGATGAAATAGAAATAAAACAAGCCCTTTCTTACATATCGTTCTATTGCGTTTAAGGATTCTTTACAACAATACATCACGAAAACACGCCCATATAATATTGACCCCCTTAAACCCCACTTTTATATAGTAAAACTGGGGTTTACAGGGGTATGCATTATTTTTCTTATTTCTGCTCAAAAACATAGATTGTGGGTACTCGTTAGAACCGCCTCAGATTTTTTTATCTGAAAATTTTATGTTTTTGGAGGTAACATTTTCTATATATTTGAATAGGCACGTTTTCTTAATGAAATTGATTTTAATGGCACCGTCCATGGAACAAATGCTGTCATCTTGATGGAGGTCCTCTGTATTGGCCGATTCAAGATCAAACAGCTTCAACGTCTCTCTATTGGAAACGCACACATATGCATTAAAATGGTAATAAAAAGCACTACAAGAATGTTGGGTAGAGTAGGGCCTTAAACATGTTTTATGATAAATCAACTCCTATCATTAATCCTATTGAACTTCAAACTATATATTATTATTTGGTCGCGTTGGACTCCATAATTCATAAGTGGGGTCAACAGAAAAAAACAACATATAACTTATGAACATTTGGATTAAAAAAAGATACTGACTGGACAACATACTGAAAGACAGAGCCAAAGAAACTAAGTAGAACCACGATGAGCCCGAACTACATTTTTTCGTATTTGAAACTGTTGTAAAAGGTAAAAGCTAAAGACCTTCATATGGGTCTACACTCTTTGCAAAGAACTATTTTAGGGACATTAAGTAGGCATGTTAAGCGGGCCATATTGTGATATTGATGAACCTAGACTCAGCCTCTACAATTTGCTGTCAGGCAAATAGCAAGAATTGACCGTTTGAACTTAAAACAAAAAGGTCTGTGGTCTGTAAAACAAAACAAAACGTATAGAACATATAAGAAAAACCAGTTGCAGTCTGTATGTGGCCTGTAAACTTTAAATCATTTGAGGTAAATTGTAGAACCTTTGAAAAAATCAGGGACCTTTTTTTCAAATTGGAAACATTTGCTACGACTTCATGACAAAGTATCAAAAGAGCCTCCATGACGTTAAACGTAACTTCGGATATCTGCGCTCAGCAAGGATTCAGATCAGCCTGCACATTCGCGCGGTCTGATCAGAACCTTCCTTTGGCGTATTTTAGATAGCTAAGGACGTAAAGTTCCTTCAAGCGGAAAATAAAAACTGATCAGACTGTGCGGATGCGTATGCTGATTTATGTATTCATTCAGCGCACATGTCAGATGGTACCATTTTTCACGTATCGCATCACGAAAACATGCCTATATAATTTTGACCCCATTAAACCCCACTTTTATACAGTAAACAGGGGTTTACAGGGTGTACATTATTTTTCTTATTTTGCTTAAAAAACATAGCTTGTGTGTACTCGTTAGAACCTCATTTCCGAGGCGGTTCTAACGAGTACCCACAAGCTGTGTTTTCAATATAAATTTGAAAAAATATCAAAGTTTTTTTTTAATCTGAAAATTTTTCGTTTTTGGTTGTATAAGTTTGCAATATATTCGAATAGGCGTGTTTTCGTAAAGATCTTCGGATATTCGCACAGTCTGATCAGAACATTCCTTTGGCATATTTTAGATAGCGGAGGATGCAAAGTTCCTTTAAGCGGAAAATAAAAACTCTGATCAGACTGCACTGATGCGTATGTCTTCATTCAGTGTCTTCATGTCAGATGGTACGTTTTTTCACGTTTCGGCTCAAATATTTAGGATGCCCTTTGTATATTTTCAGGTGTTGTACTCTCCGCTGTGAACTGCACCGAGTTCGAGTCAGGAAAACGTGCCTTTCTGCTCATTGTGGATGCCAAGACTATGAAAGAGATTGCGCGAGCTGACTTCAATGTACCGCGTTTTCCTAAAGATTTTCATGGAATGTTTCGTCCAAGCACTGTGTAGAATGACTTGAACCAAACTAGGTTAACGCTTAGCATGCTTAATACAAATTTCAGCAGATGGCATTTTGAAATATTTCGTAAGATAAATGTCCTAAAGTTTTGTACACTAAATGTTCTGAGAAAATGGCATAAGCAAACAGTGTAGACACAGATCAGACTGCTCCTGAAAGAGCAGTCTGATCAGGGTCTGCACCGTGTGCCATTTCATAACAATGAACTGCATAAAAAGCAAAATTTAAGCCAAAAAAAGGTATGAAATAAAGTGTTCGAAATTGTAGGACATTTACCCGTATTATCTCAGAAAGTTGGTTTCGTGTGGCGGCCATATAATGTCTCCTTGTACTTCATTACAGTCGAACCTCAATAGCTCGAACACCGATGGCTCGTTTACCATGGCTAATTCGAACTGGTGTTAAGTCCCTACGAAATTCTTCCGATAACTCAAGAAAACAAATATTTAAGGAAATGTTCTTATTTTATCACGAAATTGCATAATGTTTGTACTCATTATGAACGCCTCATTGAGGCTATTATAATGAGTAGATCCAACATTCTAATGCACTTGCGTATGTAACGCGATGTCTGATTGGATAACGTCAAAAAATTGCGACGGAATATTCTGCGATATACTGTCGGAAATCCGACGTCATCACGTAACGTCGCTTCTCATTCAAATATGCCATTTGGGGAAGTAAATCGGCGGTTTTACGGTTGCAAATTACGCGTCGCCGTAAAACGAAATTTCCGACAGTAAAACCGCCAATTTACCTCTTCAAATGACAAATTTGAATGCAGTTATCCCCTAATTATATTATTGTCTAGAAGATCGAAAAAATCCCTAAAGTATCGCCATTTGCTTCCTGACCTGGCATCATGATTAACCCTCAGTGGCTCGAACTCCCCATATCTCCAACAAATTTCCATGGTCCCAACGATGTTCGAGCCATTGAAGTTCGACTGTATATTATTGATTATACTTTCTAGTCTTTCATTACGAAAACACGCCTATACAAATATATAGAAAATTTCACCTCCAAAAACTGAAAATTTTCACATAAAAAACTCTGATATTTTTCATATTTCTGTTCAAAACATAGATTGTGGGTACTTGTTAGAACCGCCTCTGCGAGGCAGTTCTAACGAGTACCCACAATCTATGTTTTGAGCAGAAATAAGAAAAATAATGTATACCCCTGTAAACCCCAGTTTTACTATATAAAAGTGGGGTTTAAGGGGGTCAAAATTATATAGGCGTGTTTTCGTGATGTTGAGATCACTGATCATCTATTCTGATATAGACTTTTCTTTCATGGAAAAGTGTCCCTATTTAGTTCAACATAAGAGATTTGACATTTCATGCAAAATATCTCATTAGGGGACAATTTGCACAAAATGCAAAACCCTATCAGCCATAACCATCACAAAAACATGCCTATATAATTTCGACGCCCCTTAAACCACACTTTTATATAGTAAAACTGGGGTTTACAGGGGTATACATTACTTTTCTTATTTCTGCTCAAAAACATAGAGTGTGGGTACTCGTTAGAACCGCCTTGTCGAGGCGGTTCTAACAAGAACCCATTCTATGTTTTGGGCAGAAATGTGAAAATATCAGAATTTTTTATCTGAAAATTTTAATTTTTTGGTGGCAAAACTTTCAGTATATTTGAATAGGCTTGTTCTCGTGATGTGACTGAAAACATACTTTCGGACGTGTGCGCCCAGCGAAAATTGAGATAAGCCTGCACATTGTGCAGTCTGGTCAGAATCTTTTCATGACACATTTTGTTTAGCCAAGGGTGCAAAGTTTCTTCATGCGGATAACTGAGACTGGTCAGAGACTGCGTGGATGCGCATGCTAATATGAGTCTTCGTTGGTCACACATGTCAGAAGGTATTTTTTTTTTCAATTAGCGGCTCCTATTTTCCGCAAAAAAAAATTTGCTGTACAAAGGACGCCATTATTTCTGATAGTAACGCTGAGCATGCTGGGTTAAATTTTCAGAGACAATTTGAATGATATGTCAAAGCCTGCTTTCTGGAGAAAAAAAAAAAACAAGAAAAAAAAAAAATATTTCAAAATGTCATCTGCTGAATTAGCCCAAAGAGTAGCAAACGTTTATGAGAAAAAGATAGAATTCAAAAGAAAATGCAGCACTGATAACAAGAGCCTTACTATCGGTGCAACTTAGACAAAAAGGAAAGCGGTAAAATTTGTGTGAAAATTGGACATGTATATGGAGTGAATAGACATTTTATGTTTATTTGCTCACAGAAGGTTGATCTTCTGAGAGTGAAAAGCTTGTTGCACACAAATCTTCATTATGCACCCAACTTCGAGTAATTTGGAGGGGATGGGGGCATTTTCTTTTGGGTCGTTTGTCCGTCCGTCTGTCGCGTGTTTCTTGTGAGCAAGATATCTTAGTAACTATTTGAACTAGGGCCTTGAAACTTGGTGAGCTTAGTGGGGCTGGGGACTAGATAACTTTTGAAAAAAAAATTGTGTATTATGTCCCTCTGTAACTTTGTCGTTTTATAGGGACAAGCGTGTAGTTAGGGGCATAGTATTTTACAAACAAGTTTCTAGTTTCTTGATATAATTCTAAAGCTACTGACTTTGAGCAAGCTGAGACTTTCTGTTGTCCTTTTATCATATTTTGAAATCTTCAGTACGGAATTCTTAAAACAAATACAGTCGACTCTCGTTATCTCGAACTCCAAGGGACTCTATGAAACACTTCGAGATATCCGTAGTTCGACATATCAGATTTACGGAACTGAGGAAAAAACAATTAATCGAACAACCACCTTTAACAGAATGAATACGTAATTTGACTCCTAAGTTAAAGATATATTGAAAATATTGTGGAAAAGAGGAGAAATTGCTCCTAAGGAGCAATTTCTCCTCTTTTTCACAATATTTTATTGACTGTTGGTAGACCTCTGTGTTAAAACAGGGACCAGATTATCACTTCGAGATAAGCGGTTATTCGAGATAAGCGAGTTCGAGATAACGAGAGTCGACTGTAGTTCGAGCTCTATATTCTTACGAAAATTCTTGTCTTTGAACATGTATTTTTAATTACGTTTTAAGGGGTTTGCCCGATATATTTATATGTACTTAGGGTTGTGATCATTCCAGATGGACATATATGTCATCTCAATAGAAAATTTAATTCCCAATACTGTGACCCTTGTACATTTTATTTACTTTTTTACATTGTTTATAAGAATATTTTTGTACTGTATGTTTAAATAAAATTGATATATAAGGTCATTATTTGAATCATAAAGTCGACTGTCATTTCGTTAAAGTAGCAAAGAAGTTTATGTGATACAGTGTGTCGACCAACTCACAGTGCAATATAAAAGGTCTTTTTTCAGCCTGTCCCGTGACCTGTTTTTTAAACTAAACTATTAACACATTTTAATCTGGAGACCTCCAAAAGGGTAACTGGCAAATAGTGCAGAACCAGATCAGATGTCACATTCTACGGCCTCCGATCTAGGTCTACACTGTTGCAAATAGTTTTTCTCTAGAATATCTAAATCTCATAGCCCGACATACCTACATATATAATTGAAGATGGGCTCTTCCAATATATAGTGTGGCGGAATTTATTCAGTCTAAAATTTGTTAACGTGTGTAGTGTGGTAATGTTTTCTTCTTATAAACATACATAACAAGGTAGATGACTTCTATTGATAAGGAGTAGAGATTCCCTACTTGCAAGGCTGAGACAGCAGCTTTTTTGTGATGTTCATATTTTCCTTTATTGTGTGATATTCAGACCAGGAAATAAAAGAACGCTTATACATTTTACAGCATCATACCAGGGATAAAATGGTTGCCAAAATACCCAATTTACCATAATCCTTCTAATTACCGCACAAACCCTTATAAGCGCACAGTCAAGAAATTCGTAGACGTCAGATTACAGCCAGAGTACTTGTTTTTTCTTTCTTTTTTCTATATAAAATAAAAGTCAAAAAGCATATGTTGAGGGTACCCATTTGAATTGCATCGACTTGTCGATGCAATTCTAATGAGTACCCACAACATATGCTTAAACAAAGAAAATCAGAAAAAAAAAAACATCGCATAAGCATCTTTTGATGCATCCTTTGCTGATCTATTTGTCTTTTTTTTAAAGTGTACCCTTAGTATAGGTAGGTACATATTTCACCTCAAGTTTTCTGAGTTTTTTTAAAAAAAACCTAAGGGCACAGTGCAGTAATTAGGTCGAATATGGTTGTATGTTTTTCATGCTGTGTGTTTTACAGATTTAAGTGAAAAAGCAGAAAAATAGTACAGAAGATGTCCAGGAAGAGCCACAATCACAGAACATAGCCTACAAATGACTCATGACGAAGACCAAACAAACAATAAGATAGTACACATGCTATAGTAAAAAACCACGGACAACCCAAACAAAAACAAAACAACCTGCTGAAACAAACTCACTAATAATGGCTCTTTCAGCCTGGAAGTGTAACTGTGGCTCTGTGATTTCTGGTTTTTAAATCAATGATAAAATTAAAAGACAATGTTTCGTGTTTTACGTCCCTTTCAGCATTATTTAAGTCATATCAAGACCATGTAAGGGTGATAATGAAAGGCTCTGTGCAATGAAGCATTGTAATGTCATTAGATGAAGTCCGCCCTCACTGACACCATGAAAACATGCCTATATAATTTTGACCTCCTTAAACCCCACTTTCAAATAGTAAAACTGGGGTTTACAGGGGTATACATTATTTTTCTTATTTCTGTTCAAAAACATAGTGGGTACTCGTTAGAACTGCCTCAATGACGCAGTTCTAACGAGTACCTGCAATCTAGGTTTTGAGCAGAAATGTAAAAAATATCAGAATTTTTTATCTGAAAATTTAAATTTTTTGGTGGTAAAATTTTCAGTTTATTTGAATAGGCATGTTTTTGTAATGGATTGGGATCATCAACCTCGTGATCTGAAGTTGGGAGTACTAACCACGAAGCTGCCGGGATGCTTCTATCATATTAAGACAAATCCTAGTTTTCTCTCTGTTTATTTCGTAAAAATAATTATAACAAAAAATATGTATAAATGCTGGCAAAGATTATGCTTCTGAAAGAACACCATGGGGGAAATAAGTATTCTTTTCACATTTGCAATTACATTTTATTCACAGAAAATGACATTTAGCATAAAATTAAACCACTACCTCAGTGTAAAAGGAGTTTCCAGCCCTTACACATACATGAACAATGAATCCTATCTAATCCAAACTCTATTCCTAAGGGGACTGCTGACACATGGCCAATTTTCCTTCAGTTTTTACGAGAGACAACTTTTCCTACTTTCTATTTGCTTAACCATTATGAAAACATGCCTATTCAAATATACTGAAAATTTTACCACCAAAAAAAGGCAAATTTTCAGATGAAAAACTCCGATATTTTTCATATATCTGCTCAAAACATTGATTGTGGGTACTTGTTTGAACTGCCTCAGTGAGGCAGTTTTAATGTGTACCCACAATCTGTGTTTTTAAGCAAAATAAGAAAAATAATGTATACCCCTGTAAGCCCCAGTTTTACTATATAAAAGTGGGGTTTAAGGGGGTCAAAATTATACAGGCATGTTTTCGTGATGTGAACTGCACACCAATCTCCTTCTGCCAATAGGATCATCTTTCACAAGAGCTTAGAAAATATAGCAGATATCGAGCAAAGCTCACATACACATGGCCATAGTTATCAGAGGTGTGTTGAATCAATTTTGTAGATGCAAACTTCCTTTAGTATTGCATGCTAGAGATGGGCAAAAGAAAAAATCTCAGCAACTTGGTTTTCACTTACTCAACATACTTCACCATTGTCAGGGTGTATACAAAATCTGAAGATTCTGGCTCTAACAGCAAGTGAGAAATCTGTGATGGATTTTTGAGAAAGAAAGAAAAATGGACAAATAAAGGAAGGATATTCAGGAGGATGCTGATTCTGTCTTACCCAACCCAATGTTTGTACAAACTTTCAAAATCTTAGGTATTATAGTTCCTGAGAAATCACTGACACTTTCCCTATGTCTTAGATTTGAGTGACAGATGAAAAAAAGGAAAAATGGAATAAGAAGGCAAAAAAAATTACATTATCATTTTTCTTTGACAGAATAGAAATCAACCCGCTGTAGGTGTATACAAAATTTGACGACTGTAGCTCTCATAGGACCTCAGATATCTGTGATGAAAATTTTTATTAGAGAGAAGAAAATAGACAAATAAAGGAAATGATAAGCATGGGGATGCTGATTCTCTCTTACACTATACAACTAGTCATCCCCAATGTTTGTACTAAATTTCAAAATCTTAGGTGCAGTAGTTCCTGGGAAATCATTGACATGAATTTCCCTATGCATAACATTGCAGTGAGAGATGGAAAAAGGGAAAAAGAAGGCAAAATGATTGAATTCAGCATCGTGGTTTTCTTTCACACGATATATTTCAAACCTCTGTAGGTGTATACAAAACTGGAGGACTCTGGCTGTAATAGGAGCTGAGAAATCTGTGGCTAAAATTTTTATTGGAGAGAAAGAAAAAAAAATGGACAGAGGGAATTATAAATATGAGGATGCTGATTGTCTCTTACACAATACAACTAGGCGTACCCAATGTTTGTTCCAAATTTCAAAATCTTAGGTGCAGTAGTTCCTGAGAAATCTTTGACACAAACTTCTCTATGCCTCACATTGGAGTGAGAAATGGAAAAAAAGGGAAAAAGAAGGCACAATATATTTATCCCCACGCTTTTCGAAGAAAAAGCGGGGATATTGTGATACCCCCAGCCATCTGTAATGTCATACCACTGCTCCTAGACCACTTAAGCTGGAATCTCAAAACTTTCACAGGTGATAGCCCTATGGATAAATTGGAGAAACACAGTCAAAATTTTGATGTAACCCCTGGGGGCAGGGCCAGGGAGTGGGGGGGGGGGGGGTGGCCTCAAAGGTAAAAAATCATTTTTTTTTATTTGGGTTTTACCGCGCTTTCAAGAATATTTCACTTAAATCGAGCCTATCATTCATCAAAGGTGGGCTAAAACCGGAGAACCTGGGAAAAAAAAAACAACCTCACCATCTGTAAACAGAACTTGGCTTTCCCACATGTGACCCGAGCAAGGCTCGAACCACAGCGGTGAGAAACCTAATGGATTAAAACTCAACTCTCCTATCAACTAGGCTACAGGGGCCTGCTACCAAAATCCATTTTGTACAAACATAGTCATGTTGCATATCAAATCAAAGGTAATGAAGAGTAGAATACAGTGGTGCAAATATTTTGCCCCGGGGGCATGTCTGGAGGTCAACAGCAATAAAAAAGTAGGATTCTGGGTCCTTGTCTTAATTGTCACACAACTCCTCCTAGGCTTTTTGAGCTAGAACCTTGAAACTGTCACAGGTAATAGCCCTATGGATGAGGACTGGAGGAACGCATTTGGAATTTTGATATGACAACTGGAGGCGTGCCCAGAGCCCCTTGCCAGAAGGGTCCAAAATCCATTTTGTACAAACATGGTCAAGTTATATATAAAAGCACGGGGATATGTGATGGCATGCCATCGACTTGCTCTAGTTCAGCACTGTGGTTTTCTTTTACACAATATACTTCAACCCTCTGTAGGTATATACAAAATTTGAGGACTCTGGCTGTCATAGGAGCCGAAAAATCTGTTCCGAAAAATTTATTGGAGAGAAAGAAACAAGAAATCTGCAGAAAGCGATGTCGCACCTGTGGGTATTTAGTCATACAAGTTCCTATTTGTATTGAAAAAAATCTATTTTGCAGTATTCAAGAAATTGATGGGTTAGTTTGAAAGAAAAATGGACAAAGTAGAAAATTTGGAATATTGGCTTGCAAAATTTGATCTAAACCTGTCCATTATTTCACAAGATATTGATATTGAGCGGATATCATTTTTGCCCATTAATCAAGGCCAGTAACTCAGCTGAAAATTGACGAAAAATGTCATGTGACAATCCCAAGCTAGGTATTGTTAACAACAATATGTATGCAAAATATGATCCTAATCCATCAATTCTTTCAAAGATACTGAGTGGAAACCAATTTTGGGCATAAATCAAGGGCCCCTAACTCTGCTGAAATGAATCTGAGATTTATGTGCAAAAATTATGCACATCTTCAGACCATGACCTAATCATGTGAAGTTTCAAAACTATTGGCCTAAAACTGCAGGAGGAGTTGCGCTCACGAAACACCAACTGACTATAAGGGTTTTAGGTAAAAACTGACTAAGTTAACAAAGCGAAAAAAGTTGAAAAAAAAAATCTCAGATTTATGTGCAAACAAAATGCAAATCTTCAGACCCTGACCTAATCATCTGTGAAGTTTTAAAACTATTGGCCTAAAACTGCAGGAGGAGTTGCGCTCACGAGACACCCACTGACAATAAGGGTTTTAGATAAAAACTGACTAAGTTAACAAAGCGGAAAAAGTTGAAAAAAAAAATCTGAGAATTATGAGCAAACAATATGCAAATCTACACACCATGGCCAAAACATCTGTGAAGTTTCAAAATGATTGGCCAAAAACTGTAGGAGGAGTTGTGCTCACAAGACACCCACTGACTATAAGGGTTTTAGGTAAAAACTAACTAAGTTAACAAAGCGAAAAAAGTTGTAAAAAAAAAAATCTGAGAATTATGAGCAAACAATATGCACATCTACACACCATGGCCAAAACATCTGTGAAGTTTCAAAATGATTGGCCAAAAACTGTAGGAGGAGTTGCGCTTACGAGACACCCACAGACTATAAGGGTTTTAGGTAAAAACTGACTAAGTTAACAAAGCGGAAAAAGTTGAAAAAAAAAATATGAGAATTATGAGCAAACAATATGCACATCTACACACCATGGCCAAAACATCTGTGAAGTTTCAAAATGATTGGCCAAAAACTGTAGGAGGAGTTGCGCTCACGAGACACCCACTGACTATAAGGGTTTTAGGCAAACAATATGCAAATTTACATGCCATGGCCAAAACGTGTGAAGTTTCAAAATGATTGGCCAAAAACTGTAGGAGGAGTTGCGCTCACAAGTCAATTGTTGACGAATGGATGAACGGACGGGTCACGACATGCCTATATCGCACCTGCGTGCTAACACAGGTGCGACAAAAATGGGCAAATAAATGGAATGATAATCATTAGGTAGCTGATTCTCTATTACACAATACAACAAGTCATACTCAATGTTTCTACCAAATTTCAAAATCCTAGGTAGAGTAGTTCCTGTGATATCTTTGACAGAAAAAAAAGTTTACACACACAGACAAACATTGTTACAGAAAAGACAAAAAATATATATCCCCTATAAACATTGCATGCAAGGGGTACAATTAATCCTTTCCTTTAGAGCAGACCCCTTTTAAGAAGGGGTGCTACATACTTTTGTTAAAGTTGCCTCCCCTGCAAGTGTATCCATCCCCTTTAACATATCTATTATATTCAGGAAGTATATTATGAACAGCTGTTGGATCCTAATTCAAGATGTGTTCAGAATAGACGGGTTTCACTATACTAAAAACATTAGAAACAGAACTAGTTTGCTGCAATGTAAAACTCCTTGAAAGCTCCAAATTTGAAAGCACAAAAATATGACTACATTAAACAGTCCCTTATAATTTTAGCATGATACCTTGACTCCTTAAAACATTCTAACATTTGTAAACATAAGCATAGGTATTTAATGTTGCAAGCATGAAATTTCAACCCAATTAATCGTGAAAATAGAAGTTGACACAATGAATCATGATAATAATGCTTTCTCATCATGAACCAGTCATTTTCGTTGAAACACAAACTACAGTCGACTCTTGTTATCTCGAATTCCAAGGGACTCTCTAAAATACTTCGAGATATCAGATTTACAGAATTGAGGAAAAAATAAATCGAACAACCGCATTTAACAAATGTATATGTAATTGGACTCTTGAAGGTAGAGATATGTTGAAAATATTGTGGAAATGAGGAGAAATTGCTTCTTAGGAGCAATTTCTCCTCTTTTCCACAATATTTTGTTACCTGTTACTAGATTTTCATGTTTAGGCAGGGACCAGATTTTCACTTCGAGATAAGGGGTTATTCAAGATAAGCAAGGTCGAGATAACGAGAGTCAACTGTATTTAATGCTCAACATGCAAAAGGGTCCCTATCTCATTTAGCACAGATTTACCTGTCAGTCTGATCAAGAAATTCTCTGTCAATACATTTAATAGCATCTAATGATTCTCTTAGCAAGTAATGAAGGCCCTGCTCACAATGTGTAATTGAATGAGTTGAAGTTTTATGGCCCAGTCAACCCAAAAGGGTCATGTTGAGCCAGTCAATTTACCTAACTACACTTTTTCCAGGGCAGGCTTAGTCCTCCAAGCGGTTAACCAGTATTTGTGCACATTCCTTTGCCAGAAAGTGACAACTGCCCTTCTTGAATCAGCTGAAAGGAGAGAATGACCTTAGAAAATATTTTATGATCAATCTCCAGGAAAGAATGCTGCCGGATCCAGTGGGGAATGAACCTGCAACCTCCCGATCACCAGTTCAGCATGCATCCAACTGAGCCACTGAGGCTGGCTCTCAGACTGAGTAAATATGCAGGATTATCTGAACATTTTTTACCTGCATATGACAAACAACAAAACTGGCTATTGTAGACAGATTAAATATACTGTGAAAGAGCACCTTTGAAAACATAAATCATAAACATCAGTTTCATTGGCCGGCAGTCTCTTAATATAGCTTTGGATTTTTATGTATGGAGAAGTGTTCGATTAGCGCAGAGCGCAGTTTGCTAAGTTTGAATATGACCTGCAGTCCATCTTTGGTAAGTTTGACTATGAGCTGTGGTCCATATTTAAAAAGTTTAAACATTCATATATGATGCATGCTAAAATAAGCTTCTAGATAAGATCTGGTAACTTATTTAAGTTCTGGCATGTTCTTTTGTTGTTGTTTTTTTTTTAATAATAATGTACAAACTGAATCTCGTCAAGATCCCATTATGACTAGGATTTGCATATTGCTTGATCAAGAAAATTCATAAAGCTTAATAAAAGCATACATTAAAGAATCACATTGTTGTTCTTTTTTATCTATTACATTGAAAATTTATCAAACTTTAGTATACCCGTGTCCTATATTTCTAAGTAAACATGAACAAAATTTGTGCCGGTACTTAAACCTTTATGTCTACATATTTTGTCTTGCTTTAATGTTTCTAAAGCCTTCAAGCGTCAAAACCACCGCAGAATATGACATTCTAAAACACTATTTTTTAATTTTCATTTTCAGAGAATATAAGGCTTGACATTTGACATGAATTATCAGACTATTCACATTAAAAATAAAAAGTAAATTATAATGTCATCTGCCTCAATTCTGCGTGACACTTTAAGGATTTAAAAGAAACCAAATGATGTACCAACCTAGTTCATGGAAAGTGTCATTCATTTCACTGTCTACTAATCAAAAGTTAAACAAAAACTCAACAACAAAACATCAAAAATTCATATAATATATAGTAACACCTATATTGCAAGGGCAAGCTCAAGGCCACACAAAACTGACCATTAAAAAGAGGTAGCTATTACGGAAACATACACAAACATGGCTGTTAAATTGTATTACATGTGCGGTTGTACTACTTTTAGAGTGAACAATTTGCTCCCAAGGGGAGCAAAACCTTTCCTTTTCAAGCACATTCATTTTCAGAAGGGAGGTTAAAACTATTTTGACAGTTACCTCCGCCCTGTGGTGTATCATTCCTGTTAGTCATTTCTACAACCATTTCTTTAGAAAATTAGGGTTATTTGGTGATTTCTTCTTCTTGTTCAGCACCGTATATTTGAATATTTGACTAGGTACACAGATCTCTATAATACATCCAGGGCCCAGTTGTTTAAAGCTAACGATGTCATTAGTTAACGATTTGTTAAAATTTACATCAAGTGATACGCAAATATGCTGAAATTTTTTGCTAAGGGATCAAAATTATATAGGTATGTTTTCGTGAACAAATCTATCCTGCTTGTCTGATGACAGATTCTTCAGAGAAAAGGCTGAACTCATCAGCCAAGCATGAACAACAAAAAAATACACATTTCAAGTGACTGTGATAGTCAGGCATGATTGATCAACAAACAACATACATTTCAACAAAGAAAGACTTGGTGAGGCTATTTCTTCTGTTAGCTGTGTACTGGTGGAAAAGCCACTAAAATGTAAATTAAGGTTTTATGTTTTGTTAATCGTTATGCAACAATTAGCAGATAGCACATGTAAACCTCAGCATAAGAAAATGGACGTTCATATATATGTGCCCAGCAAAGTCTGAGATCAGTCCATTACGAAAACACGCCTATTCAAATATATTGAAAATTTCACCACCAAAAACTGAAAGTTTTCAGATAAAAATTCTGATATTTTTCATTTTTCTGCTCAAAACATAGATTGTGGGTACTCATTAGAACTGCCTTGGCAAGGCAGTTCTAACGAGTACCCGCAGTCTATGTTTTTGAGCAAAAATGAGAAAAATAATGTATATCCCTGTAAACCCTAGTATTACTATAGGATAGTGAGGTTTAAGGGGTTCAAAATTATATAGGCATATTTTCGTGATGTATACTTCCATGTAGTCTGATCAGTCTTTGCTGGGCACTCTTTGGGTAGCCCAAGACCCACTGTTTCTTCAGGTGGGCAGCAAAGATCCTGAACAGACTGTCCAGATGTTGTGGGAAGTGTCTGAATGTACAACATCTCACAATGCTGCTCCTGAAAACAGGGCTTCATATTTCACATACAGCAAAATTTTTTTCAGAAAAAAAATGTAATCAGCTAATTTCTGCCAGCTGTAGGCCAAGTAAAGGGAACATTAATATTGCACAATCTTAGTATGACTACCATACAGCCTTTCACAGAGTAAGCAATATTCAAACTAATATGTGCATCATGAATAGCCTCCTTCACTCTTTATCATTTATGGCTTGATGAAATGAAAAAAAAAAAAAAAAAAAAAAATCAATTCTTATAATTAATTTTTCTTTTGAAATTTCATGAATTCTTTTTTTGGAAATCGTAAAAGCATCTTATTTTTGCCTTTATATGGACAGGTTTGGGCACAAGAGGATTTTTAATTTGGTTCAGGTTTTTTACCTGCCAGAGGCACCCATGACAGTGACATGATCAAACATGTCTTTGGCAAACTTTCAGAGTGCATAGACTGACAGGAGATTACAAAAATTATGCAAGAATTAAGAAAAAATATATTTCAAGATATATATTATTTTTATTTTTGATACAACAGAAAAGCCCAATAAAGCCAAGAAATAGTTATTTTCTAAGTTTTATTCTTTCGTATGTGAGCATGAATACCGCCAAATTGTCATACCTCTGGTGTTGGGTTTAACCACAAGTTGTGCCATGGTAGGTGGGACATCAGATGTTTTGTTTCATCTGGAAATGAATGAATTTTTTCCACCAATCAGAAAGCAGGTAAATACATAAATCAATTATGCATTTTCCCACTTTCTGATTAGTGAAAATGAAAATAAAAATTAATCATTAAATAACAGAGGAAGCAGAGCTATGAAACTAAAATAGTGAACTAGTTTTACAATATTGAATAACTCTCTCATATACATATAGAAATCATTGAACCCCATATGACATCATATCACAAATTCATTATAGAACTCTTATGTTAACCCTTAGCACTCTGGGTAAAATTTTCAGCAGATGACATATCAGCAGATGACATACTGAAATATTTGTCTTATTTTTCCCAGAACACAGGATTTGACATTTCTTGCAAATTGTCTCTTTTGGAGACAATTTGCAAGAAATGTCAAATCCTGTGTACTGGGAAAAATAAGAAAAATATCATCAACTTGTCATCTGCTGAATTAGCCCAGAGAGTGGTAAAGGTTAAATCCAACCTCATCACATCAGTCTGACTCATTTCAGGTTTAACATACTCATATGGTAACTTTTAATTTATAAACTAAGCCTATGGTAGAAAAGAGCCCTCATTGTATATGCAGACAATGGAGGCCCACCTCTGTCTGCACATTTGCACAGACACAAAGCTCAAGATAACAAGGAATATCCATAATTTTTTTCTTTTTATGAAAACATGTTGTGGGTACTCATTAGAAGTGCCTCAGTGAGACACTTCTAATGAGTACCACTACAAGTTTTCATGAAGAAATAAGAAAAATATCAAGGCCCAGTTGTTCAAAGCTAACGATGTCGTTACTTAACGATTCGTTAAAATCTACATCGAGTGATACACAAATATGCTGAAATTTTTTGCTGAAAAATTGTGAGTAGCTTTTGCACTGCAAAAGCTACTCACATTTTTTCAGCAAACACTATCAGAATAATGTATATTGAATCCGCTAAAACAGTTAACGAAATGACCCTTAACGAGCTGGTTAAGCTAACGACGATTTGAACAACTGGGCCCAGTACTTTACAGTTGAAAAAGTACCTTGTCTGGAGCTATGCGTTCAGAAAGTGCTTTCAATTTTGTGTAGAAAATGGTTTTCCCATAGCAAACCTTGGATATCATAAAATTGTACACAACAAGCATAACAACAATAAATAACTCAAAATTATTGAAAGCCTTACACTCCACCTTTGGCAGTCAGTCTACATACAGGCAGAGATACCTTTGCCAACAGCTTGCCAAAATTCTCAGAAAAGTTATATCACTAGAAAATAAGCCCATGTAAAAGGCACTAAGTATACATTGTGCTTTCGACATATTTCAGAAAGTCGTTTTTTGCTTGGTGCTTCACACAGAAGAAGTAAATTTGCAAACTTTTGTCATGATTTAATGCAAAACCATTTGTCATAACTACCTGTGCATAAAAAGTTTTATTCTAGCTGCTGGGCTTTAAAAAATCGAATATTTTCACTTTTTCCCATAGTAAAAATGAATGCAGGTTATGCAGAAATCTGTAGGGTAGATAACTTGGAGGTAGATTTTCAACAAGTTCTGCTTGTTCAATTTTTCTGAAATTTAAAAATTTTGTTGTGAAACAACAATTATTTAAATTCAGGAAAGAAAAGTAAAAAATATTTTCTTAGACAAAAAAGTCCGAAAAATCACTTTACAATAGAAATTGCATAGGTCAGACCAATATTAGGCAGTATATTTAATTTTAGGACAAGTATTTGAGAACAAAATACAGAAACAGAAATGACAACTGGTTTCTGATAAGATATGGGCAATCTGAACAAAATGTTTTCATTTAAAATAAAACTCCAAGCAAAAAACGTCTTTCTGAGTGATGTCAAAAGGACAGTAACTGTTAGCATTCTCTAGGCAAATACAGCAGATGACAAACTGATAACACTTTTCTTCTTTTTTTTTTTTTATTTATTTTTTTTTTCAGAAAACAGAGTTTAAAATTTCATGAAAATTGTCTCCAGAAGAGACTATTTGCATGGAAAGTCAAACCCCATTCTCTGAAAAAAATAAGATATAAATTTCAATATGTCATCTGATGAACTTTTCACCCAGGATACTAAGCACTTAACATGGGAAATAAATCATGTTAAAACATGTTATTAATGATATGTAAGGATCACATATTATTTATAAGAAAACTGAGATCGATAAAATACATCTAGAATTTCCCATACTTTTGCTATTATGAAGAATAATTGCATCTAAAATGGAGTTAAGTCTGTGATTGAATCATCTGCTTCCCTTTCTCTTTGAGGTGAGGAAGTAAGGTGTAGGATAGGTTGGGTGGGGTGGGTGGGGAGGCAGCTGTTGAAAATATATATTGCATATATAAACAATACTCTTGAAGATAAAGCACCATTTTTAAATGGTTTAAATACTAAGGAAGCAAACTCGTGTCTACAAAAGATGTTTTTCATTTGGTTGCTTTATTGCAGTTTTCTATTTTGAGATTTGGCCAAAAGAAAAACATTTTATGCCAGTTAATCAATACCTTGTTTCCATCTTACATGATTTATTCAAAATCCAAATGATGTTTGTATCAAAACAATCATTGTAGTGTTATACATGTATTATATGCTTTTAAAATTTAGACACCTCTGTATTTTGCTTATATCCCCAAAGTCTTAAGCGGCTTATCCCACCATCTGGGGCCATTGTCAGTCTCACATGGGAGATAACTCCACCATTCTTAATGGCAGAACCTTCCAAAAATAATCTGTTATGAGCACTAAGTTTAGTCACTGGTAACAAAGTCCTCCAAGGATCACCACTTAAATTTTTGACAGCCTCTGGTTCCCGGTTTTCTGGTATACAGCAACCTGAAAATATACACATGAATTGTATCACAACACTTTTTTTTTGAAAATCACTTTAACATTTGTTGTGCAATGCTCAATAGGGGCCTTATGCAATTTGCAGACAATGCAAGCCCTGATCAGCCTGCACATTTGTGCAGGCTGATCAGGGCTTGCATAGTCTGCTTACTGAACCAGTAAATATTGAAGTACAATCGAACCACACTGTGTCAAACTCGTTTGGCTCGAACACTATTGTTGGCTCGAACAACTCTGCCAGTCCTGGAAGTTTCCCTATAAAATTTAATTAAAAGAACCATGTATGGAGCGAACAAGGATCTCCTGAATTCTCAAACTCACAGGATGGTCCCTAGAACCATTTTTTTTTTATGTAAAAGCACTAGTGATCGCTCCAAGAATATTTTCCCATCACAAATTAATTAGATGCTTGATTTTTTATGTTTATTGCTTCATAAGTGCTCTTTCATAAGTGCTCTATGACAATGACACACCGATCAGTTTTACACGTTGGGTAAAATTAAGTACCAGATTTTATGTTTTGACGAAAAGTGTTTAATTATAATGATGTCAACAGATTATCATATCAAAGGTGACAAATAGCCAATGAAATTAAATGTTATTCAAATAAGCTTTTGAATGTGATGTTATAATGCTATTAATGTTTTCATGTGCCATAACTTAATAAGGTGGCCAAAATTAATTAAGAAGTTCAAAGAAAAATTTTGTCATTTAAGAAATCACAACCGAAAATTCCATATGTGGACAATGAAGGCCTAGATCAGCCTGTACATCTTAGTCTGATCAGAATCTTCGCCATTCTTTTCTAAATCATTGGATGTTGTTGAAATTATGAGGAGATAGTAAAGGTCTAGATCTGGCTACACGGATGTGCAGGCTCATATGGGTATTCGCTGTTCTCATGTGGAGTAGGGACATCTCTCATACTGTGGCACATTTTTTTTCTTGTGCTGAAAGAAGACATGCACATTTTTTTTTAAATTTTTTTTGTGTGTGTGTGTGTGTTTGTGAGTTTGACAGTATGATGAAATGATCAGGAAACATTGATCTTTTTATATGATGAGATGCAACTTTTTATTCTTGTAACATTCAAAACAATCGTGAATTGTTCCTAATGAAGATCGCCAGCTGTAACAGGAGGAATACAAAGTAAAACATTTGCTGGTGTTTTGCATTGCTGAAAGCAGTCCTAGATTGTGTTTGAATGAACTTTTGACCTAGCAACAAAAGAGCATGTCCTAACAGCGAAGACCGAGATGCAATTTTTATTTATGCCGTTTGGTTATCAAATGTGCTAGTGCTTACGGTATTTTGGATCATTGTGCATGTCCTATTGATGATGAAAAATATATCTTCTGAATACAATTAGAAATCGTAAGGATATTTTTTTATTTCATTCTCTAGCTTGTCTGATACTTGTAGATTGTTCCAGTTTCCTTAAATATTTAAAAATTTATTTACAATTTTAAATAAACCGATGAATCAACATGCATAAAGTTTCCATCACCACCATGCACAGACCGACAACTGATAACAGCTACCTGCTATATGTCATATATAAGCGTGCATGTACAGGTCTAAGCTGACTCTTCAGTGACACAAACTACTGATCACTCAAACTTTTGCACTAGTCCCAGCAATTTGAGCCATTAAGGTTCGACTGTAAAGGTCGACAAACAGAGAATGACTAGATCAGACTGCACTGAGGCCGACACTCATCTGGACCTGCACTGTTTGCATAAGGCACAAGGGCCTTTTTTCCCATATTATTCTTTTCTAACATCCATGTATAGTGACAGTACTGTTAACTTTAGTAATTAATGAAGGCATTATGTGAAATTAATAAGCCATCAAAGTCAGGCCATTAACTGCCAGCTTCCGTGGCTCAATCAAATGTGCATCTAACTGGTGATCAGGAGGTAGCATGTTTGATCTCTGCCGGGTCCGGCAACAATTTGTCTTGGAGATTGATCATGAAGATATTCTTTCTCTCCCTTCCCCTGATTCAAGAAGGGCAGCTGTCAGTTTCTGGTGGAAGAATGTGCACAAGTACTGGTTTACCGCTTAGTGGACTAAGCCTGCCCAGGAAAAATGTGGTTAGGTAAACTGACTGCACTTTACATGACCCTAATGGGTTGACTGGGCCATAAAACCTCAACTCAAACAAACAAAGTCTCAAAAATTGAATCAAATGAAGAAATACATGTACATGTATGCATATGGTAAAGCCTACATAAAAACTGAAATTTGTAAACACATTTGTGAAGAAACAAACTTTTTCTTAGTACTGTCATTCATTTGCAACACCTCTACTTTTAATCCTTGTCATGTTGAATAAATTAAGAAGCCACACCCACTTCTGATTTTCAGCCAATCAGATTACTTGATCCAGATTTTTCATTCACATACTTAATGGCAAACAGTGCAGATCCAGATCAGCTGGCTTCTTCAGAAGCCAACTGATCTGGTTCTACACTGTTGGCAAAGGCAGGGTATATCCGGGTTCAGCAGGACAAGGGTTAATATAGAATAAAAAGTTTATATCAGGTAAAATAAGATAAAGACTCACTGAATGTCCACTAACAAATGGGCAGAAGTCTGAAAGCTGATTCTAATGCTTTGACATTTTGATGAAGTTCACATGCCATTCATATGAAAATAATCCTAATTGCAAGAAGCAATGTCCATGATTTTAAAATTAACATATTACATTTTTACAAAGATTTTTTCACGAAAATACTTATGCTTTTCTTTTTAATTACTGAGGTTTCATTGCAATATTGTGAAACTTAGAGACTTTTTTAATAATATGAGCTTGTTGTGCAAGGAGTATCTAACATCAATCCATGTATCCAATAACCATCTTTTCTTTAAGTTTGAGGTTTTAAGGCCCAGTCAACCCTTTAAGGTCATGTTGAGCCAGTTCAGTTTATCTAATTTTCCTGGGCAGGCCTAGTCCTCTCATGCCAGAAACTGACAACTGCCCTTCTTGAATCAGGAGAAGGGAGAGAATGACCAAAGAAAATATTTCATGCTCAATCTCCACAAAAGAATGTCGCTGGATACAGCGGGGATCAAACTTGCTACTTCCTGATCACCAGTTGGACCCCCATCTGACTTTGACACAGCGGCCGGTCAACTAACAATATAATCATACAGTGGACCTTTTGAAAACTTTGAAACAAGAAAATAAATTATCATGGACAGGGGTGGGGTTTGTACTAATTAAAACTTGGACTACTCTCCTTTCAACATCTTTCAGAAAGTCTTTGTTTTTTTTCTTTTTTGCTTGACACTTTACACTGAAGCAGTAAATTTGCAAACTTTTAGCATGATTTAATGCATAACTATTTGCTGTAACTAACTAATACTATGCACAAATTATTTTATTCTAGTCACTGGTTTTAAAAAATGCGAATAGTTTTGTTTTTTTCCATAGTTAAAATGGCTGCAAAATATGAAAAAACTGACAGGGCAGGGCCTCTGGTGACCCCCAGACATGCCACTGGGACAAAATTTTTGCACCACTGTATTCTACTCTTCATTACCTTTGATTTGATAAGCAACATGACTATGTTTGTACAAAATGGATTTTGAACCCTTCAGGGCCACACCCCCCTGGCCCTGCCCCCAGGGGTTATATCAAAATTCCAAATGTGCACCTCCAGTCCTCATCCATAAGGCTATCACCTATGAAAGTTTCGAGATTCTAGCTTAAATGGTCTAGGAGCAATGGTGTGACATTACAGACGGACATAAGGCCGGACGGACGGGGGTATCACAATATCCCAGCTTTTTCTTTAAAAAATCGTGGGGATAAAAACTACTAATAAGAGATTCAGGAGTAGAGAAAAAAACTCATACCTTCAATCCTACACGAGTCTGGAAAATTGCCTTTAAAATGGTTTGTATCTATCTCAATCTGAAAGGAACATACAGTATTTACCTTTAGTATTTGGACAGACAGGGATTAGCAAAAAGAGCAGACAGATCAAATGCTACAGAATATGGCACCAGGGTCTACCCGGCAGGCACATGACGTAAATATAACGTCGCCTCAACGTCGATGCAACATCATGACGTTGCATCGACGTTGAGGCGATGTTATATTTACGTCATGTGCCCGCTGGGTACATTGTTTGCCTCACATCCAGCAGTTCTTAGACACATTCAGAGGTAGTAAAATCGACAGTCAAAATCTTAGACCAAATGCGGTAAGAACTTAAGGTGTCCCAATATTAAGGATGATTATTGCATAAAAAGCAGTGCCATACACTCGCATGCTGTTAATGCAGGGCTATGCACTTTCATTATGCTTGTACCGGGGCCATCAAATTGATCCACCATGCGCTACATACGGGTCAAAGATATAACACTAGTCATAAGAGGTTTACTGCCTGGCCCCAGAAAGAGCATAGTCAGTGGAAATTGCGTTTGCGAGACACTGGTGAAAAGGCAAAACAAAATAGTGCAAAAATAACACAAAATCTAGCAAATGTTTTCAGTTTTTATGCAATAACAGAAATCAAACAGTTTTTCAATGTATTAACGTTCACCAGGTCTCTCTGAAGATGTTGAAAACCTCAGCCTGTGGCCTCTGTTTTCAATACCTCCCTCGGGATCTGGCTAATGTTTAGGCATGAAAAACCATGTTTGATCCCTACAATATGGTATATGTAAAACTGATTAAGAAAACAACAACAACAAAAAAAAATATACAAACTGATTAAAAATGTCAATAAGTATGGCTTATTAGATACAATAGACACTCTCCACAACCCACCCATTCTCAATATCACAGACAGATGTATGAAAAGACAGACGGATAGACAATGTAAAAACAGTATACACCCCCCACAAACACAGTTTGCAGGGGTTTTAATAAAGCACTGTTCTTTCTACTGAGTAGGGCATTATGTTCTGGCAGCCTTTTGCACCACATTCTACAGTATGGTAAATGCCCTAAAATTTCAAACATCTAAGTTTCTGACAAAATGGCATAGGCAAACAGTAAAGACCCAGATCAGAGCCATCTGATCAGGGTCTGCCCTATTTGCCATTCTACTATATTTTAAGAAACACTGCATAAAAAGCAAAATTTAGGCCAAAAAAGTATGGAATAAAGTGTAAAACTTTTAGGACATTTATCAAATCTGGTGTTCCTCAAGGACAGCAGATATGTTCTGGGCCCATTTGTTCAAAACTAACTATGCAGTTAGTTAACCTATCATGCTAATTTGTTCAAAACTAACTATGTAGTTAGTTAACCTATCGTTAAAACTTTGATCATTAAATATGGCATATATGCTAATATTTTTGCTAAAAAAATGTGAGTAGCTTTTGCATTTGCAAAAGCTACTCACATTTCTTCAGCAAAAATAACTGTGAATTAGATATTGTACTTCAATACTAGAACAGTTAACATTTTGACCACTAACGAGCTCATTAAGCTAACAATACTTTGAACAACTGGGCCCTGATCAGACTAGGCAGATGCACATGTTGATCTCAGCTTCTGCATTGCACTGTACACAAAGAGTCCTTGTCTTCCATCCAGCTCTAGATAAGGTGCTCTTTTGAACCAAAATGTGTTTATATTTCTTTATTTCAGGAAAATAATCGTTGTGGGTACTCATTAGAAGCACCTAGCTGAGGAACTTCTAATGGAAAACTGTCACACATTAGAATGTGATATTTCATTTCAGAAAACAACACTAAAAAATACATGTGAAACAATAATACCCTAACACTACTGTGTGGCAAGCAGTTGTCTCTGTCAAAAATTTACCAAATTTGCCCAGTAGCTATCCCAAACCAGATCTCCACAATTCATGTATCAATGCACATGCCAAGTTTGGCAACAATCCATTAATATTTACTCAACTTGTCATCCAGAAACAAAAATATGGATGGACATACCACTGACGGAGGGACAGACAAATAGACGACCAGCAAGAAACCATAATACCCTGCCACTAATGTGTGGCGGAGTATAAAAAGAAAAAAAAAAGGTACATGAGCTTTAGAAGAGTTCTGTTGATGTACAGAGAAAAAAGCATAGATGAAGTTACCCAGGAACAGCAGCAATCGAGAAGTAAAGCCTTCACAAGGCACCAAAGAAGACGAGATGAGTAACAAATACAGTCGAACCTCAATAGCTCGAAGATCTTTGGGACCATGGAAATTCGTTCGAGACATGGGTAGTTCGAGCCACTGAGGGTTAATCATGGCACCAGTTCAAGAAGCAAACGGCAATAATTTAGGGAAATCTTTTTGATTTTCTACACAGTGATTGTATGTTGAGTGTACTCATTAGAATTGCCTCGATGAGGCAATTCTAATGAGTACACACAACATACAATTTCAAGATAAAATAAGAAAATTCCCCTAAATATTTGTTTTCTTGAGCTATCCGAAGAATTTCGTAGGGACTCAAAAATGTGTTCGAATTTGCCATGGTAAATGAGCCATCCGTGTTCGAGCCATCTAGGTTCGATTGTAATGACAAAACAAAACAGTATGATAGCTGACGTCAGGACAAAGAAGAAATGCAACATAGCAGCCATCCAGTCAGATGAAAAGCTACTGGAGACTAAAACTAGTAAAACAGGATCAAAACCTCAAACTTCATTCTGATTCTGCTCCAAATTATAAATACATTTTGGTCAGTGTAACCTTGGCCATTCCATTTCTGACATCAAACAACCTTCAATCCTAGATATAAGGAAAAACAAAAAGTGTCAATAAGCAGTGCTTATTAGATACCCTAATCCTCCCCACAACCTCACCCATCACCCCCGCAAGGTAATGACTTCTTTAGTTAAATTTTTTAGCAAGATGAAAAGCAGAAACCAAAATGTAACAGATGGAAAGACGGACACACAGAATGGACAGACGTAAAAACAATATATACATGGACTTACTCCCCATACCCCTTCCCCTCTCCCCCCATACCCACAAATAAACACGATTTGCTGGGGTATAATAACTTCCTTCTGAGTAGAACACCACCCAAAATTGTATGTTTATAAGTTTAATGTCTAAGAACATAAAACTCAGCACACATTTTTCTTTTACTCCATGAAAACAAAAAATAGTGATTTCAATCCTTAAACATCAAAAAACTAACCTTTTTAATAATTCCTTGATGTCCTAGTCTGAAAACACACCAATCAGTGCCTGCAAACAGAAATAAGATTTAAGAGGAATAGACACACTGGGTCGATTTTCTACCACTTTAACAAGGAAGACAACTTTGTGAGTTCCAGTTTGCTGTCTAGCATATTAATACACTTCTATAAAGGGGTCTATTCTAAAAGGAAAGAATTTGCTCCCATGGGGAGCAAATTCTTTCTTTTCAGAACAGACCCCTTTCCAGAAGTAGTCTTCTGAAAAAGTGGCTATTCTACAAGAAAATATTTTTTTCCATAGGGGGAGAAAATTCTTTCCTTTTAGAGTAGACACCATTTCTGAAGGGAGGTAAATAAATTTTAAGAGTTGCCTCCCTTGAAAGTGTATCCATTTCCCTTAAAAGAGATTCTGTAGAAAACATATATGGAATATGTGGAACAGTTGTTACTTAGACTAAATAATTCAGCAGACACTTTTCCTTTAATTTTACCATGGTTATACCAAGTATTCGGACAGACAGTCTTAAACAAACAATGCTGACCCAGATCAGACACCAATAGGATCTACCCTGTGTACCACTCATCTAGAAGTTAAATGTATGTGTTCCAATTTTAGGACACATATGATATGGAGTTAAGGTTTCAGAATATTATCTATCCTCTCTACTTAACTCTACCTTCCTACTTAAAGACCCTCAGTTTTGATATTATATACATTCCATACATTCAACCCTTGTTAGAACGACAACATTTGTTCCCAAAGATGTTATTTGTTCCCAAAGATGTTGCCATTAAAACGAATTTGCTGTTGTACAGAATCCTTAATGGACAGAATAATATGTTAGAAAGGCATTGTTTTATCCTTATTTCTTCATAGAACATATGGTTTGGATATTTGTTAGAATCGCCTCAGTGAGGCAATTCTAACAAATATTCAAAACATATGTTGCTTGAAGTTTTAATGCAATATTCTTGCATAATTTCTCATTAACTGTCACCTCCTGAGCTAAGGTTTCGTAACATTCAATTTGTCATTATAACGAATTTTGTCGTTGTATTGAGTGTCGGTATAAAGAGGATTGATTGTACAGGGCAAGTAAGTTCAGCTGTCATTTTACATCAAATTTCAGAAAAAGGTATATGTACTGTAAAGCTCAATTAAAAATGTGTGATTTCTACCAATCACTCACCTGGTACTTGCAGGATGCCTTCCTTGTTTGCTTGAAGAACTGCTGGCCTTGTTACCTAAAATGTATCAGAAAAAGAGCTCACCATATGAACAGTTTCTAGAAGGAATGACCCTTGAGTGCAATGAACTATAAAAAGCTGTAAAGTCAAGTTTCTGGGATAGACTAGCTAGTTTTAGCCAATTAGCCCTCATCAGTGACCCTCATATGAAACTGATATTTGAAACAAGTTCAAGATGATATGTATACTGTCAGAGTGAAGACCTTACCAGCTTTTCCTAATATACTGTACTGGGCCCAGTTGTTCAAAGCCTGGTTAGCTTAACGAGCTCGTTAGTGGTCAAAATGTTAACTGTTCTAGTAAGTACAATATCTAATTCACAGGTATTTTTACTGAAAAAATGTGAGTAGCTTTTGCAAATGCAAAAGCTGCCCACATTTTTTCAGCAAAAATATTAATGTATGTGCCATAAAAAATTAATGATCAACATTTTGATGAACTGTTAACTAACAAAATCGTTAGTTTTGAACAACTGGGCCCAGGTAAATTATAGTATTTTCATGTTTGTTTTTGTGTGTGTGTGCACCTATGTGTGTATCTTTGTGCAAGCTATTTGTTATTTTTTCAGTTTATTTATTCTGCAATGTTCACAGTAAGAAAAATAGTGTAAATGTAAAAGCTGTAAAAAATTTTACAGGAAAAAGTGTACTGTTAAGCATTAACAGTTGACTCTGACTCGTTAGCTCAGCATCAGCTGTAAACATTCATTTTTACAATGAGAAAAAGTAAACATATTTGATTTCTTAAAAACCAACGACTAGAATTAAACTTTTTGTGAATAGGTAGTTACGACAAATGGTTTTGCATTAAATCATGACAAAAGTTTGCAAATTTACTTCTGTATAAAGCGCCAAGCAAAAACTGACTTTCTGAAAGATGTTGAAAGCACAGTAGTTTTGCTTGATATATATTTCAACTTCTGTTATCTCAAACTGAAAATTATGGTCCTTTTGAGTTTGAGATAACCAGAGTCCACTGTACTTATCTGAGCAGCAACCTCAGAAAATGTACCTGATGACAGGTGCATCCAGTGAAGAATCAAATTAGTTATTGCATCCTAAGTGATCAAAGCCTTTAATGGGCTCTGTCAACTGCCAAAAAATCCAAGGCTTCTACAAACTGGCAGTGGAGTATCTGATCAGACTATGCAGATATGCAGGCTGATCCAAGTCTTCTCTGGGCATGCATCATATGGTAATTTTCTCACAATGTGACTCATTTTAAGAAATCCACTGTACCATTTTAATTTACTAAAACATCAGCCTTTGAACAAAAAAGAAAACAAAAAGAAAGAAAAGAAAACTGGTAAATATAAATTTTCATGACCCTATGAAGACATGCATTTTGGTGAATGTCTAGAAATGTATTTTTTTTTTTAGAAAATAAAAACGATGTCCCAATCATGTGACCTTGAAAATGTGGTTTATAAAACCAAAAATCTATTCAGCTCTAAAACTTGTCCCAATGATGTATTACTGCATGTTAAAAAAAACTTTGCCAGCTGGCCTGGTTCAAAAGATATTCAGCAGATAAGAAACTGCCATTCCAGTGCTAATGCTAATGGGATCTGGACCGGTAGCAATGAGTCCCCCTTCAGCTCTGGTCAAGAGACATTAATGAACACATTTAATGTGAGACAATACAATTACCTGGAAAAAAAAATTATGTTTCAGTTCGAGTTGTACAGCCCAGTCAACACTTTAAGGTCATGTTGAGCCAGACAGTTTACCTAGTCACACCTTTTTACTGGTCAGACTGTCCTCTAAGCAGTTAACAGTACTTTTGCACATACTTTCACCAGTAAATGACAACTGCCCTTCTTGAATCAACAGAAGGGGCAGAATGACCATAGAAATAATTTAACCCATTGTATACTGAATAGACTCTACCACACTACGTACTGGAAGAGTCAAATTTCAATTTTAGGTAGGTGAGGCTATGAGATTTGGATATTCCAAGAGAAAAATGGCTGAAGTATGTGCAAACAGTGAAGACCCTGATCAGATGCCGCAGAACGCGGCATCTGATCTGGGTCTGCACTGTTTGCCAAATACCCTTTTAGGGGACTCCCGACTACAATGGGTTAATAATCAATCTCCATGTTTATGCGATTAAGGTGGGATTTGAACTTGGGACCTCTGGATCTGCACTCAGATGTAACCCTCTGATACTTCCTACAAAGTTTTGAGTCAACTGGCCTATTTCCGTTCAGGAGAAGTTCAAAATACAATTTCAACATGACCACCATGGCTGCCATCTTGGATTTCTGATCAGAAAGATTTAGCTATTTTTTATCTACATGTCGCCTCAATACTTCCTACCAAGTTTCAAGTCAATTGACTTTTCAGTTCAGGAGAAGTTCACAACATTTTCAAGATGGCAGGCATGGCGTCCATCCTGGATTTCCGATAAGAATGATTTTAGCTATTTTTGATCTACAAGTAACCTTGATACTTTCTATCAAATGTTAAGTCAACTGGCCTTTCAGTTCAGGAGAAGTTCAAGTATCGATCTTCAAAATGGCGCCCATGGTGGCCATCTTGGATTGTCAATCGGAACAATTTTAGCTACATGTAGTTTTAATCTACAAGACACCCTGACACTTCCCACCAAATTTAGAATCAATTGGCCTTTCTGTTCAGGAGAAGAATTTCAAAATAGATTTTTAAAATGGTGGCGTGGTGGCCATCTTGTATTTCCAATTGGAACCATTTTAGCTTTTCTTTTTAATCTAAAAGTCACCATGATACTTTCTACGAAGTTTCAAGTCAAGTGACCTTTTGGTTCAAAGGAAGTTCAAAATAGATTTTGATAATGGTAGCTGTACTGACCATCTAGGATTTCTGATTAGAATGATTTTAGCTTTTTTTTATCTACAAGTCACCCCATACTTCCAACTAAGTTTTAAGCCAATTGGTCTTTTGGTTTGTTTGTGTTGAGGTTTTACGGCCCAGTCAACCCAATGGGGTCATGTCGAGCGCGGTCAGTTTACCTAACCACACGTTTACTGGGCAGGCTTAGTCCTCTAAGCGGTTAACCAGTACTGTGCACATTCTTTCGCCAGAAACTGACAACTGCCCTTCTTGAATCAGCGGAAGGGAGAGAATGACCGTAGAAAATATTTCATGATCAATCTCCACGAAAGAATGTGGGTCTTTTGGTTCAAGAAAAGAAGTGCAAAATAATATTTTCAAGATGGTGGCCACAGCTCCAATCTTGGATTTGCTATCAGTTTTAGCTTTTTTTTTTTTTTTTTTTTTTTTATCTACAACCCCATACTTCCTACCAAATTTTGATTCAACTGGCCTTGAGCTTTTGGTTCAGGAGATGAACTTCAAAATAGCTTTTCAACATGGCCCCCATGGCGGCAACCTTGGATTTCTTACTGAAAAGATTTTAGCTATTTTTTATCTACAGACCATCTCGATACTTCCAGCAAAGTTTCAAGTCAACTGGCCCAGGGTTGTAGGAGGAACTGTTATTTAAAGCAAATTGTTGACATCGAACTACTGATGACAGACACTGACAGACCACTGTAGCTCACCATGAGCACTTCGTGCTCAGGTGAGTGAATAAACTCTGAAATACCTCTTTTAGCTCAATATGGCACAAACATTTTAATATTTCAAACACTGGAATGACATGCAAAACTGATAACTGTAATATGTAAAAAGATGGTGAGAACCTCTGTAAGCATGGAATTATGTATATAAGCACTACACATCTGGCTCACTGACTAGAAAATGTGGAGAATAATTAAATGTGGAACCTTTCTAGCAGTTTCCCAGCCATCTGCCATAGTTTCTGCTCTACCAGGCTGTATCAAGTTACGAGGGTGACCAAAATGAGCATCACTGTAACCAATACACATTCCACCATTCTCCATAGCAACCAGGTCTATCAGCTGTAAAAGAATATTACTGTAAATATTTATAACACTTTATATTCCATATTTTTTATTTTGCCTAAAGTTTGTTTTTTTCACAAAATACAAAGTAAAATTGCAAACAGTGTATACTTAGATCCACCTGCTCCTTCAGGAGCTGTCTTATCTGTGTCTGCACTGTTTGTAGATGCTTTTATGTTAGAGTTGGTGTACGAAATTTTAGGATAATTACAGTGGCACATGATTTTTGATGACAATGACAATTTGGCATTTTACATTCCTTTCAACGTTATCTAGGTCATATCGAGATGATGGAAGGCTGATAAGGAATGGTTCTGTGAGGGATTAAAGCCTAGGACTAAGTGATCCATAGTCAAAAATGCTAACTATTCAGCCATCTGGACACATCAGGTGAATAGCTGTAACAGATATTATGGTAAATATCCTAACAATTCAAACATTTCATATTCCAAACTTTTTTCGGCTAAAATTTGGTTTTGTGCATTTGTTTCACTAAATACTCTGTGGAAATGCAGTGTAGACCCAGATCAGACTTCTCCTGAAGGAGCAGTCTGATTAGGTTCTGCTTTTTTTTTGTTGATGCCATTTTTGTCAGAAAGGTGGTGTATGAATGTACGGATAATTACAGTTGCTCATGTGTTTTGGTTATCACACTATTGTGCTTTCGACATCTTTCAGAAAGTCGTTTTTTGCAAGGGTCTTTCCACAGAAGAAGTAAATTTGCAAACTTTTATCATAATTTAATGCAAAACCATTTGTCACAACTACCTATGCAAAACAAGTTTTATTCTAGTCACTGGTTTTTTAAAAATAAAATACTGTATTTTTACTTTTTCCCAATAGTAAAAATGTATGCTTTTTTTGGGTTTGTTCGTCCAGAAAAAAAAAAAAAAAAAAAAAAAAAAAAATGTATGTAAATTAAGTAGAAATCTGTAGGGTAAGTAACTTGGAGGCAGATTTTCAATGTCCTGCTTGTTCAATTTTTCTGAAATTTTCACAATATTGTTGTGAAACATCAATAATTCAAATTTAGCAAAGAAAAATAAAAAATAATAATAAAAAAAAAATATTCTCTTAGACAAAATTCCATAAAATCACTTTACCATAGAAATTGCATAGGTCAGACCATTTTGTGGCCATAAATTTAATTTTAGGGTATATATTTGAGAACCAAACACAAAAACAGATAAGACAAATGGTTTCTGATAAGATATGGTCAATAAGAACAAAACGTTTTCATTTAAAATAAAATGCCAAGCAAAAACGTCTTTCCAAGTGGTGTTGAAAGGACAGTAATATCAATTGGGAATTCTCAGTCATATACATGTACGATATGAGTTATTTGAAATGATGATGGATCTTGGGTTGAGATCAGGAAATCACAGGCAACATTTTAAATTATTTTCTCATCCGGCTTACCAACAACAGGACATAAACACTGGAAAACGATGTTGTGGTTTTCTGGTCTATACTAAACATACTGTTACATGGATAATGCATTTCATTTATTTTCAGAAACAAAAGCTGCCCTGTTGTCACATGGTAGGTATCAACCGAAATAAGATTTAACCAAGATCAGATGTAATTTCAGTGCTCCAGCTAGCCCTATACAGAGGGGCGGGCCACCCCTCTTGCCCATTCCTGCCACCCCTCTGCCTTTTTAAAGCTGCCCACAGTCTTATTTCAACTCAAGACATCAAACCCTACATTTTGGTGAAAATTTCATGAAAAGCGGACCAAAATGAAAAAAGTTAGCAATATTTAACCTTTACCCCTCTCTGGGCTAATTCAGCAAAGTGTGCAGATCTGTCTTCCTCAAGCATCCTTACTGGAAAGATTTATCTTCCCGTTTCAAAGGAAGACCACTCCAGGAGAAAAGACTTTGCTTTCCTAGAATATGCTTCCCTTTCCAAAAGGTCTATTAAATGGGCTGTGGCAAGCAAAACAGTGCCGTCAAACATGTGTAAAATGTGCAGAGTCAGATCATCCTGCACATGCACCAAGTATCATCCAGGCCTTTCAGTGCTTGCATTAAGGGAAGTGGGAGTCAGAGACTCCCAAAATTGCCCTGGGACTTCCAAAAAGCAATGCCAGGAAGTCTGGGACTCCAAATTTTTAAAGATATTTAGTCATTTATAACAAAAATTTAGAATGAATTTATGTGTTACTTAGCTTAGGAATGGCGGTTTTACTCTATAAATGAGAGTTTAAGAATACTGAGGTGGAATTTCTGAATGTGAGCGTAAAAATTTGATCATCAGGACTTCCAGATATTGGAGCTAGGAAGTCCTGGGACTTCCTGATTTTGACAGTTAGTGCAAGCACTGGCCTTTGCTCTCCATTCATACATTCTATAGTATTCAATGATTCTGTTATTGGACAGTGAAGGCCCTGATCAGACTGTGCGAATGCACAGGCTGATCTGGGCCTTCGCTGTCTGCCTACGCCTGAATACATGTTTTTGCTTGGCACAGCCCAAATGAAAGAATTTGCTCCCAGGGGATCCAGGGGGAGTAAATTACTTCCTATAAGAGTAATCCACTTTGAGAAGGGAGGCAAATTCTTTTGGTTATGTATCCATTCATCTAAAGGAGAATCAATACACCAGAAGATTTTGCTGCCATTTTCACAGGCAGACAACTCTTCCTGGAAGAAATTAAGTTCCTTAGATCTTGAATCCTTTCAAAACTGGGAGCTTCACTTAACCCAGACTGGTGTAGACTGAATGAACTCCCCCACATTATAGACTGAAAGATTCTAATTTCAATTTTAGGTATGTCAGGCTATGTGATTTAGATAGTCTGAGAGAAAAATGGTTGAACTATTTGCAAACAGTGGAGACCCAGATCAGATGCCCAATTCTGTGGCATCTGATCTGGGTCTGCAAAGTTTGCCAATTACATTTTTAGGGGTCTCCAGATTTCAATGGGTTAAAGGAAAGAATTTGCTCCAAGATGGAACAAGTTCTCCCCTTTAAATTAGAGTTGTAGGTGTTATATATGATGATGGTTTGGTGTTTTGCATCCCTTTCCCTTTCAAAATTGTAACTCAAATAAGATGATAGGTGATAATGAAAGGCTCAGTGCAATGAAGTGCCTAACAGTCATCAGCTGAGTTCTGCCTTTAGCAGGTTTCGAACCTGGGACCTCATGATCTGAAGTCAGGCCCCGAGGTTATAAAACTTTTTTTCATGCTCAACTCAGCTGTGTATGAAATTTTTCATGCTAATAAATCTCAAATTACTAACAATGCCAAATTATTTCTTGCTAAACATAGCTGAGCATGAAAATTTCTCTGCTAATAAAAATGAAAATGCCTACTATGTTGGCATTTTTATATTTACTAGCACAGAAAATTTCATGCTTAGCCGAGTTGAGCATGAAAAACATTTTATAACCTCCGGGCCAGGAGTGCTAACACTCAGCCACCCAGGTGCTTCCCTTGTAGGTGCATCCATTCCTTTTAAATGACTTACATCACTAGTCAATATCAGGTGCATTATACAAAACTTAATCTTCTAGAAATGCATGGAGAATCGCCATCACCTGTTACAGACCTGGTTAGTTCCAACATGTGACCAGTCAGGTGCTGCTCTCCCATACACTCTTAATCTTGCTATCCCACCATCTGAAACACAATATAAACGATTTTGCTTCTGACTGTGTTTTGTTTTAATACTAAATGATAATGATAAAGAACATTGCTTTCATTTTAGTTTTGGGCAATGGGAAATTCCTTCAAAACAATGTACACTTTTTAGGCCCTAACACTGGTCCTGAAAATTCCTTGTGTGTTACTCATTGGGAATAGAACCTTGATGACTAGGAGGTCCTGAATACCCATTACAAACCCATATCCTTGTGAACTTTCCAAGCTTAGATGGACATGCTAACTATGCTTTTTTCGTCTGTAAAGACTTGCTATTGTACTATTCTAGCATTTCTACAACAGAAAATGGTAGAACCTGACTGGATTATACACTAAAGACCTTTTTGCACAAGGCTCATGTCTGTGAGCAGGACAGATCAACAATGAAACACTGACCAGACTGTGATCATAAACTCAGTCACCCCAGACAGAAAAATACATGTGATGCAAAATGCATAAAAAGGACCCTTGTGAATTTTGCAGACAATGCAGTCCCTGATCAGCCTGTGCTTTTAAACAGGCTAATCAGGGCCTTGTTTGCTCTCTTACATAATCAATGGACACTATAGTATATAGTTGAACTTCAATGGCTCGAATACCTTTGGGACCATAGAAAATTGTTCGAGACATGGGTAGTTCGAGCCACTGAGGATTAATCACAGTGTCAGGTCAGGAGGCAAATAGCGATAATTTAGTAAAATATTTTCGATTTTCTACACAACAATTGTATGTTGTGTGTACTAATTAGAATTGCCTCAATGAGGCAATTCTAATGAGTACACACAATATACAATTTCATGATGAAATAAGAAAATTTCCCTAAATATTTGTTTTTCTTGAGCTAGCAGGGACTCAAAAATGAGTTCGAATTAGCCATGGTAAACGCGCCATCAGTGTTCGAGCTATTGAGGTTCGACTGTATGTCAAAGAAAAGGATGTTGGGGCCAGACTGCATCTCAGTGCATGCTCATCTGGACATTCCCTGTTCACATTTGGCATTATGGCCTTTTCCATACCTTGTGAATCTGACATAGCTCTTGATAAGGCACTTTTTGCAACCAAAAAGTTTCTATATTTTTCTTATTTCTCGACGAAAACATATATTGTGGGTACTTATTAGAAATGCCTCACTGAGGTGCTTCTAATGAGTACCCACAATGTATATTTTCATCAAGAAATAAGAAAAATATTTAAATGATATCTCCTCTTATCAAGACCTATGATATTATCATGCACCTTATGACCCACATGCAATCAGTCAGCCTTCACATCCACACAATCTGTTCAGGGTCTGTATATTTGTTTGCATTGAGGTTTTACATATACTACAGTGTAAAGCTCTTGTGTATGGAGTACAATGCTCCATGCCTTTGAAACTTGGCAATTGACAAAGCCAAACCTCCAACGTCTGCAACAAAATGACAGGGCACTGATCAGACAGATCTGCAATGTCAAGCCGCAAGACATTGTCACCACCAGATCCAATGAGCTACTTGTGCAGCTTGGCATTGAGGATCTGGATCTCATTCTGAGGGAGCGAAGGCTCCGTTGGTATGGACATGTGGAACGCTCCAATGGTGCAGTCAAGACAGCCTTTGACATACAGGCTGATGTAAAGCATGAGCCTGGGAGGCCCAA
Source organism: Anodontia alba (assembly GCA_964016985.1). Taxonomy (NCBI): domain Eukaryota; kingdom Metazoa; phylum Mollusca; class Bivalvia; order Lucinida; family Lucinidae; genus Anodontia; species Anodontia alba. The sequence continues at coordinate 66,468,536 of OZ024821.1, read as the reverse complement.
GATGACATGGAAGCTACTGACAGAGAGAGATTGCAGAGAGTGGAAGCTCTCGGCTATTAACCCTCATGATAGACATACCTGGAGATCTGGTGCGAGATCTGCCATGGGTGCAGAAAGCAAGCTACCTGGTAAAGGACCCAGACGTGGATGTTGCCCCTGTACCTGCACGTTAATCAAAAATCTGACAATGATAATGATGATGATGAGTCTACCCAATAAGGTCCTGCTGAGTGAGGTCAATTTACCTAACAACACTCTTTTACTGGGCAGGCTTAGTCCTCTAAGCAGTTAACTAGTACTTGAGCATAGTCTTTTGCCAGAAACTGACAATTGCCTTTCTTGATTCAGCAGAAGGGAGAGAATGACCAGAGAAGATCGTTCATGATCAATATCCATAAGAGAATGCTGCCGGACCCAATGGGAATCAAAACCCGCAACCTCCTGCTCTCCACTCGGATGCCCATCCGAGTGAGCCAATGAGCCGGCAGGGTCTGTACATTTAAGGTCCATATATCATAGACAGGCTAATAAAATGTTTAAGGTCCATGTACCATGAAACTTAACAGGAAAGATTTGTGGCAGTGCAGACTGGCCTGAGTCTACACTGGTAGCATATGTCAAAAGGTCATTTTTCTTTCTTTCTTTGTTGGCTGGAGTTGGTCTTTTTGACACACAGTTGTGATTTTGCAGGAAGGACCACTAAGAAGCAATTTTCTCTTAACATTTGGATCTTTACCTTGCACAGGGCACAGGAGTCCTCAGCTTAACATCTCGATTCATTCACTGGTGCGCTGTATAAACATCACTCCTGCTATTGATGCTATTAATGGAGAATGTCTTGACCCAAAGAAAATTTCTGTTTGTATTATTTTACATACCTGGGTACATATTCAGCCTAATGTGGGTGAATCTCTTCTCACTGTTACACTCGAAGTAATTATGACATGATGTTTTATACCCTGGCTGTAATGCACTCAGTGCAACAATATGTTCCCATTTCTGAAACAAACAAGTACAGTAAAACCTGTGTAAGACAGCCACCTTTGAAACTGACCTTAGTGGTTGATGTAGAAAGGTGGTTGTCTTATAAAGGTACATGTCATGTAATTTTGCTAGCAAAATTACATGACATGTACCTTTATAAGACAGACAACTTTTTCCACATCAACCACTATTTAAAGTCAGTCTCGAAGGTGGCTCTCTTACACAGGTTTTACTGTATCATAAATCTAGGCCATTAGAAACAAGGTAATTGCATACACCTAGTAGATTTCCGTCCATTTTACAAGGGAGGCACTTCTAATGAGTACCCACAACATATATTTTTCTGGAATAATAATAAAAATATCAATGAATTTTGGTTGAGAAAAAAAAGCACCATATCTGGAGCAATGGTAACAATTTAAATTGGAGGCTCCATGTAAAGTTTGGCTTTGACTGGCCCAGTGGGCCTTCAAGTTTCAGAAGAAAATTTTCAAAGTTTTTCCTATATGGGTCTATGTAAAACAAGTGATCTCTGCAGCAGGGCCATTTTTGACTAAGGGCTACAATTTGAACAATCTTGGTAGGGGTCCACAAAATAAAGCTACATGTACACACTAAATATCAAAGACCTGGGCCTTCTAGTTTCAGACAAGCAGATTTTTAAAGTTTTGCATATAGGATCCTATGTATAAATATTTGACCTTTCCATAAAAAGGTCAAGGTCAACCTAAGAAGATTTTCAAAGGAATTTTACCCTATATGGGTGTGGCAGTTTGTTTGTGTTGAGGTTTTACGGCCCAGTCAACCCAATGGGGTCATGTCGAGCGCGGTCAGTTTACCTAACCACACGTTTACTGGGCAGGCTTAGTCCTCCAAGCGGTTAACCAGTATTGTGCACATTCTTTCGCCAGAAACTGACAACTGCCCTTCTTGAATCAGCGGAAGGGAGAGAATGACCGTAGAAAATATTTCATGATCAATCTCCACGAAAGAATGTTGCCGACCTCGGCGGGGGTCGAACCCACGACCTCCTGGTCTCCAGTCGGACGCGCATCCAACTGCGCCACCGAGGCCGGCATGGGTGTGGCAACCTTCTTGGTCATGTGACCCAGATGCAATGAACAAACTTTTGTTGCCCTTACCCTACATTGAGGCTCAATAAATTTGGCTTTGATTGGCCCGGTAGTTTCTGAGGAGAAGATGTTTGAAGAGTGTGGATAACAAACGATGGACAGATGGATGACGGAGCCTGCCTATACTATAAGCTCACCTATGAGCCAAGGCTCAGGTGAGCTTATAATAGAAAATGATGTCATTCTGTCTGTTCAGTCTCTATACAGTTCACTGACAATTACAATGTTAACAGAATAAAACAACAACAAAAAAAAAATGCTGTTTCTAAATCTCAATATACATGTATTATTATCAAAGAATAATTTGTTTTAAATATTTCTTTTTTGAAAACTTATTAAAAAAACAAAAGAACTTAATTCCATAAATACATGAGATTATAAAAGCACCACAAACTAATACCCCGCCAGTAAGGTGAAAATTCATCTATATTTACTCAAGTTATTGTCTAGTCTATTTGCAAACAGTGGAGACCCTGATCAGATGTCTCATTCTGTGGTATCTGATCTGAGTCTGCAAAGTTTGCCAATTACCTTTTTGGGGATCTCCAGATTTCTGAGGCCATGTCTTGGGCACAGCATGATCAAAAATTGATGAAATTTGCCCATTAGCAATCCCCAACCAGATCTCCACAATATCAATGCACATACCAAGTTTGACGAAAATCCATTGATATTTACTGAATTATCCGGAAACGAAAATACAGGTATGTCTCGGCCAGATAACTTTGCCTATTTGCAATCCCAAATCAGATCTCCACAACATCAATGCATATACCAAATTTGGAGAAAAGCCATTGATATTTACTCAAGTTATGAAAATAAGGATGGACAGACATACGACAGATGGATGGACATACTTACAGGACAGATGTTGTGAGGTTATCCCTTTGACCTTTCTTTTATCTTTTTTAACCTGGCAAAACAATTTAATCTCATAATGATGAAATAAACAGACATGAATCTCATAATGTGAAATTCTACAGAAATGCTAACCTCGGAATGTGCCAGACAGACAGATAGACAGAAGCACGGACACACACAGATGACCAACGTGAATCCATTAAACCCCGCCACTATTGTGTGGTGAGGTATAAAGATTATATATTGTTTTTTTTTTATTGCAAGAGCACCTTTGAAAAAAAAATATTTTCATATAAATGTGTTGGTCGTGTAGATTAATCACTTTGTACCATGTATACCACTAATATTCAGACAGACATGCTTAAACAAACAGTGTGGACCCCTGAATAAACCACTAAAAGAGCAATTAAAGCTATTACTGTTTGGCATATGACTTCTCTGTTTTGGACACATTACCATGTAGTTAGAAGGACATAATCATATTTTAAGTATGGTATGACTCGGGTATTCAAATATTTTGTACTGATGTAACCTTCGGATAAACTATTGTAAAACAGAACAGCCTATGAAAGAATTACTTCAGAGTCCATTTTGCTGACTTCTTGAAATTCCTCATCTGTTGCAGCAGACCCCATCTTACCCTCTCTTCCTGTATAGCCTAAAATGAAGCAATACTATTAATGAATATTAGTGCATAAAAACGATGAGCTGTGTCGCACGTTATTAATAGCCGTGCATTAACCGACGAAAAGCCGTGTATTAACAAGGCAATTCACGCACTTTTATTGCACAGCTACGCAACTTTCAATATGATTGTACCGGGGCCACAGATTTGCTGCTGATATGAGATGTGTACTGCCCGGCCCAAGAACGTGCATAGTCTGTGGAATTACGTTCGCAAGACATCAGTGAAAAGGCGTAACAAAATAGTGCAAGAAATAACTCGAAATGTAGCAAATGTTTTCAGTTTTTTATGCAATAATAGCGATCAAATATGGTTTTTCAATGCATTAACATTCGCCAGGTCCCTTGGGAGGTGTTGAAAACCGCGGCCTTTGGCCTCGGTTTTCAACACCTCTCATGGGACCTGGCGAATGTTAGTGTATGAAAAACCATGTTTGATCCCCATATCAAATACTGAAATGACACAGATATTCAGATAGAACTGCTTGAGCAAATAGTGCAAACTCAAACAGTTTGATCACAGTCAGCACTGTATAATATATGTCCACATCACCAGGTGTACCAGATCAAATTTTAGCAAAATGATAAAAAGAGTTAAGGTAGTTAAACAATAAGAGTTAATAAGGCTGACTAACATTGTATGACCTGTGATAGGGATATTTCTGGGATGGGTCTGATCCATTTTGTGTGAAAACTGTTAAAGTTAGACTTAAATTGAATTGATTTTTGGCTGGCCCCCCTTTACAAGCTATCCAAATCCAATTTTTGTTTTGATCTCAGTGGGGTATTGAGGATTCTTGGGCCCATCAAAATGCAAACTCTACATATGAGGACACAAAAAGTGTAACATTCAAATCTGGGGATCTTCCTTCAACTGGTTTAGAAAATATGATCTGTACAAATTTCGTACCAATGGTAATACGAGGGTCCTGAAAAAAGTTTTGTCACTGGGTTCGGATTACTTCAGTGCTATATTTTATCAAACATATTTTTATGACAAACCTTCAAAGTATTCCCCCTTTACTGAAACACATTTTTGTAACCTTTTTACCCAGTCGCAAAAAGCAGATAAATAGTCTCCTTTTGGTATCTGTTGGAGACACTGATAAACAGCGCTGCCAAGAGAACTTCTAGATGTAAACTTATTTCCAGAAAGCGTTTTCTTAAGCCTTGGAAATAAAAAGAAGTCACAGGGACTCATGTCAGGTGAATAAGGTGGACGGTTTACCTTTTCAGAAGCCAAAAAAGACTTAACAACCTCATACTTTATGAGAGGAGGCGTTGTCATGTAAAAGGTGGACTCCTAACTATCCTTTGCTTGGTCGTTTTTTATTGTAAAACTCTTTCACTTTCTTCAGTACAGAATTCTTGTAGAATCGGCCAGTGACTGTATGACCAGATGTACAAGGCACTTGAACGACTGGCCACATGAATTAAAGAAAATTGTGTACAACATCTTTTTCGAACTTATGGTTGTCTTGGCAATACATGAGCGTTTTTGATCTTTTCACTTCCATTGCTTATTATCAGCCCTTCTTTGTGGCTGAAATATGTGCACCCAGGTTTCATCACCTGTTAGCAAGTTAGAAATAACCCGACTATTACAGCCTTTGTATGTTTTCAAAAGTTCCCGGGCACATTTAAGGCGTTGTGTCTTTTGCTCCTCAGTGAGCAAATGAGGTACCCACCTAGCGCAAACCTTTCTCAGGTCCAAATGCTTTTTCAGAATTGTTTGCACACTGCCTTCTCATATGCCAGTACAACTAGCTATATTTTTGACAGACAATCGCGCATCCTGTTTGACCACAATCTTGACAGCAGCGATGTTAGCCTTGGTAACAGAGGTTTTAGGTCTTTCAGGACAGGTATCATCTTCAACAGAAAATTTCCCAGCTTTAAAAGCATTTTTTTTCTTTTTTTTAAAGCTTTAAAAGCTTTAACCCACCTAGAAACTGTGCGCATTGAAATGGTCTGAGGTCTATATATACCACACAATTCATTAAATATCTGCTTTGAATCTATATTAAGCCTAATGCGGCATTTAATATAGCTATGAATTTCAGTCTTCTGGTCCATGTTCCAATGTAACAAGTAAATTGGTCAGTGTATGACTGCATCTATTTCAATTTGAAATAACTCGGTCAGTTGGAAAGCAATTTGCACAAAATAAACGGGTATCGTTAGCTATTCAACACACCATACAAGTGCAGTGAGCATTTTAAAATATTCCTGGGATAAAACTAAGGAAGCCTATTTGTGACAGAACTTTTTGCACGACCCTCGTATGCTGGAAATATCGCATCACCTGACCCAGATTTTTCAAGTGACACATCAATGTTCTTAGATGTATAATCCAACCAGATTTGACGAAACTCTTTAAACTGATTTGAAAGATATAGTCAGAAGAATATCAATGAATACATAATTTTTACAAATAATTTAAGTGTTTGTAAAACATTATATCCCTAACTATATGCTTATCCATACAAAATGCAAAAGTTGGAAAGGAGCATAACTCTGATATTAGAATCAGATTTTTCATGTTAACCAGGTGATCTACTCATTATTCCCAATAAGCTCACCAAGTTTCAAGCCTCTACCTCAAATAGTTTCCGAAATATCTTGCTGACAAGTTCAAATGCCCAATTTTTCAAAGGGTCATAACAACAAAATATAAGATTTTTTTTTAATGCACATTTTTTCGCCAGAAACTGATGACTGCCCTTCTTGTATCAGTGGAAGGGAGAGAATGACTGTAGAAAATAATTCATGATCAATCTCCACGAAAGAATGTTGCCGACCCGACGTGGGGGTAGAAAATCATCAGTCAGACACGCAACCAAACTGAGCCACAGAGGCCAGCAAGAATTGGTTTAATTTCATATAGTTAACTGAATGTCTCTCTGCCCAATGACACTTTGCATTAGGACAAGACACACCTGTTAATAGGTTTAAAATCCATGACAGGAACTTTGAAATGCAAAATGTCTAGGTTCAGCGACACTTTTACTTTTAATCCAGTATCCTCATTACTTTTTTTAATACCAATGTGGCTTTGGAGCCAACAGAACAAAATTTCTTTATTTTCTGATAATTTGTTTGTGTTGAGGTTTTACGGCCCAGTCAACCCAATGGGTCAACCCAATGGGGTCATGTCGAGCGCGGTCAGTTTACCTAACCACACATTTACTGGGCAGGCTTAGTCCTCTAAGCGGTTAACCAGTATTGTGCACATTCTCGCCAGAAACTGACAACTGCCCTTCTTGAATCAGCAAAGGGAGAGAATGACATTTATTTTCTGATAATTCATGATATTTTTCTATCATGGTTAGTAGAATTTTAAAGAGAAAATTACTTGTGTCAAGACATGCTGCTTGTATAGAACACCTTGGTGCATAGTTTCCAGTGAAAAAGGATGTGTCAACATCTACACCATGGATTACACCTGGCACACCTGCAAACACAAAATCAATCAATCAATCAATCAATCAATCAATCAATTTTGCCAAAACAGGGTTTGGCATGAATAAAGATATACGTACATTTATACAAGTAAAGTTTATCTATTCATTTAGAAGTATTTACTTTTAGTGAGCTGATGAAAAAAAAAAAATTAGATGGTGACAAAAAGCTTACTTTTTAAAACTTTTCTTAGAAAATAGGTCAAGATATTTCATGTGAATCATCTGTGCAGTTTTATGACACCTAACTAAAACTTTATCAATAGTTCACATCACAAACTTGAACTAACAGACTAAAGTGTTAGAGGCAGATAACTCTGCAGTGAAATGTCATGCACTTCAACTCATCATGCTCATAATTTTTGTGAAGTTATATGAAAATATAACAAAAACTTCAGGGCCCAGTTGTTCAAAGCGTTGTTAGCTTAACGAGCTCGTTAAGGGTCATTTCGATAACTGTTTTAGTGGATTCAATTTACAATATTCTGATATTTTTTGCTGAAAAATGTGAGTAGCTTTTAAGCTACTCACATTTTTTCAGCAAAAAATTTCAGCATATTTGCAAATTTTAACGAATCGTTAACTAACGACGTCGTTAGCTTTGAACAACTGGGCCCAGAACTTGCTTGTTTCACATCTTGGACTTAGAGCCAAACCCCACTATGAATGAAAAAAGTAACTACTCATCATGCTGATCATTTGTAGTAGTTCACATCAAAAACATGGACAGTTTGACCTGTGTCAACTCCTACATATCCTATCCTAAACTGCATTTGCAGATATATAATGATAGAGGTGAATTTTCATATTGTGGCTGCAGAAACAAGAGTTTTAAGTAATGAAAACTAGTAGCATGGAAAGACAATGACAGACAGCTAGAAGAGATGACTTGAGCTATGATATCTGTGCTTTAAGCTAGCACATTTAGTCATTACTAGTATACTTGCAGATTTTGCTATAAAAGTAAAAGCAAAAAGTTAAGACCCAGATCAGCCTGTAGAATACAGTGTCTGATATGGGTCCGAACTGTTTGCCGCTCATCCAGCTGCTTTTAGACTCATCAACAGGTAGTAAAATAGACTTACAAACAGTCTAGGGACAAGTGCGGTAGGAAGTTGCCTGAATATTTAGGGCAGATACAGTTATAGTACATTTATACATCCCTGCTCTGAATGTACTTTGAATTCTCAATAGAATCTTCCAGCATAAATGATTCTCATGAAAATAAACATATATCTAGCTGCCTGATCTGCCCATTTTACACTTTTACTTAATCCTTGTCCTACTGAGTCCGGATATACCCTGCTTTTGCAAACAGTGTAGATCCAGATCAGCTGGCTTCTGAAGAAGACAACTGATCTGGATCTGCAGTGTTTGTCATTAAATATGTGTTGGCTTTGCCATTTAGTATCTGAATTTATATCAACAATCTGGATCAACTTTGGCTCCAGATAAGGTGATAATCAATGCAAGGTGACAATTGAGGACAAACTTTCTTATTTTTGCACCAAAATGTATCTTGTGTATACTGATTGGAATTGCCTCAATGAGGCACAAAAAACTCATGGGTACACACTGCAATTCCCTCACCATGGCAATTCCAATGAGTAACCAGAAGGTAGGTTTTGGTGCAAAAGTAAATAAATCAACCCTAGTCCTGCTGAACCCGGATATGCCCTGCCTTTGCAAATTGTAGATCCTTCAGAAGCCAACTGATCTGGATCTGCACTGTTTGTCATTATATATGTGAATTTTTGTATCAACAACCTGGATCAAGTAATCTGACTGGCTGAAAATTAGAAGTGGGCAAGGCATCTGAATTTATTCAGCATGGCAACGGTTAACCTCCAAATAGTCCAATTATCTTGGTCTGTGTTGTGGTGTTTGAAATTCTTTTATATACCAAGTTGTATAATGCACCAGTCATAGCCTTCAATTCTCTTCCTTCTAGTCTCCCAGCCATCCATCCATTTACCATACTCTGTGAACACACCTTCCTTCCAAACTGGAGCTTCTGTCTAGAAGAGAAACCAAAACATCTAGGTCTTAAAATATGAGGTTGCACATGGTAAAACCTACAAAACGGCACGTGCGCCCAGTGAAGACTCAGATCAGCCTGGGCATCTGCCCAGTCTGATCAGTCTTTGCTGTCTACATGAAGAAAGCTTGGGTCCTTACCTACCCAAATGAGCGCACACCAAAGACTGATCAGACTGGATGGATGCCCAGGCTAATCTGAGTCTTCACTGGGCACACATGCTATTTTGTAGGTTTTGTCATGCACTGGCCCATATTATATGTTACTGGTTATCCTACCTAATACTCACCTAACGAAAGGGTGCTACCCTAAAAGTCCTAATGTGATTTTCAATTTCATTTTTTTCACAAGGTCAAATAATCCAGTAACTAACAGAAGCTTAACACACACACACACATACACACACACCAGTTATCATGAAATTTTGAGTGGGATCATTTAAGGAGAAACAATCATTTTTAAGGATGGACCTACTAACACAAACTTTACCAATTGCAAGTGACAAAATTTTATGACATTTATCATTTTTTGGTTGTAAAAGAGCATCTTCTCTTGGTCCACAAAAGGGATATACGGTTCTAGATATGCTGCTTTTCTGCAACCATACAGAATTCTGATATTGTGTGATATTATGTGCCAAACAAAGACTCAAATAAGCCTGTACATCCATGCATTCTGACCAGTTTCTATGTTTCTGCATAAAGAAACTTTGTATCCTTGGCTATATATGGTGCATCAAGTGATGATTCTGATCACACTGTGAGAAAGCGCAGGCTGATCTGAATCTTCTCTGGGCACACATGACCTGATATTGCTGCTTATATATTTTTCAATTTTACTACAGAATATTGCAGAATGCCAGGTTTAAAAACTGTCTAACATCAAGTGTAAGCAGCAAATGCCAAGATCTTCCTTTTAGGTCATTAATGCTAATGTCTTGTACAAGTCACATGTGTTTTAATTTGGCAAAACTTCCTAGTTTAATACGCTTACCTTTAACAAATTTTCTGCTACAGCAAACCAGTCATCAGTAGCAAACAGAATTTTACCTCCAACCTAAAAAAGTAACAATTTGTAAATAAACAAAACCAGAATAAGACCATTCACACATTTTCAACTGAATAGACTCCCCAGCACTATTTAATGGAATAGTTCAATTTCAATTTTAGGTATATCAGGCTATGTGATTTAGATATTTCATATGAACAAGTAAATTCTCCGAATGGCTATGTCACTACTGCTGGTGGTATTCAAGAAATAGAGCTAGACTAAACATTGTTCAGCCAAGTGTAAAAAGTAGGCAGATGTGTGTATGAAGTTTCATTAGCCTAGAAGCCTTGGTATTCGAGAAATAAAGCTAAACCCACAGACTTCACATTGTTGATGCTGACAATGACAACAACAACAATGCTGATTAAGTAGGAGGGTGGTTCTGTATGTGCTATATATACCGTATTTACCCTAAATTTTTGAACCCTTAAAACTCTTTCCCATACTTGTCCTAAATTTTGAAGAAGTCCATTCTACTACCTCTTAATGTGTCTGAATTATTGCTGTATGTATGGCAAACAGTGCAGATCCTGATCAGATGCCACATTCTGTGGCATCTGATCTGGGTCTACATTGTTTTCAAAGGCCTATCTGTCCCAATATTTAGGATCATTATGGTAAAACCTATGCAAATTTGTCAAAAGTAGCAGGGGAATATTGCCTAAGTAGAAGGGGAAAATCCCATTCCCCCACCTCTTTAATAAAACCCCTGAAGTATGCTGTTCATCCATCTAATTATTCCATCGATTAAGATATAAGGCAAAATCACTGGACCAACACAATATAGGACACTGACCTACATATACTATGATTCCAATTTTGGTTGAGGAACCAATATCCCAAGTATGATGTTTATCCATCACAGTCACACTCATGAGTTCAATCTTGGTTTCACCAGGAACTAACATTCATCTATCAAGTAGTCTTCAAGATATAATAATAAGACAAAATTGCTGGTCTTTGAAATACAGGTCACCATGACCTCCCATCTCATAACACAGATACATATATCAATGCCATGACTGTCCATCTATGACTTGATGTGCTTAGATGTTGTTTGCCTAACAGAATTACAAAGGTGTACTAGATTTTTGACCCAAGCTGTCTGTCAGTCAGTAATATCCCTGCGTAGTTGCAGTTGTATGGTGGTAAGGAAGGGTGCACAGTGCTCCTTCCTAGACATATGACTGATTGATTGTGTTGGGGTTTAACGACATGTCAACCCTTGTAGGTAATTTTGTGTCATCTCCCAAAGCAAGGTAGAAGAGTTTGTGTTGAGGTTTTACGGCCCAGTCAACCCAATGGGGTCATGTCGAGCGCGGTCAGTTTAACTTACCACACGTTTACTGGGCAGGCTTAGTCCTCTAAGCGGTTAACCAGTATTGTGCACATTCTTTTGCCAGAAACTGACAACTGCACTTCTTGAATCAGCGGAAGGGAGAGAATGACCGTAGAAAATATTTCATGATCAATCTCCACGAAAGAATGTTGCCGACCTCGGCGGGGGTTGAACCCGCGACCTCCTGGTCTCCAGTCGGACGGCGCATTCAACTGAGCCACCAAGGCCAGCGCAAGGGAGAAGAGAGATACTGTAGAAGAGAAGATGGCAGAGAGGGACAGGGGAGAAAGAGGAAAATTAATGAAAGTGAAGAAACAGAAGAAATAAAAACATTCACCCTCTATCCCCACCTGTTGCAAGGACAGCATATTTGTGCAATCTGATCAGAATCTTCAGTGCCCTGTTACATAATCAATTTACTCCAGAAGAAAAGCAATTGATCAAACAGTGGAGGTGTATCAATTTAGCTATTTAAAGTGTCCAGGCTCCAAGAATGCGTGTGCTGGTAAATGTTTGCAGTTGCCTACCTTGACAAACTGTTTTTAGCCATTTTGAATAGCATTTTTATCTTCGCCCCAGCCCCCATCCCCACCCCCCACAAAAAAACAAAACAAAAATAAAACACAAATTTCCAACATTTTGTATAGAAATGAAGCTTTCTTCAGGGGAAAGGAAAAAAAGCTGTCTAGACTGCAAACCAAATAAAAACATGGAACAATAATGCCCCGCCACTATCGCGTGGTGGGCAGATAACTCTGTCAAAAATTGGCAAAATTCATCCATTAGCAATTCCAAATCAGATCTCTACAATATCAATGCACACACGAAGTTTGATGAAAATCTACTGATATTTACTCATTATCATCGGAAAACTAAAATATGGAAGTACGTACAACAGACTACTACAGTAGAACTTCAATGGCTCCAACCCCAATGGATGGTTTACCATGGATGAGTAGAACACGTTCTTGAGTCCGCAGGGATTTCCTCCAAATATGATATGTGGGTAATTTAGGGATATTTTCTTCTTGTATCTTGCAGATGTATGCTGTGAGCACTCATTAGAATTGCCTCAATGAGGTGTTTTTCTAATGAGTACACACAACATACATTTATAATATAGAACACCGAAAAGATATCCCACAATTATCTCCATTATGCCTCCTGGTATGGCACTAATAGCAACCCTCCGTGACTTGAACTACCGCTGTCTTGAACAAATTTTCATGGTCCCAAAGGGGTTCAAGCCATCGAAGTTCGACTGTACATGGATGATCAACATGAAACTATCTGTGTGGTGGGTATAAAATTATAGATATTAAGTTTGGCATTAAGTTTGACTGTGATACAATACCTTCTCTCCTGCCAAATCATTGAGCTCAGTAAACTTTGGTTGTTTTTGTAGATGGGCCTTTGGTGGATCTGCCATGCTTCGATATATCTAAGACTATATCTAAAAACAGAAAAATATGTGTAATTAATAATTATGATAATAGTTTATGAGTTTACTACATACGAGGGATGTTTGAAATGAATTGCTTATTTCTATCTGGAGACTTCAAATTTCAAGTTAGTCCAAAAGTACTCATTTCATGCCCTCGAAGTACTCCCCGTGGCTAGAAATGCAAAGTTTCAGCCGATGTATCCACTTCTTGAAGGCGTCACGGTACGCTGATTTGGGCACAGTAATAAGGTACTGATGAATGGCAGATCCAAGTGCCTGTCGGGACTGGTATTTCCGCCCAGCAAGGAATGCTTTCAATTTCGGAAACAAAAAGAAATCACATGGGGCAAGGTCTGGGGAATACTGAGGTGAGGCAAAACAGTTACTTTTTCTTTCTTCAAAAACGCCGTAACTACTGCGGAGGTATGAGCTGGGGCATTGTCATGTAGAAGACGGACATGTTTAAAACCAGTGACAGGGCGTCATTTCTGATAATACTTTTTCAGTTTCTTCAATACTACGTCTTTGTAGTACTTTCCAGTGATGCTTTTGCCCTTTTTCACTGGCACTTTTATTGCGACTCCTTCACCAGAGAAGAAGATTACATACAAAACCTTCTTTGTACTCAAAGAACATTTGGCAATTATTGGGCGTTTGCTGTGTTTAGTGGCCCAGATCTTATTGCTAACCTTTCTGACGGGCTCAAAATAATGGACCCAGGTTTCATCACCAGTGACGACATTGGCAAACTGCTTTTTGTCATATTTTGGAAACATTTGAAGCAGCTTTTTGGCCACTTTAACCCGTTGCCTCTTTTGCTTGTCAGTCAACAGATGTGGTACCCATCTAGCAGAAATCTTTCTGACTTTCAAATGCTTCTTCAAAATAAAGTGAACCGTTGAAAGTGATATGCCTACCTTTCGTGCAATATCACGAACTGTAAATCTGGCATCTCCTTCAATGATTTCCTTTATTTTGGAAACAATTTCTTTACGAGATGCCTACCTGATTTCGGTGCATTTTTGATGGACTCTACACCAGACTCAAATTTCTTTTTCCACCGCCGAACTGTGTCGTAAGACACACAAGAAGGTCCAAAAGCAGTAGTAATATCAGTCATCAGCTTTATCAAAGAACAACCAAGTTTTGAGCGAGCTTTGATGTAAGCCCGTATTTCATCTATTTTGTCGACACTTCTACCAACCATTTTTACTGCAGTGGTCAATGACTGCGTGTATTCAAATGGCAAATTTTATGTCTTACACTTAGTCTAACATGTACATTTATACACCATTGTGTAGATATTGAATAACCCTATACAGGTATGTATTGGTTTTTATCATGCCCCACGTGGATATCGAGCTAGAGGACAATAAGCAATTCACTTCGAACATCCCTCGTATGTAGCATACTATTTTCACTTTGCTCATTTTAGTCTGGAAACTCCCATAAGGGTAATTGGCAAACAGTGCAGACCCAGGTCAGATGCTGCAGAATAAAGCATCTGATCAGGGTCCATACCATTTGCATTAAATACAGGACTTATTACCAAAAAAAATTGTAATAATAAAAATTAAACAGACAATCTGCTACTGGAAATAGACTGATGCAAAGAGATTGAGGCAGAGGAGTCCACTGACTAGATATATTAAAAGGGGTTAATTTTCTTCAAACATATACATGTGTACATGGAAATAAAATACTATTTGGGGAATTGCAACACCAATGTCATCTCACAGGAAAGGGTTCTCTTTTGGGGCAGAAGCAGATACTAAAGACTATGCAAGCTGATCAGGACCTTTATTTTTATTTACAGAATCTTTGGATACTGAAGAATACATATGTTTCTTTAGAGATATAGAAATGGCTCTCAACATATTGTGAGGATTAGTCCAAATATAAAAAAAAAAGTGACTTTAGGGTAATGGGTAACATGTTAGAAAAAAAATAGGTAGGACAGGAAGGGATTCTAATTATTTATATATATAGAATTATACCATAATTACTCAATATATTTTGACTTTACACCATAATCCAAATAAAATTGTACCAAGTCTGTTTGACTACCCTTTGATCATGTGTCTAAAAAGTATTGATAGAATGACAAACAGTGTTCACCCTGAATAAACTGCTCCTGTAGGATATTGAACTTACTGAATGAGTCGTTAGATCTGGGTCTACCCAGTTTGGTCAAACCTACTTGTTTGAATATTTAGCATAAATATGGTAGCACAAATAATTCTGTTTTTATTCTAGTAACACCTTGTTATTTATTTATTTATTTTTTTGAGAAAACATAAAAAAAAAAAAAAAAAATTGCTAGGTTTTACCAGGAGAATTAGCACTCACAATGTTATGGGCAAATTCAGGAGATCGCAAGCTGAGGATTTTTTATTTTTCCTCAAAATAGGATCTGACACTTCATGAAATGTCAACTCCTATTTTTCTAGGAAAACAAAGTAAAATATTTCTAAATGTTGTCTGCTAAATTTTACCCAGCATGCAAAGTGTTAGGTAGGGTAGGGTTACTCTAAACACACATATTTCTCTGTTCAAGGCCTTAGCTGGCTGGCCTCATTACATGGCTCCATTGAAATCTGCCTGCAGAGGTCAAACAACTGCATAACATTTCTGATAATCTCGATATATACTTTTCAAGGACATTTAACTTTTTTGCCTTTATTAAAGCTGCTTCTTAACATAGTGTGCAGGTCTCAGTCTGTTCTTCAACAAAGTATAGATACCACTGGAGGAACTCATGTCTACATCACGAAAACATACCTATATAATTTTGACCCCCTTTAACCCCACTTTTATATGGTAAAACTGAGGTTTACGGGGGTATACATTATTTTTCTTATTTCTGATCAAAAACATACATTGTGGGTACTGGTTAGAATCGCCTCGGCGAGGCAGTTCTAACGAGTGCCCACAATCTATGTTTTGAGCAGAAATATGAAAAATATCAGACTTTTTTTATCTGAAAATTTTCATTTTTTGGTGGTAAAATTTTCAGTATATTTGAATAGGCGTGTTTTCGTAATGACATGTAAAACAGGGCTGCCAGATTTTATGCCTTAAACAACAGTTGTGTAGTAGCTGGCCTTAGCTGGCTGGTCTCATTGCAATGCTCCAAAGAAATCTACCAGCAGAGTTCAAGCCTTTCTTTTTCTTTCCCTTGGTACTGTCACACGTCCTCATGGACATTCTTGACAAGTGTGCAAGCCTGAGCTACACGAAAATTAATATAAAAGATAAAGGTTAAGATGAATGTTAAAACTTAAGAATGAAAGCTGAGTGGATGAAAGATGGTAGATTAAACTATACTAAATTAAAATCAGGTTGAAAACAGGGTATAGAGTGCTGCAGACTTGAAATCTTCAACTTCAAGACTGGGCAGGGGGTGCAGGACAACTCAGCCCAAGACAACTTATCCCACATAAAACTTGCCCCAAGACAACTCGTCCCACATTCAAAGGACAACTCGCCCTATTTAGAAGACCACTCACCCCATACTGATAATAACACATTATGATAATAAATAGTACATAATATGATGTAACAAACAGAAAGGAATGTATTTATTTAGCAGTATCAAACTTAATCTGCTTAATTACCAATCTGACGGATAAATGCAGGATGGAGAGACGTCAAACGGATGGATGCATTTAAAAATAATAACAAAATGTTATAAATGTTTAAACTGGCATAAAGTAAATACACACATGTACATTGATAAACAATTTTTAATATTTACGCCTTTTCAAAGTCTCCAACAAAGTGACATAACTTAAATGTTCACATTTACTTATCTATTTTGCCGTCTTTCAATATTATCAACGAGAAGCTGCGAGACACAGGCTGTGATTAGGTTTGCCTTGGGAAAAACATCAAATGCCCTAAGAATTACGACAACATAATTCCTCTTTTATACAAGTGCCATAAAAGACAGCTTTATAATGCAGCCTTACGTTATCCTTAGATAGACAGACCATCATATTAACAAATCTGTGTACATGTAAATAACTCGCTCATATACATGTACTCCGATTTATATAAAGAAAAGTGGTTTGCAGAGTTGTACATTACTTTTCCTATTATTTTTTTCCTGTTTAACTAGTGCCATTACTGCATTGATATGTTATCATTAGATAGATAGATAAATAGACAAATAGATAAATTTGAACAATAATCACTCACTTCAATATATCTTGTTGTTGCAAATAATTGTCGGACACAATAAAGTATAATCAATGTAAAAATAACAACAATGGATATGATAGCGCAATGCAGTTTGGTGCAAATATATATTTTTTAGATTTTTTTTTTCTGTCTTACTGAGTCAAATAGGCTTATGGGTACATGATCTACTAGAGGAGGTGGTGGGACGACTTTTACTTGTGGGGCAAGTTGTCTTATTAATGTGGGGCGAGTTGTCTTGTGAGTGTGGGGCATGTTGTCTTGGGGCGAGTTTTATGTGGGGCGACTTGTCTTGTGGCAACTTGTCTTTGGGGCAAGTTGTCTGTAATTCTGGGAAGGCACACAACTTCTTGCAGGGTGTTGGACAACTACAAGCAAGAAAACTTGAATACTTGTAATAGCAAGCACAGCTTGTGACGTGCAAAGCGCGTCGCGAATGAAGTGAGCTCTACGGTTGAGAATATGATCAAGGAAAAGTAATATACAATGATGTATACTTTCAACAGAAATCGCTCCGAGATGACTAATTTTCTTCATTTTTCTTCCCGGAAGTTGGCAGAACTTACTGGGGTGGATTTGATTATACCTCTATTCACAAAATTTGGGTCTCACTGATAAGCATCACGAAGTCAAGAAACATGTGTCAATAAGTGTCACGAATATATTTTGCTGATTATTTTTATTATTTATACTCGATTTACATATATTTTTTATATACAGATATTCATTATGATGCTGTGAAGGACTTTTGAAGAGACTACAGATAGGTCTGTGCTGTGCTCACATTTAGGCTCGGACCTAATAATACCCGGTCTTGTCACTTACGGAATTCCCAAAATATGTTGTCGTGGCATTATTTTAGCGCAATTTTAGAGCACTATGGTCATTACAAATGATTTTAGATAATAACTAAAGATGTAATAAATTGTTTTAATTGGTTTGGTTGGAAAATGTTAAGTCACAATTAATAAAATTGAAGTTATACCATCATTTTGGGTAAATTTCTGATGATTTTCTGCTAAAAGTACCGAAAATAGCTAAAATGGGTACCTAGGTTTCTTGCTGATGTTTGCAAAAACTGTTTGGTTTTCTTTAAATGTAATGCTGCAGTCTTAAAGGTAATACATTGAACTATTGCTTTTTGAAAACAAACCTCAGATATTTGGAGAAATAAATGAAATATGAGCTTTTAAACTTCATCATACAAAATTATGAAAACTCAGCCACGACAACATATTTCCAATACCTGTACCATAGTTACTAGTCCAGTGTATATTGGGTCCAAGAATTTAGGCTATGCCTATTTTCATACTAATTTCTGATGGTCTGCAGTTGTTGAAAGGTCATAGAATGACAGTATCTACATCACGAAAACATGCCTATATACTGTTGACCCCCTTAAACCCCTTTTATATAGTAAAATTGGGGTTTACAGGGGTATACATTAGTTTTCTTATTTCTGCTCATAAACATACATTGTGGGTACTTGTTAGAACCGCCTTAGCAAGGCGGTTCTAACGAGACAAGACAATCTATGTTTTGAGCAGAAATATGAAAAAAATATCAGAATTTTTATCTGAAAACTTTCAATCTTTGGTGGTGAAATTCTCAATAGATTTGAATAGGCATGTTTTGGTACTGAGAGACACAGGTAGCCGGTTGGATGAAGTCAGGGAGAGCCACAGCATAATGTCTCAGATAATCTGATGTACTTTTCAATCCAAGCTACTACAGTTGCAAAACAGTATGTGCTGTATGACCAAAATTTACAGGTGTCAGTGAAATAGGCAGAGGAATTAATTTAGTTGCCAACTGTGGGTGGGGTACCCAGGTGGAGCAGAACACAATTAAATTTAGGTCAAACCCAATATGATCTGAATATAAATTTATGTTGAGCGTTGAGAGTACATCATGCTTTCTAAGCAGTGGTTTTCAAAACGAATCAATGCCATATAATGCTAGAAAACCAATACAAACTTCGTAAAATTAGCAGTGTACCCGAAAAACCTATGGAGGTCTGTTCGTTCTTTTCAAGTGAAGAATTTTGACTATTGCTACAATTATTGCTATCAACATAACCACCGTGTATTATTGCTAAAGTTACTTGCCATCAACATTATTTCACGACGGCGCCCCTATGTGACTGTGTTGCCTGGCAGCGTTAAAAAGGGGTTGTCTAAAACGCAGATTAACCTGCAGACTGCAAAATGAAATATATTTAAAAATCTAACTGATTGGCTGATTGATCATCATTTCACTCACTAAGAAGGATGACAAACTGATACTGACCTGACATAGGCTCAAAGCAAGGGCAAAGAAAGAACTCTCTTCCTTTTAACTATTTGTTTTAACCCTTGTCATACCGATTAAAATTAAGCTGCCACACCCACTTCCAATTTTCAGCCAATCAGAGTACTTGATCCAAGATGTTGATATCAATTCACATACTGAATGACAAACAGTGCAGATCCAGATCAGTTGGCTTCTTCAGAAGCCAACTGATCTGGATCTACACTGTTTGCAAAGGCAAGGTATATCCGGGTTCAGCAAGACAAGGGTTAAGAAGTCTTTTTTTTTTTTTTTTTTTTTTTACCTATGCCTTGAAATCCGTTCACCTAAGGTTAAGCCATTCTGCTTTCAAACTTTTGTTGCCAGAATGATTTTCTATATATGCTTTCAAACACTTGACTAAATCAAGGACGTAAATTTAATACTTATACGTCTTTGACTAAATGCCTATGAGAATCTCAAAATTACAGAAAACAAAAATTACGTCTTTAATTTCTACGTACAGCCTTCTACAAATGAAAGTGGTGTTTAGGACATGTTCTCATAAGTCTGTTCACTCAAATTTCCATGATTATCATAAGCGACCAAATACTTTCTATGCATATTTTACGTGATGAGCATTTTGTTTGGACTATAACTGTTTTTAAATTTGGGTCCTTAAATTTAGATACTCGGTTTACATTAAATCATATGCTTGTCAGTGGTTAGTGATTATTTTAGTGTGCCCACTAGATATTTAGCATTTTGGGATTCATTTTTTCTCATTTTTTTCTTTCTTTTTTTTCTTTTTCTTATTTTGCATAAAATTGACAGTCAATACTGATTTTCTTAATCTTCAGCTATTATCATCACGAAAACATGTCTATATAATTTTGACTCCCTTAAACGCCACTTTACATAGTAAAACCGGGGTTTACAGGGTATACATTATTTTCTTATTTTTGCTCAAAAACATATATTGTAGGTAATGGTTAGAACCGCCTCGCCAAGGCGATTCTAACGAGTACCCACAATTTATGTTTTGAGCAGAGATATGAAATATGTCATAGTTTTTTTTTGTCTGAAAATTTTCAGTTTTTGGAGGTGGAATTTTCTATTTATTTGAAAAGGCGTGTTTTCGTAATGGTTAATTATTTTCTATTAATTTTAATGTGATTTTGTCTCACATTATTCAAAGAAGAGGGAGAGTAAATGGAATTATGAGAACAGGAAAATACATGTACGTGAGTGTTCTCGAATACACATTTTACCTCTGTATGAAATACTTTGTGTGCGACAAATGTGCATAATACATACATCTACTTAAATCTTAATTCAGATTGATTTTACTATTAACTATGCTTTATCTGTCACGTTGTTTCTTTCTGTGATTAGTCATTATTTCCATAAATGTAATCATCTTTGTCGGTAAAAATTTGAATCTGATAATTTTTTGGTACCGTGTTTACGCTAATAAATATTCGCTTGCCTTATTCTTTACCTTACTTATACTTTTAAAATTTCAACAGTTCCATTTTACTGTCTGTGAAAGTGCCTTAATTGCAGGATGAGCAAACAGTATAGACCCTGATCAGATGCCTCGTTATGTGGTGCCTGAATATATATAATAAATAATTTGATCAAATCAATACCCCAACCCCCACCCCCCCCCACCGCCCCCTCAGAAATTTCAACCCGCTATTTAATAATCCTAGATCCGACCATGTTATAAAAAAACATGGCTTGTTCCCTTGTTCACCTAACATTACGAAAACACGCCGATTCAAATATATAGAAAATTTCACCTCCAAAAACTGAAAATTTTCAGATAAAAATCTCTATTTTTTTTTCATATTTCTTCTTAAAACATAGATTGTGGGTACTCGTTAGAACCGCCTCGGTGAGGCGGTTCTAACGAGTACCCACAATCTATTTTTTGGAACAGAAGTAAGAATAATAATGTATACCCCTTTAAACCCCAGTTTTACTATATAAAAGTGGGGTTTAAGGGCGTCAAAATTATATAGGCATGTTTTCGTGATGAACCCCTGTGACGGCCTCAACATTGCATCTAAAATTCAGCCAGGGGAGTGATTATATAATAAAACAATTGTTGACTATTGAGTTATTGGCTCCGACTCGATCAATGCTGTTATTCTCTGGCCGACAATACATCATGCCCAATGACTCAACAGTCAATAATTGTATATTATGTCTAATGTCTTAATTCCACACGAGACGGATTCGAACTCACAGTTTAACTAAATTACCAAAGGGGCGACGGGCACACTGGGTATTAAAATGCGTTAACCGTAAATTTACTTGCCCTATGGTGAATGTAAAATTACGATATCTACAGGAATTCTTTCATGGGTCCCGAGATGGCTGTCCGGACGGATGTACTAGGGCCCATGGGATAGTGAAAGTTCTGGTTGATATGCTAATGCTGAAATGATGACAGGACAGCAGGTGGAGTGGGGGCACTAGGGCCTAGGAGACAACGAGAGGGGCACTGGGACCGAGTGGACATGACACAATAAAGGGGCATAATGAGAAGGCCCTCCCCTTGTCAGTTCAGCATCTCATCCAGGGTCACTCATCGTGCCCTACTACTCTCGTTGTGTCATAGACCAAAGTGTCCCAACCCCACCCCTCCACCACCACCTCCTCCTCCCAACACTATCACCCTAGGATGTTGTTCCTGCTAAATCGTCTTCACATTTGAGCACAGAATGTATAGCTCAAGCTGTTATATATATATATTCTTTTGGTGCATTTTTAACTAGTCTTCTAATGCTTCCGTTTATAGTTTTATATGATACGTAGTATCAAGTACATATTTTTTCTTTTTTTTTTCTCTCAATGAAAACATACATTGTTGGTACTCATTGGAAGCACCTCATCGAGGCATTTCTAATGAGTACCCACAACAAGTGTTCTCGTGGAGAAACAAAAATATTAATTATTCTATTATTTTTTTGGTAAAAAAAAACAACAACAACAAAAAAAAAAAAAAACAAAAAAAAAAAAAAAAAAAAAAACATGTACACACATTATCTGCAGCTGTGTTCCTTTTAACTCACTTCACTTCAGCCATGTAACCTTGTCGGCCGTTGGTCACCACTGATTTAACTGTTCGGCTATAAATTCATCGATGCGGTAAGTTCGATGTCTAACTCCTACTCAGTTAACGCCGGATTAACACAATCTCTGAGACAATGAAAGTGTCACCATTGCCGCGGTCGACGTAGACCTACGCAGTACGAGGGTCCTACAAAAGGTTTTGTCACTGGGTTCGGATTACTTTAGTGTTACGTTTTATCAAACATATTTTTATTACAAACCTTCAAAGTATTCCCTCTTTACTGAAACACATTTTTGTAACCTTTTTACCCAGTCGCAAAAAGCAGATAAGTAGTCTTCTTTTGGTATCTGTTGAATACACTGATAAATAGCGCTGCCAAGAGAACTTCTAGACGTTTACTTATTTCCAGAAAGCATTTTCTTAAACCTTGGGAATAAAAAGAAGTCACAGGGACTCAGGTCAGGTGAATAAGGTGGATGGTTTAAAGCTTTCACCTTTTCAGAAGCCAAAAAAGACTTAACAACCTCACACTTATGAGAGGAGGCGTTGTCATGTAAAAGGTGGACTCCTGACCAGCATTTGCTTGGTCGTTTCTTATTGTAACAAGTAAATTGGTCAGTGTATATGACTGCATTTATTTCAATTCGAAATAACTCGGTCAACTGGAAAGCAATTTGCACGAAATAAACGGGTATCGTTAGCTATTCAACACACCATTCAAGTGCAGTGAAGCATTTTAAAATACACCTGGGATAAAACTTTGGAAGCCTATTACTGACAGCTTTTTCAGGACCCTCGTATTCTGAATGGGAATATCGGAATATGTACAAAAGCAACCAAGGGTCATCATTTGAATAAACTAGATAGAGCCAGAATCCCCAGTGCTGCATATCAAATTTCAAGGTCATCAGCCTTCAGTTCCTGAGACAAAGAAGTCAAAAGCCTTTTAATCATGTATGGAAATGAAAGCCGTTTACGACTTGTGACCCAGATCCCAAGAACAGACTTTGATTTCCCAAACCCATTGAGACTTTACCCATTGAGACTCTATATGCAATTTGAT
Organism: Anodontia alba; assembly: GCA_964016985.1. Lineage (NCBI taxonomy): Eukaryota > Metazoa > Mollusca > Bivalvia > Lucinida > Lucinidae > Anodontia > Anodontia alba. The sequence continues at coordinate 66,444,926 of OZ024821.1, read as the reverse complement.
TTTTAATCAGCCCAGCAGTTTTATAGACGGCTTTAAAACTGCTGAATATGAGGGACCTACGACCAAGGACAGAAAATAACCTTGACCTTTTGTATCTATAAAAGTTGATTTAGCTGACTGCATAAATCAACTTTGATGCTATCAGCTACAATAGCTTCAGAAAAATCCACTGTTTTGCCCTTTTGCCAGACAAATGCATAAGTGAACTAATTTGGCATTGACTTAAAACAGGTCAAGGTCAACCAAGGGCCATCGTTGGGACAAATTTGGAACGGCCTGAGTCAACAATGCTGCATAACAAGTTTCAAAGGCATCGATATTTCAGTCCAGAGATTGTTACCATGTATATGGTCATGACGGCGATCTTTGTCAAGTAACCCAGATCCCACGCACAAACTTTCATTGCCCCATCCCATAAAGGCTCCGCATGTAAATTGGTTGCAACCAGCCAAGCAGTTTTAGGGGATAAAAAGTTAAAATAATGAATCTGGAGCATCCAGGACAAAGGCCAGAAAATGACCTTGACCTTTGGTATATATAAAAATTCAGCTGATTGCATTAATCAATTTTTATGTCTGAGGTTACAATAGGATAAGAAAAATTCACCGTTTCGCCTTTTCCCATATAAAAGCCTGTGACCGAATTTGACTTTGCCGTGAAATAGTTTAGAGTGATAGAGCCCGAGCAACCAATGCAGCATACCAAATTTCAAGGTCATTGGCCATTCGGTTCCTGAAAAGATTTTCAAAGATGTTGCCATATATGAATATCTTGACCCAGACATTACGAGCAAACTTTTGTTCCTCTACACCATGAAGGCTCTTCATGTAATTTGGTTTCATTCGGCCCAGCGCTTTCAGAGGAGATATCGTTTGAAAAAGTTGACGACGCCGACAACGCACAGACAACTCCGACGGCTGACGACGGACGACTGTCTATCCCCTAAGCTCCGGCTCTGGTGAACTAAAAATCCAGGTGTCAAAAAGTAGCAAGAGTCTATAACATACACCCCGCGCTGTATTCCTTGATGGACGGACAGACGAATATAATCCCGCTTCCCATCACCACATTACAAAGCTTGGGCATAATAAAAATCTTCACCTTGATTTTACTATATTTCCTACATTAAAGTACCACAACCTGCTTTGTTCTCACGATCACAAAGTTCACCTGATTAATAATGAGGGGTGATCAATAAATAATGACCGAGGACAGTTTCAAATGCATTTCAGCCGAACGTATGCGAACGATGAAGACCGAGTCCTGTTTATGCCCGCACAATAGACAATCAACACTTTATATGGGCCATTGGTACAACGACAAAATTTGTTATAATTTGACTGGCATGAAATTTTAGCTTAACCCATTTATACCGAGTGGACTCTTCTACCTGAACTCTTTGGACCAGTCCATTTCCAGTTTAAGGGGTGTCTGGTCAGTTTTTATTATTAGCATGTTTTATTGAAATGCCTGTAATTAATGCAAGCAGTGTAGACCCTGATCAGACGCCGCGTTCTGCGGCGTCTTATCTGGATCTACACTGTTTATCAATGTCACATTTATGGGACGCTAGGTACAAATTGATTAAGAGATGAGCTCATCAGCAATTATGCGAAAACATAGTATTTAATAATTCAAGAATAATATGTTTTGGATATTTTTTTTAGAATCGCTTCACTGAGGCGATTCTAACAAATACTTGAAACATATTTAATAATTCAAGAATAATATGTTTTGGATATTTGTTAGAATCGCTTCACTGAGGCGATTCTAACAAATATTTGAAACATATGTTCTCCGAGGAATACGAATAAAACAAAGTCGTTTTTACATATCATTCTGTTCATGTAGGATTTTTTCCAATAGCAAATTCATTTTAATGGCAACATTTTTTGGAACAAATGCTGTCGTTGTAACAAAGCTTCACTGTAATATTTATTATGGACTGTGTCAAGTAAAACTTATTTTTAAACACATGCTTAGTTAGGCTGGCCACTCATTCATTTAGGTACTCCCTATTCTTCACATATCTATGGTCAGCTATCTGCCTGTCGCAGGAGGATAGACATTCGCTATTTGATTACTTTGCGCATTTCACATTCATATTGTTTATCCATTACCACTCTCTGGGCTAATTCAGCAGACGATTAATTACTGGCGATACTTTACTTTTTTTTTTTCCGAAAAAAAAAAAAAAAAAAATAAAGGATTTGAACTTTCATGCAAATTGTGTCCATTGGAGACAATTTGCATGAAACGTCAACTCCTGTTTTGGGGAAAGTATTTCAAAATGTCGTCAACTGAAACTTTTACCCAGAGTGCTTATTGATACACTATCAGGGGAGGCAACTATATCAAAATTATTTTAGCTGCCTTCTGAGTTGTTTTTTTTTTTTTTTTTTTTTTTTTTTTTTTTTTAGAGTAGCCCCCTTTTTAGAAGGCAATCGGTGTGCAGTAAACCAAACAGGAAGTCAAAAGAGTTGTCTCCCTTGGCGAAAATATACCAAGTGCATCCAGTCCCCTAAACAAAACGAATATGAGCCAGTGCATGACAAAACCTACTATAAGACTTGTGCGACCAGCGAAGACTCAGATCAGCCTGGGCATTCGCCCAGTCTGATCAGAGTCTTCGCTGTGCGTTCAATAGGTATCTAAGGACCCAAGCTTTCTTTATGTGGACAACGAAGACTGATCAGACTGGGCAGATACCCAGGCTGATCTGAGTCTTCGCTTGACGCACATGCCATTATATTGGTTTTGTCTTTCGCTGGCTCATATAGAAGTTACCTTGCGTTCTGTCTGATGAACGGATTCCACACACTTTGATCTGAGACGGAATGGCATCTGATGCTAAACGTGGGAAAACATGTCCTCATTACGAAAACATGCCTATTCAAATATATAGAAAATTTCACCTCCAAGAAACCGAAAATTTTCAGATAAAAAACTCTGATATTTTTTCATATTTCTGCTCAAAACATAGACACTGGGTACTTGTTAGAACCGCCTCACCGAGGCGGTTCTAACGAGTACCCACAATCTATGTTTTGAGCAGATATAAGAAAAATATTGTATACCCCTTTAAACCCCAGTTTTACTATATAAAAGTGGGGTTTAAGAGGGTCAAAATTATATAGGCATGTTTTCGTGATGTTATACCATATGCGAACAGCGAAAGCCTAGATCAGCATGCGCATCCGTGTAGCCTGATCTGGGCATTCTCTCTTCGTCGACATATGCTACAGTGACCATTGATTCTGTAAGCGGATAGCGAAGGCCTAAATTAAGATAAGCGGGCAACGAACGTCGAGCGCATTCGCGCAGGCTGATCTGAGACTGCGTTGTCCGCAAATTGCATTAGGGCCCCTTTCATGCGTTGCGCATCATATGTAAACCATGATCGGTTTCAAAGCAGATAAACTTTTCTTTATTCTTTTGGGCTGTGTCGGAGGTACAGAGGACTATATATATGTCGTAGTCCAAACAGAAATATAGCCAGGTCCGGAATCTAATATGAATTCTCATTTGGACCTTCATATCATCTTCCAGGAGGTTATTTTTCTCCCAAGTAAGTGCACAACTGTACACACTCTACATATCAATAAATGAGTTTAATGATTCTCAAGTGTGCAAAATTGCCACTTGTATATGTCTTTGTTTTACCTAATAATGAATGATAGCAGACAGTTTTCTTAGTTGAAAAAATATTCTTGTTTCAAGGTTATAAAAAAAATTATTGAACTCATACCCATCGACTTAAAAAGCTGAAATGGACCCATGGCATAAAAGTATAATTATGGGAAAAGAGTACACAGTCTAATAGCTATTTTGCTGGGCCCAGTTGTTCAAAGCTAACGACGTCGTTAGTTAACGATTCGTTAAAATTTACATCGAGTGATACGCAAATTTGCTGAAATGTTTTGCTGAAAAAATGTGAGTAGCTTTTGCAGTGCAAAAGTTACTCACATTTTTTCAGCAAAAAATATCAGAATATTGTATATTGAATCCGCTAAAACAGTTAACGAAATGATCCTTAACGAGCTCGTTAAGCTAACGACGCTTTGAACAACTGGGCCTTGGTCAGTAGTGAGGAAATCATTTGAAGTTAAATAAGAATTCCTATTTGGCTTAGCCAGATTCCGGATCCGGCTAAATTCCTATTTGGACTATGGCATATACATAAAAAATGCCTTTTACTTTATTATTCAGCGTGTGCAATTTTTAGTCGTCCCTCATTTAGTGAAGACCAACAATATATATATAGGACACGGCGACAGTCAACTAAACGAACTGTTTTGTTATCTAGCCAGATCATGACCATGCATGTATTGACACTACAGAAACACGCCAATTCAAATATATTGAAAATTTTACTACCAAAAAAGGAAAATTTTCAGATGAAAAAATCTGATATTTCTCATATTTCTGCTCAAAACATAGAATGTGGGTACTCGTTAGAACCGCCTCGGCTGTATACTCCTGCAAACCCCATTTTTACTATATAAAATGGGAGTTAAGGGGGTCAAAATTATATAGGCGTTTATTTTCGTGATGTTGAGAGTTATGAGACTGAAAAGACCCACCGTACAGAATTCTTCATGCTTGTTCCTGTGTGTAGTTATTTTTAAATTCCTATTTTGCAATTATAAATGGTAAACTATCGCGAACGTTATTGCCGTGGATTCAGGTGCGAAAGCCAAGAGGAGCAAGAGGTCGAGGAAAACGTTCGCGAGTGTTTCGCACCCATTACGTTTGCCCATTTAGTCGAGTGGACTCTTCTACCACATTTTGGACCGGCCTATTTCTAAAAGTCTGGTTAGCTATTACTGTTGTGTTTTCATCATGAAAACACGCCTATATAATTTTGACCCACTTAAACCCACTTTTATATAGTAAAACTGGGGTTTACAGGGGTATTCATTATTTTTCTTGTTTCTGCTCAAAAACATATATTGTGGGTACTCGTTTGAACCGCCTCATCGAGGAGGTTCTAACGAGTACCCACAATCTATGTTTTGAGCAGAAATATGAAAACATATCAGAATTTTTTAGCTGGAAATTTTCATGTTTTGGTGGCAAAATTTCTAGTATATTTGAATAGGCAAGTTTTCGTAATGATAGACATTCCTGTATTTAATGCAAACAGTGTAGGTCCTGATCAGACGCAGCAGCATTTTGGGGGTTTCCAGACTAAAATGGGTTAACGTATATATAAATATACAGTTGACTCTCGTTATCTCGACCTCGCTTATCTTGAATAACCGCTTATCTCGAAGTTAAAATCTGGTCCCTGCCTAAAGATGAAAATCTAATAACAGGTAATAAAATATTGTGGAAAAGAGGATAAATTCTCCATTTTTCTTCTTTTCCACAATATTTTCAAAATATCTCGAATTTCAAGTCAAATTACATGTACATTAGTTAAATGTGGTTGTTCGATTTATTTTTTCCTCAATTCTGCAATTCTGATATGTCGAGGTACGGATATCTCGAAGTATTTCAGAGAGTCCCTTGGAATTCGAGATAATGAGAGTCGACTTATATTTCTAGTCATTCGTCCTGGAATAGGCGATTTTTTTTTCAGCTGCTACTTATTGACATTTTTTTTTCTCATTTCATCATAAAGCATATGTTGTGGGTATTCTGTGGAGAAATGAAAAATAGCTGGACACCCCTCTTGTCTAGAGCTATGTACGCCAAGCACTGGCAGTATATGATATGGAGGAAATGAAGGATTTTTTAAGTTTTTTATACTCGTATTAAAGGCTCCATATTCCTCAGAAAAAGGCATTTTATTATCCAAGAAAGGCTTAATAAATTGAAATATAGTATTAATATAATCATAAAATGTGACACCCTGACAGCATGTACAATTTCAGTTAGTCTCTCGTTCTTGAAATGAAATGATTTTTTGTTTTCGTATTTCTGAATTAATGTTGCCAACATTAATTCAGAGATACGATAAAAAAATCATTTCAATTTTGATCCAGTTCAAAAAACGAGAGACTATCTGAAATTTTACAGGCTGTCAGATGCCACTTTTTATGATAGTATTAATACTATATATCAATTTTATTAAACCTTTCTTGGATAAACAAAAATCTATTTTTTTAATGAATATGGAGCCTTTAAGACATATCTATGCAGTATACAAGTTTGTTTGTTTGAAAACCCGAAAACTTCTTAAAATTTGCTTATGTACATGTAAGCCCTTACACACCCGTATTTTCATTAATATTATGGAGTAACATGGGAATGTACAATACATGGAATTGTCATCGTAAAGTGTGACAAAATTAAGAGAAAATTGAACACGCAGTATATTTTCTGTGTACAGTACATTTGTATAGTTTTCAATGCAAAAGTGACATACATGCAACACAATTATTATCAGTTGATGCCTCTATCTTTTTTACCTTTATCAGAAAAGTCCTTCACAGGATTAGTAAACCTCATTACATTACGCTAACACGACTCTATAAAATGTCTTCTTCTTAGCCATAACTCTAGATAAGCCATTTTTTACCCTTGCATCCCCGAGATTCTGACATGGACTCTTCCATCTCCGAATTTGTGCACATTCATTGTGGTAAATAGGGGTTTAGTCATAAGTCAATAAAAGAAAGGCAAACAGTGAAGAGTCTGATGAAATGGCTCGTTACGAGCCGTCATTTCTGGATCTGCACTGTTTGCAAAGGTATCTGTATTGGGGATATAAAGGTTAAATCACAAATACTGACATTTTACAACAATTAAAAAAAAAAAAAAAAAAAAGGAAAAATAAAATAGACAAATAAATAAATAATGATAAATTCTAGATACGCATTATAAGCGCCAAATAAGAAAAAAAAATATTTTGATACCTCTGTTATCTCGAGCTATGTAAGTATTTCGACACTTTAGCTGTTTCCATACTTGTCCTAACATTTCCATAATTTTATTTCGCTACCGCCGTAGCCGATTGATTAGAGTGTTTGACTGCGGCGCTGAAGATTACAGGTTCGAGCCCAGCTTAGACCAAACAACTCTCTGTTGTGAAAGTTGAATGCAGCGAAAGAAGATTGGGCTCCGCCTTCCATATACTGTAGCCCAAGACACGGTGGGCTCTAACTCCCACCAACGATACGACTGCATTGCCATGGAATGTCTAACCTTTACCTATTTCACTACCTACGGATGTGTCTAAATTGTCGGATGAGTGGCAAACAGTTCAGACCCTGATTAGACGCCGCTCTGCGGCGTCTGATCAGGGTCTACACTGTTTGCTCAGACTTGCCTGTCTGAACATTTAAGGTATATATGGCATATTGTTTTCCTAAAATACCTCAAAATACGTACCAAACTCTCCCAAAAATATATGAATTGGACAATATATTCATGGTAGCACATATTTGTCACCACATAGAATACTATAACGGAATACAGATTTTGTTTTGAGGTGCACGGCCCAGTCGACATTGTTAAGGTCATGTCTAGCCGATCAAATAACCTGATCACACTTTTCTTGGACAGGTTTTGTAATCTGAGCAGTTAATCACTGCTCATGCACCTACTTGCGCCAGCAACTGACAGCCACCCTTCTTAATTCTGCGGAAGTGGGAGAATGACAGTAAATGATTTTATAATTAATCTCCACGAAAGATATGCGGCCGAGCTGGGATTCGAACTTGCGACCTCTAGATCTACAGTCAGACGCGCTTCCGACTGTGAACGGGTTATAGAGAACACGCTTTTTTGAGTAAATGTTATTCATGGGCGGAGATAAACTCGTGCAAGTTACATAACGATGAGATAATTAACAGTTTGTTGAGCGTATTGCTTTTCTTTGTTCAAATACTTTCTTGTGTAACGATGGACTATAGAAATGTGTGCTGTTTGCTCTTGTTTTATTTTTCATTTCCTTTGGCGGAACGACAGGTAACTATAAACAGATAAAAAGCGGTTAATTTCGTCTCTTCATATGTCCCGAACACATCGTACACATTTTGACACAGACTGGCTCCAGTCTCTAGTGACTAAATATTTATTCTTATAATCTTTTTAGATAATCCACTAAACTAAAACCAAAATAATATCATGACTATAAGGGGGTGGTTGGATGTGGCGAAGGTGTCATGTATCATACGTTACCAGGGCGTCCAACTGATATTGGCTTGCAGTTGGGCAAGGCCTGCTATCCTTCTAGCAGGTGTGGGTAGAGGGGGAATGTTTTTATTTTTTCTGTTTCCTCACTTTCATTCCCGTTCCTCTTTCCCTGTCCCTCTCTTTCATCTCCTCTACTATGCCTCTGGGAGACGACATAAAATGACCCACAAGGTTTGACGTGTCGTTAAACCCAAACACAATCAAACAATCATGACTATAAAGGCTGGTCACTAGTGATGATCACATTCGTGTAAAACATATTGGCTTCAGGGGCAGATTCAGATAGGCTACGCAGGGTTCAGTCGAACCCTTGGACTCGAAATTTCATTTTCATGGGAAACTTTGGGTACATTTAACATCACGAAAACATACTTATATAATTTTGACCCCCTTAAACCCCACTTTTATATAGTAAAACTGGGGTTTTCATGGGTATAAATTATTCTTCTTATTGCTGCTCAAAAACATAGATTGTGGGTACTCGTTAGAACCGCCTCGGCGAGGCGGTTCTAACGAGTACCCAAATCTATGTTTTGATCAGAAATATGAAAAATATCAGAATTTTTATCTGAAAATTTTCAGTTTCTGGTGGTGAAATTTTCAATATATTTCAATAGGCGTGTTTTCGTAATGAATAAATTTGGGATACCGTTTGTTTGTGTTGAGGTTTTACGGCCCAGTCAACCAAATGGGGTCATGTCGAGCGCGGCCAGTTTACCTAACCACACGTTTACTGGGCAGGCTTAGACCTCTAAGCGGTTAACCAGTATTGTGCACATTCTTTCGCCAGAAACTGACAACTGCCCTTTTTGGGATACTGTACTTAATCAATTAAAGAATTGTTCACTCTTTACCTTGTATTTCTATTCAACCCATTTTACTACCCGTGAATGAATGTAAATTGCTGGGTGAGTGGTTAACAGTGTTGACCCCTGATCTGGGACTATATTGTTAGCTCAGGCCTGTCAGGCCGAATACGTAGAGAAAGAACGGCAATTTGATTAAATCGAAGCCCTCAGAAATCATCCTGGATCCGCGCCGGGCTAAATGTTCCTATTCTATATCTTTTTGTTTTTCAGAAATGACTTCAAATATGTATGCAGGAGAATGGATAAACTTTCAAGGGAGGGGAGGCGTCTCTGTCAAAAATGTTGTCTCCCTTCTGAAAAAAGGTCTACTCTAAAAGGAAAAAAAAAATCTTTCGTTGAAAGCAAATTCTTTTCTTTTAGAGTAGGAAATGTTTGGTGTGCAGGAAAGCAAACAGGAAGTCATAAAAGTTGTCTTCCTTGCAAACTATGGCGGAAATCTACCAGGTGTGTCAAGTCACTTAAAGGGGTTTTGTACTATAAACAATCACGTCAGGAGATGAGGACAGTTATCGCAAATGCGGATAGCGGAGACTTAAATCAGACTGATCAATTTCTTCGTTACCTGCTTATAGAATCATTGTAGAACAATATGTCGACGAACAGAGAATGTTCTTATCAGACTTCGCACATACACACGCTCACCTGGCATTTCCTATTTGGAATTGACGTCACGACCATTTGATTTGAAATTGATATCAAGACCATTTGATTTGGAATTGACATCACGACCATTTGACATTGCGATTTATTTGTAATGCCTTTAATATTGTAGGAGGATGAGGCAACAAAACTGCTGAGTTACATCGATGTAGAGGGCGACAAAATGTACAAGGTAAAATGAGCCCGCCAAGCGAAAATGTACCATCGATCAAGTGCGGACATCGAAGGCCCAGATCAGACTGCGCATCCGCGCAGTCTGATCAAGGCCTTCACTGTCCGCAAACAGAATCATTGGATACTATAGAATATTCCAATAAAGAACAAATGCCCGGATGAGACTTTGCGCATGTGCAGGATGATGGCATATTTTCGCTTGACGCGGCCCAACAATACTGTAACTGCCCATCGGGCACCTTAATGGTCATGCACTTTTAGGGGAGAGGAGGCATAAGTGTTGAACTTGTTTTGTATCCTTCCGAATAGTGATCTACTGTAAAAGGAAAGATTAGCTCCTAAGGCGGTCAATACTTTCCTGTTAGAGGGGCAAGACATCTATTAAAGGGGTTGGGACCTTTTTCTCATATATTCCATTCTTCCTTTCTGTATTGCTGTCTCTGGGAGATGGCTCGACATGACTGTAATATTGTTGACAGGGCCATCAAACCTCAACTCGAACAAATAAACAAAATAAAACGCAAGGTGAGGAGAGGGCTCCATTTGTATATGAGGGCATCGAAGGCATAGATTAGACAGCCCATTTCCGCATTCTGATTAGGATCTTCATGGCCCAGCAAACACACAACATGGTTATAACGTCATTACAACGTCGCTGCAACGTCACGACGTTGCAGCGACGTTGTAACGACGTTGTTGCGACGTTGTTGTGTTTGCTGGGGGTCTACTATAGAGTCGTTGGATACTGCCCAGCTAACATTCTTCTTAAATATATATCGGACCGTTATCAGCCCGATAGGAATCCTGTTGGGCCGATAACTGTCCGATATAGATTAAAGTAAAAAGCTAGCGCGGCGTAGAATATTTTACTGAATAGAGAATAGAGAACACACCTATCAGACTGAGAAGACTGCACCGTCGAATCTGAGTATTTGATTGGTGCAACATATATAAAATCGGGGTAAGTTTTTTAACCATGAGCCCCACCCCACTGCTGCCCGGTAGGTGGTAGGGTCATGTAAAATGCCTTCTGTACTTACGTACAGCAATCGGGATAAGGAGGAATATGTAACGGAATTTATTCTTTTTTTTCTGTATTGTCACTTGCTTTTTTCCTCATCGGTACGTTTAGTTTCTTTTCTATTGATTTTCTTCTTAGCTATATTCCCTTTCCGGCTCATAGTTCAATGCGAAGGAAAGGGAGTATATCTTTAACCCATTTTAGACTGAGTAGACACCCCCACTCGCCCCGCCACCCCACCCGCCCCACACACCACACACTCATATATTAGAAGACTCCAATATAACTGTTAGGTATGTCAGGCTATGTGATTTAGGTATTCCTAGAGAAAAAAATGGCTAAACTATTTGAAAACAGTGCATTCTGCGGCGTCTGATCTGGGTCTACACTGTCTGTCATTACCCTTTCGAGAGTTTCCAGAATAAAATGCTTAAAACCCATTTTTGCATACAATTAAATATAATATACTACATGATTTATGTAGGTCTCATAAAGTATAGAAATTATATTCGTTATTTTTACAGAGCCTTTCAAAGAATAAAAGATTCAGATGTGAGATTGTCCAGCTAGGATTCTGCGGAAATCTGTATATATCGGCCCGACAGGATTCCGATTAACGATCCGATATAGATTTAAGTAGAATGCTAGCTGGGTAGTGCAGAGAAAATCCAGTTGTCCATGTTTAGTCACCTGAGCATTTGACTCAGTGACGAGCTTATATAGTATAGGCAAGCTTCTATTGTCTGTCGTCTGTTTGTTTATATATTCAAACGTCTTCTCTTCTGAAACCACTAGGCCGGTTGAAGCCAAATTTCATATGGGGCCTCCATGGGATAGGGGAACGAAAGTTTGTTCAAGGGGTCTAGGTCACATGACCAAGATGGCCGCCATGCCCATGTATGGTAAAAACCCTTCAAGATCTCTTTTCTGGAATTAGTAGGCTGTCGTTGTAGTTTTCTGTCGGGCAGATGCGAATATTAATTCACTCCGGCTTCGCCGTCGTGAACTAATATTCCCGTAATCCGCCTCCCAACACAATGCATTATTCGACGAAAATTCACAGTAGAGAAAAAAATATGCATAGAGTATCACCCGAAGTTTGACCTTAAAATAATGTAGGTCACAGTGACCTATATTTCGCAGTCCAGTGATTTTATCTTGTATCTAGAAGAATCTTTGGTTAATAAACGTCATATTTTCGGATTATGAGTTAGTAGGACCCAACGATTGACTTAAAAAAACGTAGGTCACAGTGACTTATATTTCATGGTCTAGTGATTTTGCCTTATATCTTGAAGTGTATTTCATGTATAAACATCATACTTTCCGATTATGAGAAAGTAGGACCCAAAGTTTGAAGTACGTTACTTACGGTACTTCATTATCTATTATACTCATATGACTTTGCCCTAATGCATGTGTAACGTTGACTCCCACTGATTTCTTTTTTTTTTTTTTTCATTTTATTAGCAAAGCCCAATTCAATCGAGCTGCGCTGTCCTGCGACAGCTGTTATTCAAACTGTACCGGCTACTATACACATATGTTTCATTCTTTAAAATTTTACGATAAGCTTGCTCAGAACAAATAATCTCAGGTGAACTACAGAACCATTGGTTCTCTGGTTGTAGTTGTTGTCGCCAGCCGTCTCAGATTAGCTGACACCACATTGTTTAAAATAATTGTTTGTCTGTTCGCAATTGCTTGCCGACCCATCAAGTATCCTGCTAATGTATTTTGTTCCTGTCTTGAAAAGGCAGTACAATTAATACTCATAACAACGATATCATTTGTTCCCAAGGATGATGCCATCAAAATGAATTTGCTGTAGTATATATACAAATCCTTAGAATGACATGTTCATTATGATATACCGTATTCGACCTAATTACCACACAGTGCGCCTAGGTTTTTCAAAATCACTTAGAAAACGTGTGGTAAAATATGTATCTACCGAATTAAGAATATACTTAAAATAAAAGATCAGCAAAGGACTTATTTGATGATGATTATACGATTATTTTTTAATTTTCTTTATAAAAGCATACGTTGTGGGTACTCATTGAATTGCATCGACAAGTCGATGCAATTCAAATGGGTACCCACAACATATGCCTTTATAAAGAGTAGACAAAAAGTATACTGCCTGTTATCTGAAGACTAGGGAATTGCGGATAGGGGTATGTGCAGTAATTTCAGTTTTTGGTGGTAAAATTTTCAGTATATTTGAATATGCGTGTTTTCATGTAATGTGATGTATGATACTTGGCATAAAGTTGCAATGCAGTGAATATTGAGAACAGTATAGCTAGGAGCTGAAATAGTATATAGCTACAGCATACTGTTTGCACAATATATTAATCATGACTTTCTTCACATACAGAATTGTATTGTATCTCATGCTGTGTGCTTAACAGGGGAATGAAACAATAAATTAAAAAAAAAAGTAAAGTGTACACAGTCGAACTTAAATGAGTCGAACATCTTTGGGACCATGGTCGTTTATTCTAGATATGGGTAGTTCGAGCCACTGAGGGTCAATCATAGCGCCAGGACAGGAGGCAATGGGAAATAATTCAGGGATGTCTTTCCGACCTTCGGTACAATAATGGTATATTGAGTGTACTCTTTAGAATCGCCGCGCTGAGGCTATTATAACGATAAAACACAATATACATTTTCATAATAAAGTAAGAAAACATCCCCAAAATACTATGATCTCTAAATATTTGTTTTCTTGGGCTATCGGAAGGATTTCTAAGGGACTCAAAAACGAGCTCGAATCAGTCTGGGTAAACGAGCCATCGGTGTCATATTGAAGGTTTACTGTAGTTTTTTTTTCTATTTCAGTATCTTTTCGGAACTCTGATAAACAGAGAGCCGTTTTCTTCATCCTCTAATATTGACTTGGAGAACGGAGACCAGATTATACCAACAAACCAAGAGGTATGGCATTATTCCTGAGCTGCTTTTAGCCATTATTACAGTTACTGACTAAAACATTAGAACATTTTTTTTCCTTGATGTTCTGAAATAATAACATTCCCCACGCTAGCACTGACACATACAGAGGTCAAATCAATGATAAGATCTCATAACATTCCCAACGCAAGCAGCGACACATGCAACGGTTACATCAGTGATAAGTTCTTATAACACTCCCCACGCTAGCACTGCCACATGCAAAGGTCACATCAATGATAAGTTCTTATAACACTCCCCACGCAAGCACCGCCACATGCAAATGTCACATCAGTGATAAATTCTTAACACTCCCCAAGCTAGCACCGAAACATGCACCGGTCACATCAATGATACTCTCCACGCTAGCACCAGCACATGCACCGGTCACATCAGTGACAAGTTTTTATGACACTTCCGACGCTAGGCACCGATACATGCAAAGGTCACATCAGTGATAAGTTCTTATAGCACTCCCCACGCTAGCACCGACCTATGCAACAGTCAGATCAGTGACAAGATCTTATAACACTCTCCACGTTAGCACCGCCACATGCAAAGGTCACATCAGTGATAAGTTCTTACAACACTCCCCACGCAAGCACCGCCACATGCAAAGGTAACAGCAGTGATAAGTTCTTATAAACTCCCCACGCTAGCACCAAAACATGCAACGGTCACATCAATGATAATTAATAAATAAATTATTCCGAACCGTGCTCAAATGCCCAAGATAAAGCACAGTTGAGTTTGGGTTGTACCCATTTGAGCACGAGCGAGCGCAGCGAGCGAGTGTTCAAATGGGTACAACCCAAACTCAACTGTGCTTTATCTGCGGCATTTGAGCACGGTTCAGAATAATTTATTTCTTTTCTAACACCCCTCACCGAAGGAATGTTTTGCATAAATGAGATTTGTATTGATTTTTATGATTATTTTTATTACCTGACTTCCCCATTTGGTAGTTGACGTCAACCCTTAAGCATTACGTCACACGGTTACGTAGTTACAAGGTTCGATGACGAACATTCAAAATGGCGGATACTTATGCGAATCAGCTGAAGATGTAAAATATTAAAACGATGTAAAACATAAAAACTTGTATCCTGTGTTCATGAAAGAATTGCACATCGAATGAAATTGGAGTGCCGCGATGGACCTATGGAGGACAGATATAAAACAACAAAATAAGAATGTTAAGCGACACTTTTGTTTTCGATAATGTCAACAAATACACGATGACAACAAGGAGTAAAACGAATATGTTTGAATGGTATAACCTGTAGAGGAACTCTTCAGGTAAAAAAAAGGTCAAAGAACTGCAATGTTCGTAGATCATTTTCTCTCTTACTAGATCTAATATAATTTATTATGTATATGAATGTATCGACCAATATTGTAAACTTGCGTCCATCGTTACCAGGCACGCAACTTTCGCAACAGTAATATGATTGGTTTCCCGTTGATAGCACGCGACGAAATTCCTATGCTCAAATGCCTTAGATAAAACACGGCTAGAAATGTAAAGACAAATAAGGAACAACACGAGCAGGGGTGTTAGAATTAAGAAATAAATTATTCCGAACCGTGCTCAAATGCCCAAGATAAAGCACAGTTGAGTTTGGGTTGTACCCATTTGAGCACAAGCGAACTCAACTGTGCTTTATCTGCGGCATTTGAGCACGGTTCAGAATAATTTATTTCTTTTCTAACACCCCTCACTGAGCGAATGTTTTGCATAAATGAGATTTGTATTGATTTTTATGATTATTTTTATTACCTGACTTCCCCCATTTGGTAGTTGACGTCAACCGTTAAGCATTACGTCACACGGTTACGTAGTTATAAGGAACAACACGAGCAGGGGTGTTAGAAATTCTTATAACACTCCCCACGCTAGCACCAACACATGCAAAGGTCACATAAGTGGTAAGTTTTTATAACACTCCCCACGCTGGCACCGACACATGCAAAGGTCACATCAATGATAAGTTCTTATAACACTCCCCACGCTAGCACCGACACATGCAAAGGTCACATCAGTGATAAGTTCTTATAGCACTCCCTACGCTAGCACCGACACATGCAACGGTCACATCAGTGATAAGTTTTTATGACACTTCCCACACTAGCACCGGCACATGCAAAGGTCATATCAGTGATGTTCTTTTAGCACTCCCCACGCTAGCACCGTCACATGCAAATGTCACATAAGTGACAAGTTCTTATAACACTCCAACGATAGCACGGACATATGCAAAGGTCACATCAGTGATAAATAGAGATTATTATACGGCAATTTTCATATCATACTCAATATCAACCCGAGATACCCATATCAACCCGAGATACCCGAGGGCTGATATGGGTCTCGGGTTGATATAGGGTATGACACGAAAAAATTGCCACATTATAATATATTTATCATACATTTTTCTTTCATGCTAAGTTTGGCTGTTTGATATCGTATACCATTATCACACCTTTTGCGCTCCACAAGAGTGATATGTTCTTGAAAGCCATGTTAGTATCACATATGCAAAATGAACATATTTTCTAGTAAATGTATGATAAGTTCTTATAACACTCCCCACGCTAGCACCGCCACATGCAAAGGTTACGTTAGTGATAAGTTCTTATAACACGTCCCACACGAGCACCTACACATGCAAATGTCACATCAGTGATAAGTTCTTATAACATTCCCTACGCTAGCCCGGGCACATGCAAAGATCACATCATTGATCAGTTCTTATGAAATTCCCCCACGCTAACACGGACACATGCAATGTTCACATTAGTGATAAGTTTCTATAACTCTCCCCCACGCTAGCACAGACGCATACAAAGGTCACATCAGTGATAAGTTCTTATAACACTCCCCACGCTAGCACCAACACATGCAAAGGTCACATCAGTGATAAGTTCTTATAACACTTCCCACGCTGGCATTGACTCATGCCAAGATAACATCAGTGATAAGTTCTCAGAACACTCTCAACGCTAGCACCGACACATGCAAAGGTCACATCAGTGACAATTTCTTATAATACTCCTCACGCTAGCACTGACACATGCAAAGATCACATCAGTGATAAGTTCTTATAACACCCCGCGCTAGCACTGATACATGCAAAGATCACATCAGTGATTAGTTCTCATAAGACTCTCTACGCTAGCACCGACACATGCAAAGGTCACATCAGTGATAAGTTCTTATAATACTCCTCACGCTAGCACTGACACATGCAAAGGTTACACTAGTGATAAGTTCTTATAACACCCGCGCTAGCACCGACCTCGGGGGATGGGAGTGGGGGGAAGGGTAACTTGGAGGTAATTGTGGTACGGATGTGCGAGCCAGTATTTCAAACCTTACCCCATTCATATACCTGCTCTTTGAAAAAAAGGACCCATTGATACACTTGATCGTACAAAATGTTGACTAGTCATATATGCCCTTTGATTTTTATACCCATTTATTCCTGGTAGTTAGACAAATATCGCACTCCACACGCTAGCACCGACACATGCAAAGGTCAAATCAGTGATAAATTCGACACCGTTTACACAGGAAAGGCCACACTTTTGCAGTACAAACGACTGATATACATGAACACATTTTCAAAAGGGTTTAAAAACCATAACATTCTGAAAACTTGCCTAAAACTGTGTACGAGGGTCGTGCAAAAAGTTCAGTCACTAACAGGCTTCATTAGTTTTATCCCAGGTATATTTTAAAATGCTTCACTGCACTTAAATGGTGTGTTGAATAGCTAACGATACCCGTTTATTTCTTGCAAATTGCTTTCCAACTGACCGAGTTATTTCAGATTGAAATAGATGCAGTCATATACACTGACCAATTTACTTTGTTACATTGGAACAAGGACCAGAAGACTGAAATTCGTAGCTATATTAAATGCCGCATTAGGCTTAATATAGATTCAAGGCTGATATTTAATGAATTGTGTGGTATATATGGACCTCAGACCATTTCAATGCGCACAGTGTTTAGGAGGGTTAAATCTTTTAAAGCTGTAAACTTTTCTGTTGAAAATGATACCCGTCCTGGAAGGCCTAAAACCTCTGTTACCAAGGCTAACATCGCTGCTGTAAAGATTGTGGTCAAACAGGATGCGCGAATGTCTGTCAAAGATATAGCTAGTTGTACTGGCATATCAGAAGACAGTGTGCAAACAATTCTGAAAAAGCGTTTGGACCTGAGAAAGGTTTGCGCTAGGTGGGTACCTCATTTGCTCACTGAGAAGCAAAAGACACAACGCCTTAAATGTGCCCGGGAACTTTTGAAAACATACAAAGGCTGTAATAGTCGGGTTATTTCTAACTTGCTAACATGTGGTGAAACCTGGGTGCACATGTTTGAGCCACAAAGAAGGGCTGATAATAAGCAATGGAAGAGAAAAGATAAAAAAACGCCCATGTATTGCCAAGAGAACCATAAGTTCAAAAAACGCCCATATATTGCCAAGAGAACCATAAATTCAAAAAAGATGTTGTACGCAATTTTCTTTAATTCAAATAGGCCAGTCGTTCAAGTGCCTTGTCCATCTGGTCATACAATCACTGGCCGATTCTACAAGAATTCTGTACTGAAGAAAGTGAAAGAGTTTTACAATGAGAAACGACCAAGCAAAGGATGGTCAGGAGTCCACCTTTTATATGACAACGCCTCCTCTCATGTGTGAGGCTGTTAAGTCTTTTTTGGCTTCTGAAAAGGTGAAAGATTTAAACCATCCACTTTATTCACCTGACCTGAGTCCCTGTGGCTTCTTTTTATTTCCAAGACTTAAGAAAATGCTTTCTGGAAATAAGTATACGTCTAGAAGTTCTCTTGGCGGCGCTATTTATCAGTGTCTCCAACAGATACCAAAAGAAGACTATTTATCTGCTTTTCGCGACTGGGTAAAAAGTTACAAAAATGTGTTTCAGTAAAGGGGGAATACTTTGAAGGTTTGTAATAAAAATATGTTTGATAAAACGTAGCACTGAAGTAATCCGAATCCAGTGACAAAACGTTTTGCAGGACCCTCGTAATATTCTAATAAGTCACATTATCCACAGCCTAGCCGTTGAATAATAGACTGCTCAGTCACATTATACACATTCTTGACGTGTGATAATATTCTAATTATCCAAATCCTAGACGTGACATAATATTCTACCCAGTCACAATATCATCCTATATATGTGGAATAATATTCTACCCAATCACATTATCCACATTCTAGACGTGTAATAATAATCTTCCCAGTCACATTATCTAAATCCTGCACAGGTGATATAATATTCTATCCACATCCACCAAGTCACATTATCCACATCCTATACATGTGGAATAATATTCTACCCAGTCACATTAACCACATCCTAGACGTGGAATGATTCTACGCAGTCACATCATGCACATCCTGGTCGTGGTATTACATTCTATTCAGTCACATTATCCATATCCTGTACACGTGGAATAATATTTTTACCCACATTTTTAACGTGTAGAATAATATTCTACTTGGTCACATTGTCCAGATCCAAGATACATGGAATGATATTCTATCCAGTCACAGAAGTACTTCCTAAGGCGTGTGGAATGATGATCTAACGAATAATATTATTCAAATTCTGTACAAGTGGAATAATATTATATCACATCTTTATCGTGTAGAATAATATTCTACCCCAGTACATTATCCACATCATAAACATGTGGAATAATATTATACCCAGTCACATTGTCCACATCCTAGACATGTGGAATAACATTCTATTCAGTCACATTATCCGCACATCGGACTGAGTAGTGGCAGATGCTTTTAATTTAAACTGCTGTTGCGGCGGCCAGGTACAAGTGGATTTTATCTTATATATGCACTAAGCGTATACCCAGATCAGTATGTATATCAACGCCGTCCGATCATGGTAAATTTATACATGTAAACAGTACAGACCTAGATCAGACGCCACAGAACACGAAATTCTATAATTTCTATAAAACATAATAATAATAAAAATAACCCGATACCTTAATTGATATTGAAAATAGACCGGCCCAAAGAGCACGTAAATGGATTAATATAAAATGTCTCAGATGGGAGGTTCATCTAAGGCTCAGATGGGAGGTTCGTCTAAAGCCGATCGCATGAGCCGAAACACCAAAAAGAACGCATACCGTTCCTCAGCAAAGATTAGATCAGCCTGGGCTTTCCAAAATTGACTTATGCAAACAATGTAGCTTTTTTGTTTGTGTTGAGGTGGTTTTATAACCCAGTCAAACCAATGATGTCATGGTTTACCTACATGTAACCCCGCTTTTACTGGGCACACTTAGTCCTCTAAGCGGTCCAGTATTGTGCACATTCTTTCACCAGGAACTGACAGCTGCCCTTCTTGAATCAGCGACCGTAGAAAATATTTCACGATCAATCTCCACAAAACAGTGTTGCTGACACGGTGGGGGGTCGAGCCCGCAACCTCCTGATCACCAGTCGGACCCGCATCCAACTGAGCCACCGAGACCGGCTAAACAGTGAAGACCCGGATCAGAGACTACAGGGCGCGACATCTGTCTGATCAGGGTCTGCACTGTTTGCCATAACATAGTAATTAAGTCACAATATCTTTTACAATTAAAAAGATTGATATGCAACGCCCATTTCTCGCTGAGCATGCTGGGTAGAATTTTAGCAGACATTTTGAAGTATTTTTCTTAGTTTTTCTAGAAAATTGGGTACCCTAAGGATACAATTTGAGTAACTGCAAAACCCTATTTTCTAAAAAAAAATAAATAAATAATAAGAAATATCCCTAATTTATCGTCCGTTGAACTTGCCAAGAGATTGCTTAAGGTTAAGTGGCTTATGGGATATCCCGAAACTCCCCTGAAGATACAGATCTGCTGAACCCGGATATGTCCTGCCTTTGCAAACAGCGTAGATCCATCACTGATCATGATCTGCACATGATTGTCATTTAGTATGTGAATTTGTATCAACAATCTGGATTAAGAAATCTGATTGGCTGACAATTAAAAGTGGGCGTGGCATCTTAATTTATTCAGCATGACAAAGATTAACATTGTGCAGATGTGTTTTTACAGGAAACCAATGAGATATTAGATCGACGTAAAGTTACACCTCTGATGAGCAGTCTTTGGCCACAGCGTACAATTCCATATACAATAAAAAATGGCTTCTGTAAGTTTCCACCAAACATGCATGCTAAACTGAGGGTTTCATGTGTTTTTTCTTCATGTTCTGTGTATACCATAAGCACAATCACTGTGGCAGTTAGCTGAGCAGACAGTGTAGACCCAGATCAGGACGCGGCGTCTAATCAAGATCTACCTTGTTTAACCCTGATTCAGCAGTTTTCAGACCCATCAACAGGTAGTCAAGGTTTAAGATAAGTATGGTAAAGTGTTATGGTGGCCGTCTATTTAGGGTAAATACGGTATAAGGATATACATGTTTGCCCGTTATCAATCAGCTGAACGGACATTAAAATCACACGATTGATGTGCATGGACTTTAACAGCTAATTTCATACAGCTTCCGTACATGTACTTTCCGTAATTCACTCGTAATCCAATTTGCGTGGCGCTACGTCATTGTATGATTAAATCAGCCAATCGATCTCGTGATAAGAAACATGGCGGACGCTTGAGCTTCAGCAAGACTTAGCCTCTGCTGACAAATGCATCATCTTTCCAAGGCAAATAGAAAAAAAATATTATTTACTTTAAGTTGAAGGCTTTTGCAACCCTTTACACGAAGTAGGACAGGCATTATCGCTAAACAAGAGGCCCACGGGCCACGGGTCGCTCACCTGAGTGACATAGCCACTGCAGATATGCAGATGTTATGCAACATTTTTCCAATCCTGTCATCGCAACTAATGAAAAGATCATCATTTAAGCAGTTCTTTATTTTGAAGAAGAAGATATATGGCATGCCAGTCAATTGAGCGAGATCATTTGAACAAACTCTAAATGGCAGCCAACTTGGATTTACGATCGGCACGATTTTAGCTACTTTTGATCTACAAGTCACCCCAATGCTTCCTACCAAGTTTCGAGTCAACTGGCCTTTCAGTTCAGGAGAAGAGGCGAAAAATAGATTTTCAAGATGGCTGCCATGGCGGCCATGTTGGATATCCGATTGCACGATTTTAGCTATTTTTGATCTACAAGTCACCCCAATGTCTCCTACAAAGTTTGGAGTCAATTGGCCTTTCGGTGCAGGAGAAATAGCTAAATAGATTTTCAAGATGGCGGCCATGGTGGCAATCTGGGATTTCTGATCTGAACGATTTTAGCTATATTTGATCTACAAGTCACCCTGATGCTTCCTACTAAGTTTCGAGTTAAGTGACTTTTGGGTTTAGGAGAAGAAGCGAAAAATAGATTTTCAAGATAGCCGCCATGGCGGCCATCTTGGATTTACGATCGGCATGATTTTAGCTATTTTTGATCTACAAGTCACCCAAATGCTTCCTACCAAGTTTCAAGTCAACTGGCCTTTCGGTTCAGGAGAAAAAGCGAAAAATAGATTTTCAAGATGGCGGCCATGGCGGCCATCTTGGATTTCCGATCGGCACGATTTTAGCTATTTTTGATCTACAAGTCACCCTGATGCTTCCTAGTAAGTTTGGAGTCAACTGGCCTTTCGGTTCAGGAGAAGAAGCGAAAAATAGATTTTCAAGATGGCGGCTATGGCGGCCATCTTGGATTTCCGATCAGCACGATTTTAGCTATTTTTGATCTACAATTCACCCTGATAGTTCCTAGCAAGTTTGGAGTCAATTGGCCTTTCGGTTCAGGAGAAGAAGCGAAAAATAGATTTTCAAGATGGCGGCCATGGCGGCCATCTTGGATTTCCGATCGGAACGATTTTAGCTATTTTTGATCTACAAGTCACCCCGATGCTTCCTACCAAGTATCAAGTCAATTGGCCCAGGGGTGTAGGAGGAGTAGGCTTTTAAAGCAATTGTTGACGCCGCACGACGGACGACGAACGACGGACGACGCACGACGGACGACGGACGACGGACGACGGACATTGACTGACCACAATAGCTCACCATGAGCACTTCGTGCTCAGGTGAGCTAAAAACACTTAGGTTCCATAAGAGTTCTATCAAATACTGGACTTGGCCATTTTGGTTGTATTCC
Source organism: Anodontia alba (assembly GCA_964016985.1). Classification (NCBI taxonomy): domain Eukaryota; kingdom Metazoa; phylum Mollusca; class Bivalvia; order Lucinida; family Lucinidae; genus Anodontia; species Anodontia alba. The sequence continues at coordinate 66,421,906 of OZ024821.1, read as the reverse complement.
GACTTTGATTGGTCCGTGAAATTTATTTTCGGAAAGCGGTCGCAGGTAATCGGGACTTTCTGTTTAAAGTCGGAGTGTAATCCATTCTTGTTATAAGCCCTTCCTGTGTATACAGTTATACTTCACCTGTAAAATAATGAGCGTGTTCAGTTGAAAGTCTCGTTATGTAGCGATCAATTTATAAAGGCGAAATTAACTTCGTGTGCAGAGTTTCAGCTGAACGAATAACTCTTCTCGTAGTTCTCGCAGAGGTCAACTTGACGAGATTTCGTGGGTTTGTTGCAAATTTGACGGCATTCGACAGTTGATTGTGTCCGCTTTCTTACCGGGAGGTTGCGGGTTCGATCCCCTGCCGAGTCATACCAATGAGATATTAGATCGTATGAAATGGTATTAGCTGCTCTTTCGCTTGGCCCTCAGAAGTAAGAACGTAGAGCTAAGAATCAGAACTAGTCAGGTCAGTTTTAGTATAATATCACTGGGTGGAATATCATGTCAAGTTGTCAAGTGTCTGGGGCATGGTATTTCAGTGAGGTAGCATTCTAAAAGTGAGACACCGTCGCGATATGACTGAAAGATTGATGAAAGGCGACGTGAAGCCCGAATAAAAACAAGCAAAAAATGACGACATGCATGTGTTTCTATCAATTTTGTCACAACGGTTCAGTGCAAGACAAATAATTCATTGAGCTCTTTCATCCCTGCAGACCAATACAGATACTTTTGCAAACTGTGCAGGACCAGTGCAGATTGTAAGGGGCCGTATCATCAGGATCTGCTCTGTTTGCAATTCTGTGTTTTATTTTAGACTGAAACCCCTATTTGCAGTGGACATGTCCAGATTCAATGATTGAAGAGTCCAGAAACTTAGGGATGAAAGGGTTAAGGAATGTTTCTTAATACGTGCGCAAAGTACTGTCACTGTCATAATGACAAAAAGTAAATATGGATACACCTTGAAAAGGCTACAGTAAAGAAAACAGCCCTCCCTTGGCACCGAATGAGGATTGAATGACATGAAATGACAGGATTAATAAATAATGAGCCAGCGCACGACAACACCTATAATAAGACATGTGTGAGCAGAAAAGACTCAAATCAGCCTGTACCTCCAGCCAGTATAGCAAGGGTTCTCGTTTATCCCTCATAGGATAGCTTGGAGGCCGTACAGGGCACATGCAATCAGCGAAGACTGGTCTGACCGCAGATGTGCAGGCTGATCTGAGTTTTCGCTTCTTCTTGTAGGTTTTGTCGTGCGCTGGCTAAATTTCAGATTCTAAAAGGAATGGCCCTTGTGAGCAATGAACACAACATATCGAAAACACCAGAAGTGTCATGTTTTCTGGACCAGAACAACTACTTTTGGCCAATAATGCCTCATCCGTCCGTGAACCTTATTAATCAAAACAAAATCTCGGAATGGGCTCAATGTTTACAAAAGAAATATAAACTGCATAGTGAAGTACGGGAGACGATTTACGGCCGCCATACGGCACTTACACCAAATATAGTGAAGATAAATACTTTCTAAAAGGAATGACCCTTGAGAGCAATGAACTCACTTACAAAACTGAAAACAGCTGGAATGTCAAGTGGGCAAGACTAACTAGTTTAGGCCATTAAGACTCAATCACCAGATTCATTTGTGCGAATGAACACTTTTCTTCTGTCAAATTGTTTTTGTCTGCCCTCTGAAAAGGTTTCTACTCTAAAATAAAAGAATTTGCTGCCAAATTCTGTTATATCAGAATAGACCCTTTTAGACAGGACTGTTGTGCAAGAAAGGCAACAATATATATATATATATATATATATATATATATATATATATATATATATATATATCCTTCTGTATCTTATAGCAGAGACAGGACATGCAAAGGAAAAGATAGAAGCAGCTTTGCGCCATTGGGAGTCAGTCACTTGCCTCACATTTTTACCGAAAGAAGAAGTCAGTAAGGAACTACGGAAAGAACTAGACCACAATAACTATCTGGCTTTCATCAATGGACCAGGGTATTATATTTAACCAAAATGTTAATGTTTTCCGTCTATATATTTTACATCTATTCATAAGTGAAATCGATACACGTTCAGAGCAGGCAACACTGTCAGAATTGTTTTTACCTTCCTTTCTAAATTTGGTCGTAGTTACTTACATTTTCTGTCAAAGGTGGTATGATCTCTGCTATATAAGTCGGCACTAAATTATTAATTGATTTGTACATGAAGATTAATTTCTGTTGCTTGCGCCTTTCGGAAAGTGAAATCCACCCACATGCTATGCACAGTCGAACCTCGATGGCTCGAACAGCCTTGGGACAATGAAAATTAGTTTGAGATATGGGTTGTTCGACCCACTGAGGGTTAATCATATAGCCAGGTCAGAAAGCAAATGGCGATATTTTAGGGAAATCTTTTCGATTTTCTACACAATAATTTTATGTTTTGTGTACTCATTAGAATCGCCTCATCGAGGCGATTCTAATGAGTACACACAACATACACTTTCATGATAAAATAAGAAAATTTCCCTTAGTATTTACAGGCCTCCTAGCAAAACCTATAAAATCTATAATAACCTATAATTTTGTGCCAAACCTATAAAACCTTTATTTTGTTCATAAAACCTATAAAATGCCTGTATTTTCATGAAAAAAACCTATATTTTTCACTTTTTTTAACCTTCTTGCGACTCAACCCTAACTTTTCTTCAAAATGCACTACTATTTTTTACTTTTTAGTCCCATGAAAAGTGATGAAAACTGTCAAGAAATTGTATTTTATTTCCTCGCTCGCTTCGCTCGCTCGGACTTTGTAAAATTCAGATCAACTTTATCTGAGTAATTGTGGCACAAAAATTCAACAAATATTTTTTCTTCAGTTTTAAATCTTTATGTAAGTTTGGAAGACTCTTTTTTTAACCTGTATTTTTATTGAAAAACCTGTAAATAACCTATATTTTGAGTAAGAAGAACCTATATAAAAACCTATATTTTCAAATGGGCCACTGGACTAGTACAATTAAGCACCAAACTATAAACTATCGACTTAAACTATAAACTATAAATCACTGTTTAGAATTATGTACAACTATCTATAATTCAAACAAATGGGTATAACCTTTTATAAACATTACAGAAATTATAGTCTCTGTGGTATAATGGTTAGCACGCTGGACTTCAGCGTCATAGGTGGCTGGTTCGAATCCTACACGATACACATATTTTTCTTTTCTACTTTTCCATTACTGAAACAGGAATTTTATGGTTGCTAAAATAAAACAAAAATCGGATGGATTTGCTATATTGTTTTTTATGTCTGCTCAAAACTCACCGAGGTTACCGAGGCTACCGAATACTTCTTACAAGTATTCTTTGTTTTTGTTTTGCTGAGGTTTTACGCGACCCTAACCACACCTTTCAGGGAAAGCTTCCTAACCGTTCACCAGTACTAAGTGCCCGTTTTCTATCAGCCAACGACAGCTGCCGTACTTGATCTTACAAGTACAGACTAATACATGTACTGCGTCGTACCACGTTTAAGTCTTATCAGTTTAATACTTACCTTGTGAATAGACACCATTCCTGATTGGTTTCAATAGACATAATAAATCCTTTTCAGTTTTATGACCCTTATAGATAGCAAGCCAACCTAGGCTAAGCCCCGCCTACTTTTCCTGGGCTGGTTACCAGGTCAAATCGACCTTGGAACCAGACCACCGATTTGAAAATCCTGTCTTTAAATCTCAGCTTCAATAGCGACTGAAGAGAAAATTGAATTTGCAAACTTTTGCATTCATTGCAAACTTTTAAAAAAATAGCATGTATAGATATTTTCAGTGGTACGATGAGTAATATCCACCAGTTCATTAGCAAACATTTGATTTATCGGGAGTCTTTACCTTACCGTCTGCTATTGAAACTACATCATTGGATTTCGGGTATTTTCCGGATTCGAATATGATGAGAGAGTAGCCAAACTCTGCGCTCGATAGAAGATTCTAAAAGTTAAACTTGTTCAAAGCATTAATATTCGGCCATCGTTTTTAGACATGTGTGAAACAAAGCTAACCAAACAGCAGTCGTCATTCCTCGGGCAGAGTAGATATACACACAATCGGAACGCACGGTAGATTTTCTTATGCCGCAAGCTGTACCCACGGGCACTTTTCTTTCGACGCGAGTTTCGCGGACGGTGAGACGGATTCTGAAGGACGGACACACATAAATTTTGGACACTGAAAGTAGACAGAAAGTTGGCGGAAACTTTTATGTTGGTCATAAAATTGGCCCCGTATGGAACACATCAGGGAAACATCTTCGTGCAAATTGTACCTCACCAAACCTGTACTTATATAGCAATAAGCATGTGAGTGAGCTTCAATGGTCTTAACTATGGCTATGTAGATTGATATAAGGAGCGACTCCATTAAACAATAATGCCATTAAATTTTATAATTATATACGAGAAATAAAAATACAGTCAGAAAACAGTTATTTAATACGTATTTGCAAAGATTACCGGGAATGCATGGATACGTTTCCGTAATTAGTATGCGCCGTGAAAAGTGTCCGACAGATAAGCATTTCCTGCTAAGGCAAGAAATTGTTTTACAAAAATGGCTATTCATATACTGCAAAGAAAAATAAAAAAAAGAATCCATCTCTTGTTTTTATCCCTGTTCCATGCTTGTTTAGTCCAGACTCTCTCTGTTTTTATCCCTGTTCCATGCTTGTTTAGTCCAGACTCTCTCTCTCTCTCTCTCTCTCTCTCTCTCTCTCTCTGAGTGGTATAATTTAAAGAGTTGTTTGAGGGAATGACAAACAAAGATTACATTTACTCGGACATCAACCTTAATTCTGTAACGCTAAGCCCTACCACCTCGGTTTTAAGCAAAAACTTGCCTGGTGTGAGTTCACCGGAAGGCAATACAAAAAATTGTAAGTGTTTTCAACAATCAAGATTTTTCATTTTCCCCAACATGTTAACACTGTATTCACACATGGTGTAATATATCGTTTCCCAGAATTACCAAATATTGACCTTATTTAAAACACTAAGATACAGTTCATTTTGGACGGTAACATTTCTGTAAAAATGATCTTGGAAAAGTGAACTTATGATATAACAATCCAACTCGAAGAAAAGCGCGAATGCATCAAGGTTTACCCCTGTCCATCCGTCTGTTCGTGCATATGCGCGTGTGTAATATCTTGTACTTTCTGCAAGTGAACATAAGTAATATATCTTCTATAAAAAGGCATTCCTGTAGTATATACAAAATTATTCAGGCTTTACTAAGCTCATAGGACCCTAACTCCAACAGTAGGCAAACCAGAGTTCTGCACGTCGTCTGATAGTATTTAATACGGCTAGATACGGTTATTCTTTTGGCAAAAATCGCAGAAGTCCGTGCGATAGCCGCAAGACAGTCCTACGAATTTGCAGCGTCGGACGTTTGTCGCAGCGTCGTACGTCAAATTTTCAACATACACATTATTTCTACGATTTTTGGCGAGTTTGCACGCTCTACGGCTGCCGTAAGACAGCCTAAAGACAAACGCAGGGTTGACATATGATTTCGCACGATTTTCAAGGGTTTTGGATACTGGTCCTTTTCTCACGATGAATGCACGAACATGGTAAGGCATTCATGCGACAGCCTTACATTTTTTTCTTTATCGTACGGATGACTGCAAGAATTCTTACGACAGCCTTGCGACAGTTTTGTAAATTTGCACGACAGTCTTACGGCCATCTTGCGACTGTCGTAAATTGTTTGCAATTTCAGACGTTGAAGCTGCTAACATCGTACTATAACTGAAACAGCCGTACGGGCATTTTGAGGCTGCCTTGCGATATCAAATACATATCAGGAAATCGTAAGGCAAAAAATCGTACGCCTGATGTGAAACAGGCTTAATTATTTTATTTTTTTCACATGGGCTTTCGTTTTGAAAAAGCCTAGATGAGAACTATAACTTACAAATGGTTCAGAATACCATCAATAAACCATATATATTCTCGTTGCTTACGATTGAATCCTATCCGGCAGTCGTGGGTTCGAATCCTGGCGTGGGCGGACATATATGTGCCTGCCATGTTGAGGTGGATATAACCTCCTGGCTAATAAAGGCTATGCCCGGCACGAGAAGAACATGGACCTCGGATTCCCAGGGATACTTCGGGAGCATGTCCCACACCTTCTCTTCGTAAAATGCTTTCAATCTTGATACTTTATCAGACAACCACCCATAAACCATATATATTCTTGATTCTTATAAAAAAAACACATTAGTGACAAGATTCTTTGGTTCCACAGGGGTTGCCTGGAGCATACCGAACCCTTTCGCTTCACAAAAGGTTTAATGTCTCCGTAAAACGTTTAGATCACATTTCCATAACCATTAATACACTTTTTCTTTCTTTCATATAAGACACATTCAGTGACACAAACCTTGTTATAGTTTTTCTTAATGGAACTAGTCTAGTTCCATTAAGAAAACCTATAAACTATAACTAAAATTAACGACTATCGGGTGGCGGCGGATTTAGCTGATACGTAATAACGCATTTTACATAGACATTTTCCATTAATACTAGATAATCGTAAAGCTAGATCCACATCGCGAAGTTGTTTATTCAAGCGAAGAAACTGACCATTTTCATTGTTATGAGTAGTTGTACTTCTTAGCGGACAAAATATTGGTTTATAATAAAACTGACATGCAAACAATACAACAGACTCTCTGGCGCAGTGGTAACTATAGCTAGTTCGTATGCATGGGGTCTGAAGTTCGAATCCCACCATAAGTGATAATTTTTGCTTTCGTTGTTTAGCTTTTGTTTTCGTTTTCAATAGATCCTGTTCTTATTGACATCATTTCTATCTATCATTGTGGACTTGTTTACTTTTTTGAAATTTTAGGACACGGTATATTTTGACGACAAGTAATGAGGCTGTGCGGAGGCGCAACTTATTTTCTTTTATTGCAGTGGTGCTGCATGGCATTCGAAATGTCACATTGTTTCTGTTGGGTCACCAGCATTTGATCGTCATAGTCGAAGCCAAATTACCGATGAGTATCCCATAACAACCTGGACGGTCTAGATATGTCTGTTTCAACACACAGCCTCATGAGTTTCGCTATTCTTTGAGCGAAGCGCACGGCCAATCTTGTTGAACATTGATTATTGCACGAAAACCATGCACATTTATATCCAGTGGCTGAAGAGTTCAATGAAAAGGATGACAGGCAGTTTGTATACTTTGAAAAATTTCCTTTGTAACGGCAATGTTTGCTTTGCAGTTTGTTCAGGACTTTACCAGTTTGCGTCTTACCTCTTCGACTGCATTGCTCGTGATAAAACGAACCTCATAGTCCGTCCGTCCGTCCATCTCTCTCTCTCTCTCTCTCTCTCTCTCTCTCTCTCTCTCTCTTAAGCACCTTAGTTTGCTGATGTAATTTAAATGCTGCTTCATGACGCAGAAAATTATTTATGTAAGCCTTGATTACCATATAAGCTCTTGCTTACCTTACAAACCAGCACCATAAGCGTTTTAACTGTAACTGCTGTTCATCAGTGAACTTTATCTGGTGAAGGTGGTGATAAAGGTACCTCCAAACAGCGCGCGTTTACAAGTGAACAGGCTTCGTGGCCACGGACTGTGGTTTGTGTCACTGAATGTGTCTTATTTGAAAGAAAGAAAAAATGTATAAATGGTTATGGGAAGGTGATCTAAACGTTTTACGGAGACATTAAACCTTTTTTTGTGAAGCGAAAGGGTTGGGTATGTCCAGGCAACCCCTATGGAACCAAAGAATCTTGTCACTAATGTGTTTTTTTTATAAGAATCAAGAATATATATGGTTTATGGGTGGTTGTCTGAAAAAGTATCAAGATTGAAAGCATTTTACGCAGAGAAGGTGTGGGACATGCCCCCGAACTATCTCTGGGAATCCGAGATCCATGTTCTTCTCGTGCCGGGCATAGCCTTTATTAGCCAGGAGGTTATATCCACCTCAACATGGCAGGCACATATATGTCCGCCCACGTCAGGATTCGAACCCACGACTGCCGGATAGGATTCAGTGCATCTTATCGTAAGCAACGAGAATATATATGGTTTATTGATGGTATTCTGAACCATTTGTAAGTTATAGTTCACATCTAGGCTTTTCCAAAACGAAAGCCCATGTGAAAAATTTAAAATAATTAAGCCTGTTTCACATCAGGTGTACGATTTTTTTGCCGTACGATTTCCTGATATGTATTTGATATCGCAAGGCAGCCTCACAACGCCCGTACGGCTGTTTCAGTTATAGTACGATGTTAGCAGCTTCAACGTCCGAAATTGCAAACAATTTCTACGACAGTCGCAAGATGGCCGTAGGACTGTCGTGCAAATTTACAAAACTGTCGCAAGGCTGTCGTAAGAATTCTTGCAGTCATCCGTACGATAAAGAAATCAAGAGGCCCACGGGCCACGGTTCGCTCACCTGAGTGACATAGCCACTGCAGACATGCAGATGTTATGCAACATTTTTCCAATCCTGTCATCGCAACTAATGAAAATATCATCATTTGAGCAGTTCTTAGTTTTGAAGAAGAATATATGGGCCTGACAGTCAATGGAACATGACCATTTGAATAAACTAACACTCACATTTCAACAGAAGGATCAATGTGAAATTTGGTGGAAATTGGCTAAGTGGTTTCTGAAGAATCATGATTTTATACATGTAAACAGCACAGTGGCATAGAAATATTATAAATATAAACCAGATGATGGCCATCTTAGATTTCCAATCAGAACAATTTTAACTACTGTTGATTTACAAGTCACTTGGATACTTTCAATATAAATGTATATGGCCCATACAAATGGGGAAGCAAATTTGACCTTGGAGGTAAAAAGGTCAAATGTCAACATAGAACCATCATTTTAGCAATTTTGGTAGATCTCCTGTCCCCCATAATTTATGCAAAGATTAGGACCCAGGGCTTATTTGGTTATGGAGAAAAAGATTTTTAAAAGTTTTTACCATATATGGGCATGGCAGCCATTTTGATCAATGGACCATACCCATTTTAGCAATCTTTCATTCTCCTGCCCAGGGAGGCTCCGCATGAAATTTGAGCAACACTGGCCCTGAGGCTTCAGAGGAAAAGCCATTTGAAATTATCAATATTTTTTCCATACAAAAGTATGGGGCCCATACAAATGCATACAGAAGCAAACTTGACCTCGCCGTAAAAAGGTTAAATGTCAATGTATGACAATTATTTTATCAACTTTGGTAGACCGCCTGTTCCAGATGACATATGCAAAGCTTCAGCCACAAGCCGTCCTCGGTTTTGGAGAATAAGATTTTTAAATGTTTTTTTTTTCCCATACAAATGCATAAGGAAGCAAACTTGACCCTGCCGTAGAAAGGTCAAATGTCAATGTATTACCATTATTTTAGCAATTTCGGTAGACACCCTGTCCCCGATGATTTATGCAAACATTCAGCCCCAAAGCATCCTCGCTTCTAGAGAAGAAGATTTTTAAAGGTTTTTACCATATATGGGCATGGCGGCCATTTTGGTCAACGAACCGTGACCATTTTAGCAATCTTTTGTTCCCCCTACCTAAAGAGACTCCATATGAAATTTGAGCAAAATTGGCCCAGAGGCTCCAGAGGAGAAGTTGTTTGAAATTCTGAACATTTTTCCCATACAAATGCATAATGAAGCAAATTGACCTTACCGTAAAAAGGTAAAATATCAATGTACGACCATTATTTTAACAATTTTGGTAGCCCTCCTGTTCCCGAAGATATATACAAAGATTCAGCCATAAGGCATGCTCGGTTTTGGAGAAGAAGATTTTTAAAGGTTTTTCCCATACAAATGCATAGGGAAGCAAACTTGAGCTTGCCGTAAAAAGGTCAAACGTCAAGGTACGACAATTCTTTTAGCAATTTTGATAGACTCCCGTCCCCGATGATTCCTGCAAAGATTTAACCCAAAGGCATTCTCGGTTCTGGAGGAGAAGATTTTTAAAGGTTTTTACCATATATGGGCGTGGCGGCCATCTTGGTCAACGGACCGCGACCATTTTAGCAATTTTTCGTTCCCCCACCCTAAGGAGGCTCCATATGAAATTTGAGCAAAATTGGCTCAGCAGCTTCAGAGGAGAAGTCGTTTGAAAATGTTAACGTACGCACGGACGGACGGACGGACGGACGACGGACGAAAAGTGATCACAATAGCTCATCACAATAGGCCAGTATCCAAAACCTTTGAAAATCGTGCGAAATCATATGTCAACCCTGCGTTTGTCTTGAGGCTGTCTTACAGCAGCAGTACAGCGTCGCCAAAAATCGTAGAAATAATATGTGTGTTAAAAATTTGACGTACGACGCTGCGACAACCGTCCGACGCTGCAAATTCGTAGGACTGTCTTGCGGCTATCTCACGAACTTTTTTGCGATTTTTGCAAAAAGGATAACTGTATCTACCCGTATTAAATACTATCAGACGACGTGCAGAACTCTGGTTTGCCTACTGTTGGAGTTAGGGTCCTATGAGCTTAATAAAGCCTGTATAATTTTGTATATACTATAGGAATGCCTTTTTATAGAAGATATATTAGGTATGTTCACTTGCAGGAAGTACAAGATATTACACACGCGCATATGCACGAACAGACAGATGGACAGGGATAAAACTTGATGCATTCGCGCTTTTCTTCGAGTTGGATTGTTATACCATAAGTTCACTTTTCCAAGGTCATTTTTACAGAAATGTTACCGTCCAGAATGAACCGTAACTTAGTGTTTTAAATATGGTCAATATTTGGTAATTCTAGGAAACATTACACCATGTGTGAATACAGTGTTAACAAGGTTGGGAAAATGAAAAATCTTGATTGTTGAAAACACATTTTTTTGTATTGCCTTCCGGTGAACTCACACCAGGCAAGTTTTCGCTTAAAACCGAGATGGTAGGGCTTAGCGTTACAGAATTTAGGTTGATGTCCAAGTAAATGTAATCTGTGTTTGTCATTTCCTCAAACAACTAAACAACTCTTTAAATCATACCATTCAGAGAGAGAGAGAGAGAGAGAGAGAGAGAGAGAGAGAGAGAGAGAGAGTCTGGACTAAACAAGCATGGAACAGGGATAAAAACAAGAGATGGATTTTTTTTTTAAATTTTTCTTTGCAGTATATGAATAGCCATTTTGTTAAACAGTGTCTTGCCTTAGCAGTTAAGACCATTAAAGCTCACTCACATGCTTATTGCTATATAAGTACAGGATTGTTGAGGTACAATTTGCAGATGTTTCCCTGATGTGTTCCATAATTTAATTCCATAATTTTATGACCAACATAAAAGTTTCCGCCAACTTTCTGTCAACTTTCAGTGTCCCAAATTTATGTGTGTCCGTCCTTCAGAGTTCGTCTCACCGTCCGCGAAACTCGCGTCGTAAGAAAAGTGCCCGTGGGTACAGCTCGCGGCATAAGAACATCTACCGCGCGTTCCGATAGTGTGTACATCTACTCTGCCCGAGGAATGGCGACTGCTGTTTGGTAAGTTTTGTTTCACACATGTCTAAAAACGATGGCCGAATATTAATGCGTTTGAACAAGTTTAACTTTAAAAATCTTCTATCGAGCGCAGAGTTTGGCTTCTCTCTCATCATATTCGAATTTGGAAAATACCCGAAATCCAATGATGTAATTTCAATAGCAGACGGTAAAGATTCTCGATAAAACAAATGTTTGCTAATGAACTGGTGGATATTACTCATCTTACCACTGAAAATATCTATACATGCTATTTTTTTTAAAAGTTTGCAATGAATGCAAAAGTTTGCAAATTCAATTTTCACTTCAGTCGCTTATCATGATCGGATGATAACAATGTTTGGCCCTCTAAATCATTTTTCTGAAGCTGAGATTTAAAGACAGGATTTCCAAATCGGTGGTCTGGTTCCAAGGTCCCAAGGTCGATTTGAACTGGTTACCAGCTCATGACAGGTAGGCGGGGCTTAGCCTAGGTAGGCTTGCTATTTATAAGGGTCATAAAACTGAAAAGGATTTATTATGTCTATTGAAACCAATCAGGAATTGTGTCTTTTCACAAGGTAAGTATTAAACTGATAAGACTTAAACGTGGTAGGATGCAGTGCATGTATTAGTCTGTACTTGTAAGATCAAGTACAGCAGCTGTCGGTGGCTGACAGAAAACGGGCACTTAGTACTGGTGAACGGCTAGGAAGCTTTCCCTGAAAGGTGTGGTTAGGGTCGCGTAAAACCTCAGCAAAACAAAAACAAAGAATACTTGTAAGAACCGCTTCGGTAGCCTCGGTGAGTTTTGAGCAGATATAAAAAACAATATAGCAAATCTTCATCCGATTTTTTTTTATTTTAACGACCATAAAATTCCTGTTTTAGTAATGGAAAAGTAGAAAAGAAGAAAATGTGTATCGTGTGGGATTCGAACCAGCCATCTATGACGCTGACGTCCAGCGTGCTAACCATTATACCACAGAGACTATAATTTCTGTAATGTTTATAAAAGGTTATACCCATTTGTTTGAATTATAGGTAGTTGTACATAATTCTAAACAGTGATTTATAGTTTTTGTTTAAGTCGATAGTTTATAGTTTGGTGCTTAATGGTACTAGTCCACTAGGAGGCCTGTATTTGTTTTCTTGAGCTATCGGAAGAATTTCAAAGGGACTCAAAAACGAGGTCGAATTAACCATGGTAAACGAGCCATCGGTGTTCGAGCTATTGAGGTTCGACTGTATAAGTTTTCCAGACAAACTGATCGTGGAACAAGTCTTGCTGCTTTGTGTTGTAATTTTTTCGAGAGTATTAGTGTCATGTTGCGTACAGCCGTCCCAAACTAAAGACGAGTATTCTAGTATAGGAAATACGTATGAGATGAACATCTGGTTTAAAGCTATTTTGCTAAGATTATTCTTTAATTTTCTCATTACTCCGATTATTTTGGTTGCACTTTTAACTATTTTTTCGAAATGGTTATGTAACTGGCCTTTAGAACTTAACGTTACTCCTAAATGTTTATGATAGTCTACAAATCTTAGTTGAACATTTTCAAAGATGAAGTTAGGTAAGGCTTCAAACTGTCTTAACGTTAACAAAATTGCTTCTGTTTTAAGAGGATTAAATTTGATGAGCCACTGCTTAGCCCAAGCTGCTAACAACAGTAAATCGTAGTTTATTATTCCTTCAATGTCAGCAACAGAGGTTGCCATCACGAAAACACGCTTATATAATTTTTACCCCCTTAAACCCCACTTTTATATAGTAAAACTGGGGTTTACAGGGGTATAAATTATTTTTCTTGTTTCTGCTCAAAACATAGATTGTGGGTACTCGTTAGGCGGTTCTAACGAGTACCCACAATGTATGTTTTGAGCAGAAATATGAAAAATATCAGATTTTTTATCTGAAAATTTCCAGTTTTAAGAGGTGAAATTTTCTATATATTTGCATAGGCGTGTTTTCGTCATGGCTGAGTAAAACAAAGAACTATCATCAGCAAAAAGACGAGACAAACTTAAGAAAGAATCTGCTATGTCATTAATATAGATCAAGAATAAGACTGGGCACAGTGGGACTCCAGCGGAGGCATGTGTATAGCTGGACTTATAGTTTTTGATAATCATTACGAAAACACGCCTATTCAAATATATAGAAAATTTTACCTCTAAAAACTGAAAATTTTCAGATAAAAAACTCTGATATTTTTCATATTTGTGCTCAAAACATAGATTGTGGGTACTTGTTAGAACCGCCTCGTATAGCCCTGTAAACCCCAGTTTTACTATATAAAAGTGGGGTTTAAGGGGGTCAAAATTATAAAGGCACGTTTTCGTGATGGACCCTTTGCTGTCTGTCATCTAAATCGTCTGTGCGTCAATTAAAAAGTTCTCCGCTTATTCCATACTGTTTTAATTTGAAAATTAAATCCTTATGCCAGACTCTATCAAATGCCTTTGATAAGTCACAGAAAACCATACAGGCATACTGATTATTATCAAAGCTTTGACAAATATGATGATATATATCGATTAATATGAAAGTAGTAGAGTGAGATGGGAGAAAACCTGAACTGATTATTGTCATTTAAATGATTGTATATATGTTTGAAAACGATTCTTTATTGCAGTTTTCCAACCTCACTGAGTAAGGACATGGGCCTGTATTTTGACTGAATAGATTTGTATCCCTGTTTAAAAAGTGGGCGTACGTTAGCTTGTGTCCACATTTGCGCAAACGTACCTTCTCTGAAGGCTCGACTGAATAAAATTGAAAGCGAAATTGCAATTTCGTGTGTGACTGCCTTTAACATTTTGTTACTTACAGAGCCTGGACCGGTTGCCTTTTTTTGTATATATAAGTTGTATTAAACTCACTATTTCATCTGGAGAACATTCGATCTGATAGTAAGTTTTCACATTTTTGTTCGAAATAGGAAGTTGAGTGATATTGTCGTCCAATGTAGATATTGAAATAAACTACTTATTTAGAATTTCCGCTCTTTGGGAATCTCATATTCCAAATCTACCTTTGAGTACTATCTTCTAGGTCAATTATTGGTGGTACAGACCCGGAGTTATTATTACATTTTACAAAATAGCTAATCACTTTCCAGAATTTTCGCCTATCATTATCATATAAATCATTAATTGAAAAGTCCAAATTTGTTTAGCGTGCTTCTTTAAATTGTTTACCTTGTGTCGAAGATTTTTAAAAATACGCCAACCATTAGAGTTTCCGTATTTAAAGGCTTTCTTCTTTTGGTGGTCTTTTTTTTTTGCAAACATGATCTTCTTTCAGTCATACCAGGGTTAATCATCTTCCCTAATTGTGACGGTCTGTTATGAAATAGATTGATTAACAAAGGCTGAAAAGAAAAAGTAAAAAATTCTCAAGATCGTCCCGTGTTCCCTGAAGTATACTGTAACAAGACCAATCAAATTCAGGAACTTTTTGTCTTAATGATTTAAAGTTCTCTCGCTTATACAACCAGACTAGTCGAGAGTAAGTTGATTATGTTGACTTAACAACGGGTCTAATATAAGTTGCCTTATAGCTTACCCAGTCTGGAATAGTGATAGTTCCAGAATCTAAAAACGCCATATCATCTGGTATAATTATAGTGTCTAATATTTTTATAGTATTTCTGAGAGAATTTACAACTAAAACAACTGATAAATGATGATAAATCCTGTTTTTCAAATCTTCTTTTAGGTCGCCTAGTATAATGACATTTTTGGTTGTTTCCACTGCCTTTTCCAAATTAAGATTTGAGTTATGAAAAAACAAAAAAAAAAAAAAAAAAAAAAAAAAAAAAAAAAAAAAAAACAACAACAACAAAACAAAAACCCAACAAAATCACATCAGCTGTTCTCGGACTCAAAAAGCAAAAAGTACCAATGAGGTATTTTTCTTTTCCTTGTAATTCCACTCATATAGATTTTTCGCAGCAGACTTCTAAATCTAGCCATCTCTTATGTGCTTTAACAGTCTAATTCATTTCGAATACTTCTAATATTTAGGCGAACCAAATGCCAAGTCTTGAGAAATGGTAGAGGGGTCTGGATTCCTTTCAATGTCTCCCGCTTGGAGTAACAGCAATAATTGTACAACCTTAAAGGATACACTGTTAATATTTGAGATGAGTCGAAGAAAATTAATTCATTTACAAGGAGGCAAAAACAAAAGTAGTGTATCCCCACATCTGAAAAGGGAAACTATTTTTTTGTAACAAAGTCTCTACACCCTCCATGTGGTTTAGTTCCCTCAGTAAAAATAGACGCTTTGCAGAAAACAACAACAACAAAAAAAAACCAAAAAAAAAAACAACAAAAAAACAACAACAAAAAAAACAACAAACAAACAGGAATTCAGCAGCAATCACTAGAACTAAAAGTACTTGCCTATCGCAGCAAATGCCATCATACCGGAGCCCGTTTGATATGAAATAAAATTTCAAAGGTTGGCTTCTTTGCAAAAGCACTGCAAAGTAAAAAGAATTGTGATCTAATTGCGTGCCTCTCAGTACTTCGAGTACTTTGATTTTATATTATTATCAAGGGCAAATCATATGGAGGACGTATATATTTTTAAGCTTGGCAAGAAACACATACACGATATTTAAAAACACTACCTACTAATACAGCGTTTGCATCAAAACCAATATCTCATTTTTTCCGGTCGGCTCTTAAATACAGGAATACAAAACTGTATTCCTGTATTTAAATTCAATGATGAAAGAAAGAAAACTCTTTCAAACTGCGTGTTTCATTTTATTGGAGTTAAATCTCTTCAATAACTGGCAGAATGGTTCACCTGTATAATATTGTAACAATTCCAAAAATTCGGACGTCATAAGAAATCCGAAAAAAAAAAAAAAAGAAAAAATCATGTTATAGTTGCATTCGAAAGTTATGTGTCATTGCCTCTGTGATTTAAAAAGAAAATACGGCAGCAAATATAAATACACCGCATTAGCAAAACAATAGTGACAGCCCAGGCCAGATCGTGCATCCTCGCAATCTCGCCGGCCCTTTCGCTGTTGCTAAACACAGTCTTAATATATAAGAATACGCCAACCGACAGAGTGAAAACAATAAGTTGTGTTACTACTCCGTAGCCCACCAGCGACAGCTCAGGCAGGTCTGCTCATCTGAAGAAACAATACGTTGTGTTACTAGACAAGTCTTTATAGACAAGAATACGTTGACCGACAATGTGCAAGCAATATAAAATGTAACTATCCACCTTGACAAGCGGTGACAACCCAGACTAGACTGTGCATCCGTATAGTCTAGTCCGAGCTCTCTCCGTTGTTGGACGTAGTATCGATGAATAAGAGTATTGTTGTACATAAATCATCGTTACAATGTGAAAACAATATGTCGTGCTATTACCCTTGTAGACCACCCTTAAGAACCCCAACGAGCCTGTGCATCAGCCGCAGTCACGCTTGGACTCTTATTGTTGTTATTGTTGCTAGTCTCAGTCCCAATGTACAGTAATACGTCAACTGGCAATATAAAAAGCAATAAGTTCTGTTACTACCCTGGTAGACAAACCACGCAGTCTCGCCTTGACTCTTAAAGATTGGCTCCAGTCTCGAGTGAGTATTTTTTTTCTTTCTTTCAATCCTGTTTGATAATCCGCTAAAATAAAACAAAAATAATATTATGACTATAAAGGCTGCCTTTATAGTCATGATATTATTTTTGTTTCATTTTAGTGGATTATCAAACAGGATTATAAGAAAAACACATGTATATAGTCACAGGAGACTGGAGCCAGTCTAGGGCTCTCATTGTTGCTAATGTACAATAGTACATGTACATCACTGACAATGTAAGTACAAAAAGTTGTGTTACTACCCTGATAGAGAACCCACGCAGTCAACCACAAAGAGCCGACGAGCCTGCGCAGCCGTGCAGTTTCGCCTTGGCACTCATTTCTGCTAGACAGAGTCATGATGTACAAAAATACGTCAACTTACAATGTGAAAACAATAAATTGTTTTACCACACAAACAACCAATAAGAGCCCCGAGGAGTCTACGCAGCCTAGCAGTCTCGTCTAGACTCTCACTGTTACTAAACACGGTCTTAATTTTTCAGTAGTATGTCAACTGACAGTGTGAAAGGCAATAAATTGTGTTAGTTCCCACATAGACAAAACATTGAGTGCCCGGGCGAGCCTGCGTATCTATTCTTTCTGCGCATATGCTCAGTCTCGCCTAGGATTTCATTGTTACTAGACGGTTTTAGAATAGAATAATACGTCAACTAACAATGTGAAAAACAGTAAGCTGTACGAGGGTCCTGCAAAAAGTTTTGTCACTGGGTTCGGATTACTTCAGTGCTACGTTTTATCAAACATATTTTTATTTCAAACCTTCAATGTAATCACCCTTTACTGAAACACATTTTTGTAACCTTTTTACCCAGTCGCGGAAAGCAGATAAATAGTCTTCTTTTGGTATCTGTTGGAGACACTGATAAATAGCGCTGCTAAGAGAACTTCTAGACGTATACTTATTTCCAGAAAGCATTTTCTTAAGTCTTGGAAATAAAAAAGCAGTCACAGGGACTCAGGTCAGGTAAATAAGGTGGATGGTTTAAAACTTTCATCTTTTCAGAAGCCAAACAAGACTTAACAACATCACACTTATGAGAGGAGGCGTTGTCATGTAAAAGGTGGACTCCTGACCATCCTTTGCTTCGTCGTTTCTTATTGTAACAAGTAAATTGGTCAGTGTATATGATTGCATCTAAACTCGGTCAGTTTGAAAGCAATTAGAACGAAATAAACGGGTATCATTAGCTATTCAACGCACCATTCAAGTGCAGTGAAGCATTTTAAAATATACCTGGGATAAACCAAGGAAGCCTATTAGTGACAGAACTTTTTGCACGACCCTCGTATTACCACCCGATATAGACAAACAGTGAGGACCTTGGCGAGCCTGCTCATCTGCGCAGGCTCGTCCGGTATATCATTGCTGCTGGATAGTGTAGAATAATACGTCAACTAACAATGTGAAAAACAGTAAGCTGTATTACCATCCGAATAGACAAACAGTGAGGACACGGGCGAGCCTGCACATATGCGTAGACCCGTCCAGGGTCTTACTATTGCTACACGATCATAGTTTAGAATAATACGTCAACTAACAATGCGAAAAATAGTAAGCTGTATTACCACCTGAACAGACAAACAGTGAGGACCCGGGCGAACCTGCTCATCTGTGTAGTTCGGTCTAGTGAAATCAGGCTTAGAATCTTCAGAATTTGAATATTTTGCTTAGTAATGTATACACCTACAAACTCCTATTATTTTTTTTCTTTGGCGACAGTTTTTTATACATTACACAGACTTGTTAATGTAAAGATGAGTTGTGAGGTTCCCTTTTTATTTGTCGCTCATTTTGTCACTGATTGTATTTATAAACCGAAAACTACCGATTTATATATGAACAAGCGCCCGACAAAGCCTACCATTACGAAAACATGTCTATTGAAATATACAGAAAATTTTACCACCAAAAAATGAAAATTTTTAGAAAAATTCTGATATTTTTCATATATCTGCTCAAAACAGATTGTATGTACTCTTAGAACCACCTCGACGAGGCGGTTCAAACAAATACCCACAATCTGTTTTGAGCAGAAATAAGAAAAATAATGTATACCCCTGTAAATCCCAGGTTTTACAGAATAAAAGTGGGATTTAAGGGAGTCAAAACTGTATAGGCATGTTTTCGTGATGAATAAAACTTGCGAGCAGCGAAGACTCAGATCAGCCTGCAGATCCTGCGCACGACAAAACCTACAAAAAGATGTGCGAGCAGCGAATCCTCAGATCAGTCTACGCATCCCTGCAGCCTGATCATTGTCTTTGCTGATCACAGGTGCCTTCTACACTCCAGGCATCTAAAGAGGAATAAACGAGAACCCTTGCCATTCTGGGTGGATGTACAGGCTGATCTAAGTCTTTGCTGATCACAGGTCTTGAGGGTCTTGTCTTGCGCTGGCTCAATTATAATCCAAAAGCTGAATACGCATGTTGACCTGTATTATATGATATACCTGATATCTTTCAGATGTTATTCTTATGTTGGATTTTCTAAAGTAAGAAAAGGACAACCTGTGAGCCTCAATGAAAAAGGCTGTATGAAAGTAAGTTAAGAATGCATTTTTTTACACTTAACTGATTTTAGACTGAATATACCTCCCCACACTATATATTGAAAGAATCGAATTTGAATTTTAGGTATGTCAGGCTATGCGATTTAGATATTCCTAGAGACAAAAAAAATGGCTGAACTAATTGTAAACAGTGGATATCCTATCAGATGTCCCGACTCGCAAATGTGTATGTACATTGTTTACACCAAAGCAAATGACAATCTCTCACCACCCGAAATAAAAAAAAAGTTAGATGTGAATGGAAAACTTTTGGAAGTTTCCTAATATGTTCAAGCTAAATAAGTCTTGTCTTCATTTTCTGGGCCATATAGCTTTTGTTGCAAATCAAAGACCATATTATTATTATTATTGATGAGGTTCAAAAGTTCAAAAACCTACTCAAGCCCAAGACTGAGCCCAGAGCCTCCTGAATTATACCGTATTTACCTTCGGACAGTTGTGCCTAAGCAAGCAATGTAGATCTAGGAGAGACGTCAAACAGGACGATTATTATGTGTTCGAATACTTCACCCATTTGAGACTGAATAAACTATCCCCCACTCACTATATATTGGTGGGGGTGGTTGGTTGAGGCAAAGATGCCGTGTATCTTACGTCACCTGGGCGTCCAACTGAGTCTGGCTTACAGTTGGGCATGGCCTGCTATCCTTGTAGCAGGTAAGGCTGGGGGATGTTTTTATTTCTTCTGCTTCTTCACTTTCATTCATTTTCTTCTTTCTCCCCTGTCCCTCTCTTTCATCTTATCTTCTATTATATCTTTCTTCTCCCTTTCTCTGGGAGACGACACAAAATGACCCACAAGGGTTGACGTGTCGTTAAACCCCAACACTATATATTGGTAGAATCGAATTTCAATTTTAGGTCAGGCTACGTGATTGAGAAAAATGGTTTAACTATTTGCAAACGGTGGAGTCCCTGATCAGACGCAGATGCGGCATCTGATCTGGGTCCGCACTGTTTGCCAATTACCCTTTTGAGGGTCTCCAGACTAAAAGGTGGGTCAATGTAAATGCAGTCTCCATGTAAAATGAGTGCTTAAGTATGGTGCTTTAGCAACGGCTGTCATTTGCTATCACTGGAAAAATTACAGACCAGGGCCCAGTTGTTCAAAGCTAACGACGTCGTTAGTTAACGATTCGTTAAAATTTACATCGAGTGATACGCAAATATTCTGAATTTTTTTGCTGAAAAAATGTGAGTAGCTTTTGCAGTGCAAAAGCTACTCACATTTTTTCAGCAAAAAATATCAGAATATTGTGTATTGAATCCGCTAAAACAGTTAACGAAATGACCCTTAACGAGCTCGTTAAGCTAACGACGCTTTGAACAACCGGGCCCTGATTTGTTTTATTGAAACCATATAGACAGAATATGTTTTTTTTTGTTTTTTTTTTTTTCAAGCGCTCCTATATGGGAAAGGACACACTTTCAGGGGAGGCAACTCTGTCAAAGTGTTTGTCTCCTTCCTGAAAAAAAGTATTTTCTATGAAAGCAAATAAAAAAAAAAAAAAAAAAAAAAGAAAGAAAAATGTCATGTTTCACGGGGTAGGGGTAGGGGTGGGGACAAATTCATTCCTTTTCAAGTAGACCCCTCCTTAGAAGGGAATTAGTTAACAGGAAAGCAAACAGGAACTATGATCACCTCCCTTGTAAAATGGGCGGAATATATTACCAAATGTATCGAGGCCGCTTGATTTAATGCCCACGCTTTTGTTACCATGTTCTAGTTCGGAACTATACTGCACGAGATTGGCCACGCCCTCGGATTTTTCCACGAGCAAAACCGCAGTGACAGAGATGGCTACCTCGACGTTCGCCTGGACAACGTCAAGTCTGTTTATCATGGCAACTTCCGGAAGTTTGGGACGATAAATAACGTCACCTACGATTACAACTCTGTCATGCACTATGGAAGAAAGGTATGATATTTGGGCTGAGCCTTGCAAAAATTGTGACTTGCAGCGTGCACAAAAGTGTGCGCGGAATCAGATGTCCAGCGATACTGAGCTAAAGATAAGGCGTTTTTTTTTCTTAAACAAAAAAGTGTTGATATTTTTCTTATTTTTCCACAAGAACACATGTTGTGGTACTCATTAGAAGCTATTAATAGATAGTTCTTATTTTATTATTTTAGTCACAGTATGAGTATTTTTGACGGGAAATTAACAAGCCGGCACATCTACGGCACTGTCGGAACTCATCGATGGTTAAATAACGGCACTTAAGCCCCATAGGGACCGGAGTTTCAAATGATTGGTGCATTATAGCAAACTAAGGACAGTTGGATTTCAGACCTAGTATTTTCAGATAGCTGAATGTACAGTTATATCAAATACAGCTAACCCAGCGAGCAATTGGCATTTATACAACTTCGCCTCAACATCGATGCAACGTTATGTATAAATGTCATTTTCTCGCTGGGCAGGTATCAACCGTTAAGGAGAATGACTACAATTCCAGAGGAGACCACTCTGTCAATGTCATTTTTTTCGCCTTCTTTTAATTAACCCTTGTCATGCTGAATAAATTAAGATGCCACGCCCACTTCTAATTTCCAGCCAATCAGATTACTTGATCTGGGTTTTTGTTAGAAATTCACATATTTAAAGACAAACAGTGCAGATCCAGATCAGTTGGCTTTTCCAGAAGCCAACTGATCTGGATCTACACTGTTTGCTAAGACAGGGCATGTCGTGTTTAGCATGAGAAGGGTTAAAAGGAGTCCACTCTAAAAAAAAAACCAAAAATATCTCCCAAGGATAGACCAGACAAAACTGGTACATGTAGCAAGTAAACAAAGAAGTGAACTTTACTACTTTTAATCTTTATCATTTCTTTAGTATTTTAGCATGAATGATTTGGAGACTCTTGTAGCCCGAGACCAGACTCTTGGATTTCTTCTAGGAAATGATGAAGATTTATCTTTCTACGATATAAAGGCGGCGAATTCCATGTATAATTGTGATTGTAAGTATGCCAAATAAAATGTTTTCTTCACACATTTCTGTCCGGCCTAGGTGGCTCAGTTGGATCCCCGTCCGACTGGTGACTAGGAGGTCGCGAACCCGCCGGGCCCGGCAATATTCTTTCGTGGAGATTGAGTCTGAAATATTTTCTACGGTCATTCTCTGTCTTCCACTGATTTAAGAAGAAAGAATGCGTACTAGTACATGTTAACCGCTTCGAGGGACTAAGCCTAAGCCTGCCCAGGGAAAAGCGTGGTAAGATCAAATGATCGGCTCGACTTGACCTTATAGGTAGTGTTGACTGGGTCGTAAAATTCCAAAACAAAAACAAACACACATCTCGGTGCACTAGTCTATCATAAGTAGTAGCCGGACAGTATTTTCGCAGAAGTATCTTTCATACAATGGCTTTGATTTTGTCATCAGAGATAGAAACACCGCCAGGCCGTATTCAGCGTTGCCAATTGCAGACGATTACTTTTGAAAAATATTTGCAGTGTCATTTAGGTCCGGCGCATATTTAAAGCCTTTGGAAAAACGATCATGGTAGAATTCGGAAATGTCACATTGATTACAGCACTTAGTGGCACAGACAGTTAGAAATATACGGACCCTCGTTATTCTGTGGGCAGCCAAGGATTCAAAGCGTCTTCAGGATGCGGATGCACAGACTGATTCTGTCTCTGCTGAGCGCACTTAAAGTCTTGTAGGAAATGCTGTGCTAAAACTCAATATTAATATATATTACATGCATAACCAAGAAATACCATGATTTCTACCAGACATAAAACTGGTATTTTCCTTGTTTTCTAAGAAGAAATATTTCCTCTTAGCCGGGGAAATAAATCTCTTTAACCGGAACTACTTTTTTTTTTGTAACATATGAACAGCCTAGATTTTGACCCTGCTGTCAATATCATTTAGGATAAAAACAAAAGCTATCCTAAATATATTATTTATTACTACGCCGACCCAAAATAGAAATGACAGCGTAAACAAACTGGCAGACTAGACTTGCCACGAAAGCCTCTTAAATGGTGTACTCTATTGCGGCGAAATGCATGTAATATACAGTTTATTCATTTCTCCTATTTTAAATATGGGATTTATAAACCGAGGGAGGTTAAAAAAATCCGATAAAGAAACGAGTGCTTTATAAACCGCGGGAGGTAAAAAAATCCGATAAACAAACGAGTGCGAAAGCATGTAATATACAGTTTATTCATTTCTCCTATTTTAAATATGGGATTTATAAACCGAGGGAGGTTAAAAAAAATCCGATAGAGAAACGAGTGCTTTATAAACCGAGGGAGGTAAAAAAAATCCGATAAAGAAACGAGTGCGAAAGCACTCGTTTCTTTATCGGATTTTTTTTTACCTCCCTTGGTTTATAAATCCCATATTTAAAATAGGAGAATGAATAAACTCTATGTAAGACAGACAAATGTCGCCGCAATAGTGTTTTTGTTTTATTTACTGTAAAGAAATTACTTTTACTTTGATCGTGTAAATGGACTGCCATTATCTCAGACTCCAAGGGACCAGAATTTTCAATTTGAGTTAATAATATTTTAAGATAACAAGGATTGAAATAAAAACTATCAAAACTAAACCAACATTATCCAAAGTTTAGTTTGGCATAAGCAGCAATTTGAGGTACCAGTTTTGAGATTACGAGAGTCAACTGTATTTGCGGCGTCTGATCTCGGTCAACACTGTTTTACATCTAATCTCTTTACATCTCTTTACTATTCTGCGGTGTGTGATCTGGGTCTACACTGTTTTACATCTCATCTCTTTACATCTCTTTACAGTTCTTCGGTGTCTGATCTGGGTCTACACTGTTTTACATCTCATCTCTTTACATCTCTTTACCGTTCAGTGGTGTCTGATCTGGGTCTACACTGCTTTACATCTCACTGTTTTCTTGCAGCAGAGTGTTCACAATCTACAAAGATAAATTGTGACAACGATGGCTTTGTGGATGAGCATTGTAAATGCTATTGCCCTGACGTACTTGAAGGCGACAGATGCGAAGAAATAGCAAAGGACTTAACAAATACAGGTGAAACGAAGTAATGCACAACGTTGGAAAAAGGCCCTTATGCCTTAATGCAAATAGCGAAGGACCAAATGAGCATGCGAATCCATGCAGTCTGATGTGGACATTCTTTGTTCGTCGACATATACTCTAGTATCTAACAACACTGGCCCAGATCAGCCAGCGCGAAAGCTCAGATTGATCAGGGTCTTCGTTGTCCGCAAACTGCATAAGGGCCTTTTTCGTGCATTGCACATCAATTATGTAATTTATATTCCTCATTATACTTCGCTTACTTGAAAGTCTGTAGAATTATTGTTAGTTGTAAAAGAAGTTGGTCAGTGCCGGAAAACAGGTGTTCTGGTCATGCTTCGACTTCCGTCCGACCGCCTGAGTGTGACACACTAGCATTTTGTTACATAACAGACCCGTATTGTCCTGATAAATGAATCGCAACGTCATAAGACGAACCTGAGGACATGTGCATCAAACGAAGATTAAGATCAACCTGCACATTCGATGGCCAGATTCTTCATTGGGCATATTTTTGGATAGCTAAGGATGCCATCACGAAAACATGCCTATTCAAATAAATTGGAAATTTTACCACCAAAAAATAAATTTTTAAAGTTTTCAGATAAAAATTCTGGTATTCTTCATATTTCTGCTCAAAACATAGATTGTGGGTACTCGTTAGAACTGCCTCGGCGAGGCGGTTAATTTCTAACGAATATTCACAATCTGTGTATTTTTTAGCAACATAAGCAAAATAATGTGTACCCTTGTAAACCCCAGTTATACTATATAAAAGTGGGGTTTAAGGGGTCAAAATTATAAAGGCGTGTTTCATGATGAAAAGTTCTTTGTGCTTACAACAAAGACTCTGGTCAGTCTGCGCAGATACGCAGGCTAATTTGAGTCTTCGTAGGGCGCACATGTCTGGTACGTTTTCTCACGTGCGGGCTCAAGTAGTACTAATGTCCTTCGGATTGAAACTTGCTTCATTCTTCAATATGGTATAAAAGGAATGACCCTTGGGAGCAATGAACATGCGCACAAAATGGAAAGCAGCTTTGTGTGCAGGTTCCTGGATCAGACTAGCTACTCTTTCATTAAACACACGTATAGTTTAACCCATTAATCCCGAGTGGAATCTTCTACATTAACTCTTTGGAAAGGTCTGTTTCCAATATAAGGGGTGTCTTGTAAGTTTTTAGTATTATCATGTTTTGTAGAAATGTCTGAATTTAATGCAAACAGTGTAGACCCTGATCAGACACCGCGTTCTGCGGCGTCTGATCTGGGTCTACAATGTTTGCCTTTGTCTGTTTTTATGGGACGCTAGGCTTAAATGAGTTAAGCTTTATTTTATTTGTATAAATCATATCAGCAAACATTTACAAGCAGAGGTTGAATGTTTAGATATTTCATACAAAAGAAAATCAGAGAAAAGTCATTTTTGTTACTCGGTATCCCTACATGCAGATGTAAATGCGCAAAAATCTAACCTGTGAAATGTAATAGCTAAGGTATGACAACAGTCATCAGACAATAAATACATAGGTGTAACAAAACTAAAATTTATTAAACAATGCACTTGAGATAAAAAAAAATGATGAGTTCATAAAATGAGTTCATGAAATAGCCCTGATAATACAGTTATGAAGGCATCTCAAAAGCAAACTGCAATAATGTTTTAAACAATAATCAAAGCACTGAGAGTATTGATGGGGGCGATTGCCTGAACTCCTGAACTGATTGGGCTTTACGTTGATCTATTTATTTTAAAGGCAATACATAAACAATACTCGATAGCCCCTTGTCTGTCCTTTTTCTGGGGTAGGTAGGACCGTCTCTTTTTCAGGGATGACTATAGAGCGCGGGACTTGAACGATTTCTGGTGGCCTCTCACAGTTTTATGGATTGGATGGAGGACTGCTTCAATAAAACAAAATAAAAAAAAAATAAATAAACAAAAATATATATATATTTAAACAAAAAAAAAAAAAAAAAAAAAAACTTCAAACGATAATACCCCGCCATCATCATGTCGCTTGCAGATAAGTCTGACACAAATTGACGAAATTTTCCTATTAGCAATCCTAAACCAGATCTCCTTAATATCAATACATGTATCGAGTTTAGTTAAACTCTCTTGACATTTACTCAAGTTATCGTCCGGAAACGAAAATATGGGCGTGTCTCGGGCAGATAACCGTCAAAATATAACAAAATTTGCCCATTACCAATCCCAAACCAGATCTCTACAATATGAATGCACATACCAAGTTTGGTGAAAATCCATTGATGTTTACTCAAGTTATCATCCGGAAACGAAATACGGAAGGACGTACGACTGAATGATTGGCATACGGATGGACAGACACATAGACGTCCAACGTGAAACCATAATACCCCGCAACTATCGTGTTGCGGGTATAAAAAGGGAAACAATTTAGCTTATACATTACCAAAGCCATACAAGGGAACCAATTCAAAACCGAGCTGTTGGGAAACATCCCGCTCACATTACCGAGAAATATAGGTCAAATTGGTCAATTCTAACAATACCTCTCGTTCAGCTTTACTAGGGCACTAGATAAGTTGACAGAAAAGAAGAACAAGAAGAAATACAGAATATTTAATTGTTAGATGTGTTTTAGCCTCACCACTTGTGGGTTTTGACCCTCCGCACCTCCACTTTTGTGTCATTTGGGGAGTTTGACGATTACTTTGGTTTTGTTTATTTATGCGTTATTTATAAGCATCAAAGAGTATAAAACTGATATGTTAAAATGCAGAATTTAGCATTATCAGCGTTAGCAGGGAACTATTTTGAGGGCGAGTTTAAGTAGTTATTAGGTAGGTAGCATCAGCTAAACGGGTTTTCGAAATACGGTATGTAAAATCTAGTGGCGGTAAACCGACCCCCAAAATGAAAGAACACGAATAGTAAATTTTAAGTGACGAAGAAACAAAAGAAAATATTGTACTAACCTCCCCGGGGAAGTGAAGAGTAGCAGATAATGATCAGTATGTCAAATGGTAGCAATATTCTGTGACTACGTGATTTTGCAATCGGCGTTAAAGGTCATACAAGTGCATACTATAATCGTCGGAAGTGAGAAATGGGCGTTTTATTTCGAAATATATAGTCTAATATATACCTTAATTTTCATTCACATTGAACCGTTTTGATTTTGAAATAAATCTGTGTAGAGCTGTAAAGATTTGAACATTTAGTTGTTCCGATAGTTCACATAATCTATACAACAATACATCTAGGCTCGGATTACATATTGCTGACAGTGAAGCATTCAAACATTGTCTGCGTTATTATGGACAATAAACGAAAGCCCTGACAAGATTGTGCAGACTCCTGTATAACAATGTTGCTTTTCGTGGATTAGATTATGACACTTCTAATGTATTAGACAACCATCCAGACGGAAAGTACGATTTAGTGGTAGTAAACAAAAAGAAACATTTGTTGAGAAAACACACACACACACACACAAAATATACGCGCGAGTGTGTGTGTGTGTGTGTGTGTGTGTGTGTGTGTGTGTGTGTGTGTGTGTGTGTGTGTGTGTGCAGCTGGCGTATATTCTGATGCAGTAAATAAATTCAAAGAGAACCTTCTTAAACAATTGCTTAACACATTTTAGACTGAATAAACGCCTCCACATGATATATTAGAAGAGTCGAATTTCAATTTAAGATGTCTCAGGCTATGTAATTTAGATAGTCTTAGAGAAAATGGCTAAACAATTTTCAAACAATGGAGACCCTGATCCGACGCCGCATTCTGTGGGGTCTGATCTTGGTCTACACTCTTTACGAATTACCGTTTAGGGGTCTCCAGACTAAAATAGGTTAAGAGGCATGTTTTAGTTGTTTGTTTTTTCGTTTCAGAAGTTTCTTGTCAATATCTATAGACATTGTTTCTTGTTTTCAGAATGCGGATCAGCTGTTACAATCCTAGGAGAAAAAGACTCTGTCACTATCAGATCGCCAAACTATCCCTTAGCCTTTAATAACATCGAATGTGCTTGGTTGATAAAGGTAAATAACATTTCGAAAATGAGATGTTGGACATTGACTGGTTCTTTACCCAGCGGGCACATGACATTTATTCAAAGTCGCATGAACGACGATGCAAATGTCATGGCCTTTATGTCCTGTCGCATTAACGTCAATACAAACGTCATAACGTTACATTGAAAAGTGAGCTTGTATAAACGCCATGTGCCCGCTTGGTTTAGCTTGACTTTAGTGCAAACGTGTTGATGCATAAATGCTCATCTTTTGTACAAAGGACTGGAGAAGACATTTGCACTCTACAGTTTGCACTTCTTAATTCATAGGTCATACTTTATAGTTCAAACTTCTGGGTTCATAGTTCATACTTCACAATTCATATCTCATACTTAATAGTTTGCAGCTCGCAAGCTTTGGAACAGTCAATAGAAAAGCTATTAGTGGGGAGTAGGGTGCGGTTGCGGCTTAAAACAGTTTTATTCGGGCGACTTGAATTTTGGTCAAAGAAAAGTTCAACAGATTTAGAGGCAATGTCTGGAAATGACGACGTAATCGTTGACTGGGATGTTTAACCTCATTTCAGTCACAAACTGTTTCACAGTTTTGCAATTCACACTTCATGAATAACCGTTCATATTTATACTTGAAACACCACGACTCACACGTCACATTTTATACTTCACAGTTCATAATTCATACTTCATGGTTCACAGTTCACAATTCAAAGTTCATAATTCACAATTCATAAATCATGCCTCAGAGTTTAAGAATATGGTATACAAGGGGTGTTTGAAAAAGTTTGCTTCAAACATAATTTATTTAAAAAATACAAAGATGAAATACTTGACATGTACATAAAAGATAGGATCAGAAAGAAAGCAAAAGTTTATTACAGGTCTTTGTTCATTTTGTGAGCTATTCGCCAGAGTTTGCATATCGATAGATTTACAAAAATAAAATTCATTCTTATAATAAAAACTTCCGATAACTTCTGTTATTGTTTTTCGTTACACAACTATTGTATATGATATACAAGACGGCACTGGCTATTTGGTTGTTTCCAAACTCATTCAACATCACAGAAAAAAAAAATGAAATTAAGTCATAATAAAGGTTTTACCAGTATCAGTTCTGTTTCTGATTTCCATTTGCATATCTGTTAGGAATTTAGCCTTCACTTTGTATGACTATTTTACACCATTTAGTGTATTCGCATTGGACGTCGTCGTCAATGACATCATGTGATCTCGAAACCAGTTACTGTGTAATTGTTTCGTACATTTGTCAAAACTTCGCTTTTTATTAGTTAATACTATAATGGAGCCGTTCTCTTAAAGTCATGAAAACATTTTGTGAGTTGCCTTTCTTCTTTATTTAAAGCAATACAGAAAAGATAGATAAATAAAATGGTAAGTTGGCTGATACAGTGCTTATTTAAGGGGATTTGATACATTTAGTAGTTTCTTTTTGCCGTTTATTGCAAGGGAGATAACTTTTTGTGACTTCCTGTTTGCTTTCCTGCGCATAAGCTCCGCTGAAACGTTGTCTACTCTGAAAGGAAAGAATTTGATCCCACTCAGGGGAAGGTGTGGGGAGTGGAGAGTGTTTTGGTAGTTGCCTCCTTTGAAACCGTCCGATCCCGTTAATGTTGTAGTGTTTATCTAGTCTAATTGACTCGCGAAAGTACAGGAAGAGCTATTGCACTACCCCGGCGCCGGCGTTGGCATTGGCGTCGGCGGTGGCGTCGGCGTTAACAAAAATGATAAAGTTTTACGTCAAAGATTTTAAGACCTCATATTTTCTTAATCCTCTGATGGATTTAGTTTATATTTAATATAACTATAGATGTTGGTCTAAAATTTTATTGATCCCTATCCACACTTCTGCTCATGACCTATAAGTCAAGATCATGGACTTAGAAATTTTATGTTAAAGTTTTGCGTCAAAGTTTTTAAGATCTTTTAGTTTCTAAATTCTTGCATGGATTTACTTAATGTTTGGTATGATAATAGATATTGGTCCAAAATTTTATTTGGCACTACCCCAACCCCTGCTTATGACCTGGCGGTCAAGGTCACAGACTTAGAAACTTATGTTAAAGTTTTGCGTCAAAGTTATTAAGATCTCTTAATTTCTAAATTTTTAAATGGTGTTATTTTATATTTGGCATGATTATAGATATTGATCCAAACTTTTATTCGGCACCATTTTCACCCCTGCTTATGACCTAGAGGTCAAAGTCACAGACTTAGGCATATATGTTAAAGTTTTGCGTCTGAGTCTAAATCTCTTCATTTCTAAATCCTTTACTTTCTATTTGGCATGATTATGGATATTGCTCCAAAATTTTATTCAGCACCATTCCTGCCCTATAACCAACAGGTCAAGGTCACGGCCTTAGAAATTTTATGTTAAAGTTTTACCTCAAAGTTCTTAATATCTTTTATATACTCAGCTACTTTTCAAATCATATTATTTATATTTGGTACACTGATAGCAGCAATGGAATATGTTCATCCAAAATTATATCCAGTACCCGAACCCCGCCCCCCCCCCCGCCCCCACCACACACACACACACACTAACTAGGACCAGGATTTCAAGGTCATAGTCTTAATTTTTTTATTTAATTGATAAATGCGAGTTCAGGCGAGCTATCCTGTCTAGCGACAGGTGTTATTATAATAAAGGAATTAGCTCCGCCTCCTTCCAGGAATGGCTGGACCCTTTTACCGGTCTGATAGCAGGAGTAGTATTGTTCCAACCTTACTGATAGTAAACTGTGCATGCGCATGCGCTTTGTAGTCATTGAATAAAGTATAGAATAATTATATGTGCATCTCTTGTTATATAAGCCATACACTCGGCAAACATTATTCACTATAACAAATATAACTGTATTTCTGTCATTTCAGAGTCCCGCAGGAAGAAACATAACTATTTCCATATCACTGAAAGATATTCCACGTAACAGGAGGACCCATAAATGTTTCCACAGTCTAGAAGTACGCTACAATCTGATTGGGCAGTATGGACCAAGGTATTTAACAACTTGAAACGAAATTATCCAGACATAAGAAAATATATCTGAACACAGATTAGCTTATGCTTCTTGCTGAGGAGCGTGCCTGAATAAAACAGACCACTGAATCACTGTACTTTTGTTATAGTCTCGGAACAAGAACTAATTACGTTCTAGGCCTTCAAATGTACAACCAATGCAACTATTGTTTATATCAGCATTTAATCTTGGGATCAGTAAAACCGAATCAGGTAAAATGATGTGTTTTGTAAACCCAGAAGGCATTTCCTTTCATTTATCAGACTGTACATTCTGAACTATTAAATTTACTCTAAGCTAACTGGAATTTTGAACCGTATTTTTTGTTAAATTCCGAAAACTGTGGACGTTACCAGAGTGCTTGTAAACATAGATTTTGGATAATGCATATCTGAACGATGGCCAAAAGTAGCAAAGTAAAAGTGGAAATACTTTAAATTCCCTATATGCTTTTGGAAAACTTGTTAGTAATTGAACCTTTATTGTTTCAGATGACTGCTTCCTGTATATATAGTAAAATTACTGAGGATGGACAGAAGTATTTTTTTGTGTTATAGTGCGTTTCAATATTTCTTACAATAGAATTTATTCTCGTAAACTTTTACTCGGAGGACCATTCCTGAAAAAATAAGTTTGCACTACACGGAGCCCCCACACACATACCTTCCCTCAGTTTGTCATTGCAAGTGATGGGGAAATATGCTGATAATTGAACAGCGCTGTGTATGAAAGAAAAGAAAGGTGCGAAAGCAGTCACTTTTTGGGTGAAAATTGTTTTGAAATTAATATGCTTTTCGATTTTTCAATTTTAACTATGCATTTGTGTTGTACTGGTCAATATGTAATAAAAAAAGAAATTGGTGTCCCAGTCAGGAAGCACTATAGGCTGTTTTGGGGTAAAAAGTGATACATTTGACAAAAATTAATAAAACAAAATATTGATCCCAAAATTTTAGATTTCTTTTTCAATTGTATTATGTTTTTTTCAATAAAAAAGTAAATTTGATAATTTTCTGAGCCCAAGGTGTGAATACCGGACCACAATTTAGGTAAAATATGGTAATTTTAATCATGCAATCTGGGTTTTTTTTTGGCAATTATTGTTATGAAAAGCAACCAATAAAATCGCTGCTGCTAGATGTTTAAGAATGTTAACTTTTCTTAGGGTAACCCCAAATATGTTAAAATGAATGCCATATACATTTCTTTCTTTTTTTCGTTTGTTTTAGATTTTATTTGTTACTTTTTTTGTGATGTTAGCATTGTAGTGATCTACTTCAATGGCTACCCACTTTGCTTTCTGCTTTCTTCGTTTGTATTGTTTTAATGTTTGGAGCTGCAACAAGAGATATGATCAAGATTTTGCGCGTGTAATACTGGCTTTAGTCTCCCCTCCCCCACATCATTCAGTAGTTTTTAGCTCGCCTGAACAACGCTCAGAAAGCACTATTGTCCTATCCCCAGCATCGGCGGCGGCGTTGACATTAGCGGCTGCGGCGTCCACAAATGTTTAAGTTTTGCTTTACATTTTAGGCCCTTATCATTTTCAAACCCTTTAATGGATTTTGTTCAGGATTGGTATGGTGATAAATATTGGTCAAAAATTTAACTTAGTACTATCCCCAAACCTCTACTTGATATTAAGGTCAAAGTTTTAGGTTAAAGTGTTTGGGACCGCATTATTTCCAAACTATTGATGAATTTAGTTCATGTTTGTATGATGATAGATGTTGGTCCAATATTTTACGCAGCCATTCCCTTCCACCCACTTGACATCAAAGTCAAGATCACAGACTTAGAATTTTCATGTAAAAGTTTTAAACTAGTTTTAGGATCTCACTATTCACATTGATGGATTTGGTTCCTAAATGGTATGATAAGATATGCAGTACAGTACCCATCCCTCTACTTGACCTACAGGTCAAGGTTATGGAATTTCGTGTTAAAGTTTTACGTTAAAGTATTTAGGATCACATTATTTTCAAACCTTTGATGGATTTTGTTTGTCTTTGGTATGATGATAGCTCTTGGTCAAAAATTTTACGCAATACCATCTCCACGCCTTTTTTTTAGCTGATCATAATAAATGAGGAGGATTGATATCCATCAGACTGCTGCTTATTGTGTTCACATCTGTATCCCCACCCCCACCCCCACACTCAACCCACCCACAAAACAAATAAATAAATAAATAAAAACATAGTAGCTTAAAGTATGTCATCCTTGACCTCAGTGAAATAAAAATACATAATATTCTTAGTTCTTTAGAAAGAAAATGCGAAAACCTTAGGCGAGCTGTCCTGTCTGGCGACAGGTCATATTTTTCTATTGACTATTCCAGGTGGTTCCAGTATTGCAATTTTTATACGCATTTGGTTAGTTGGTCTAGTTAGAAGCTAAAGTTTTATTTAGCTTCATCTCTGCACCGGTGCCTGACCTTTCAGGTCATGGCCAAGGGCTTCACACAATGTGTGATTACATTTTTTCAATGTTATAGCATATAGCATAAAACTGCCATCTCCAGAGTCAAAGCTACATACTTTGTGCTCTTTAAAAAGTGGCGGTAGCTCTGATCGGGAATATATGTGCCCCACTGGCCACTTTGTCTAGTTTTACTGACTTTCACAGTTTTTTTTTTATCTTGATGCATGTTGACTAGTATCTTTTAAATTTATTCTGAGTCGGCATAAGATAAAATATTTTTTAAAAACCAGAAATTCGAGAGTTTATTAAAATTATCAATATTTCACCCCCAAAATGACTATTTTCTCACCTTTTTTCTTTCATGTACAGCCTGGTTAGCTCATCTGAGCTATGCTCAGGATGAGCTATTGTGATCACTTTTCGTCCGTCGTCCGTCCGTCCGTCCGTGCGTCCGTCCGTCCGTTAACATTTTCAAACGACTTCTCCTCTGAAGCCGCTGAGCCAATTTTGCTCAAATTTCATATGGAGCCTCCTTAGGGTGGGGGAACGAAAGATTGCTAAAATGGTCGCGGTCCGTCGACAAAGATGGCCGCCATGCCCATATATGGTAAAAACCTTTAAAAATCTTCTTCTCCATAATCGAGGATGCCTTGGGGCTGAATCTTTGCACGAATCATCGGGGACGGGAGGTCAAACAAAGTTGCTAAAAGAATTTCCTACGTTGACATTTGACCTTTTTACGGCAAGGTCAAGTTCGCTTCCCTATGCATTTGTATGAGCTCTATACATTTGAATGGGAAAATTGTTGAGCTTTTCAACCGACTTCTCCTCTGAAGCCTCTGAGATAATTTTGTTCGAATTCCATATGGAGCCACCTTAGGGTGGGGAAACAAAAGGTTGCTAAAATTGTCGCGGTTCGTTGACCAAGATGGCCGCCATGCCCATATATGATAAAAACCTTTAAAAATCTTCTTCTCCAGAATCGAGAATACCTTAGGGCTGAATCTTTGCACAAATCATCGGGGACAAGAGGTCTACCAAAGTTGCCGAAAGAATTGTCGTACGTTGACATTTGACCTTTTTACGGCAGGGTCAAGTTTGCTTCCCTATGCATTTTTATGAGCTCCATACACTTGAATAGGAAAATTGTTGAGAATGTTAAATAACTTCTTTTCTGAAGCCACTCAGCCAAATTTGCTCAAATTTCATATTGAGCCTTCTTAAGTCGGGGGAACGAAAGATTGCTAAAATGGTCGCGGTTCATTGACCAAGATGGCCGCCATGCCCATATATGGTAAAACCCTTTAAAAATCTTCTTCTCCAGAACTGAGGATGCCTTAGGGCTGAATCTGTGCACAAATCATCAGGGACAGGAGATCTATCAAAATCGCTAAAAAGATTGTCGTATGTTGACATTTGACCTTTTTATGGCAAGGTCAAGTTTGCTTCCCTATGCATTTGTATGAGCCCCATTACACTCGTATGGGAAAATTGTTGAGAATTTCTGACGACTTCTCTTCTGAAGCCACTGAGCCAAGTTTGCTTAGATTTTTAGCTCACCTGAGCATGAAGTGCTCATGGTGACCTATTGTGGTCAGTCAATGTCCGTCGTCCATCATGGTTCGTGCGGCGTGCGTCATGCGGCGTGAACAATTGCTTTAAAAGCCTACTCTTCCTACGCCCCTGGGCCAATTGACTCGATACTTGGTAGGAAGCATCAGGGTGACTTGTAGATCAAAAATAGCGAAAATCGTTCCGATCAGAAATCCAAGATGGCCGCCATGTCCGCCATCTTGAAAATCTATTTTTCGCTTCTTCTTCTGAGCCGAAAGGCCAATTGACTCCAAACTTGCTAGGAAGCATCAGGGTGACTTGTTGATCAAATGTAGCTAAAATCGTGTCGGTCGAAAATCCAAGATGGCCGCCATGGCAGCCATCTTGAAAATCTATTTTTCGCTTCTACTAAACCCAAAAGCCAATTGACTCCAAACTGGTTAGGAAGCATCAGGGTGACTTATAAATCAAAAATAGCTAAAATCATGCCGATTGGAAATCCAAGCTGGACGGCATAGCAGCCATCTTGAAAATCTATTTTTCGCTTCTTCTCCTAAACCTAAAAGTCAATTGACTCGAAACCTAGTAGGAAGCATCAGGGTGACTTGTAGATCAAAAATAGCTATAATCGTTCCGATCGGAAATCCAAGATGGCCGCCATCTTGAAAATCTATTTTTCGCTTTTTCTACTGCACCGAAATGCCAGTTGACTCGAAAGTTGGTAGGAGGCATTGGGGGTGACTTGTTTTACTTGACGTTTTGAAAATTTCAGCATTTTAACCTTGTAAGCAAGATATTTCAAAAACTGTTTAAGCCATTGCCTTTTCATAAGGGTATTGGAAAAATGTTGCATGCCATCTGCATATCTGCAGTGGCGGTTTCACTCAGGTAAGCGAGTTGTGGCCCGTGGGCCTCTTGTTTCAATATCAGCATATTATTCTCCTTCGATTGCATCAAAACTATTTTGGAGGGTCCTCCGTGTTGGGTAGATCCCTTATTTGAGAGAATTTGCTCAAATGGTGCTCCGACTATTTGTGAAGCCACACGTCTAAATGAAAATAAATGAAATGATGTTTTTGAACCTCAAAACAGGCACAGTGGCTGAAGAAATTAAATGCACAAAAGTAAAAGATCTACCATGCAAAGCATTGAAAACCACTTCGAAAATATTTGCGTATCGAAAGCTGTGTCACTTTTATTATAACTCAGAATAATTTACTTATAAAAATCACATCACTGTAATTACATTTCTGCCATACCTTTTGAGTTCATTAGAGGTTCAAAGTTATTGAGCAAATGAACGGTTTCAATGTTCATGCAACTCGATGTTTTACTAGTCATGTTTACAGCTAGATATCTCATAAATTAAAGAAACTCGCACTTCTGTCCTGGTGCCCTGGCAAGAAGTGCACTGCAGTCCGCAGAATCTATCAAGTGTTGGTAACTTCGGATGTTGAACAAATGAATTCAAAGATTAACTATAACTTTTACTTCAATTTTATGTGTTCTTTTTTTCATATTTATCGTTTAGATGTACAGCAATTTGTGATCTCTTAATTAAAATACCATCCATCTTCATTAGTTTATCATATTAAAATGAAATGTGAGATTTTTTTTAAAGTTTAGATTGCTTTTTTTAGATTTTGTGGTTCGACATTGCATCCTCTATACATTAACTCAACAAGCAACACTGTCATGGTTATCCTTCACGCGCAGAGAGATGAGTATTATGGACAATCCTTCGAATTAGAACTTTTCACGGGTAAATAACAGTTTCTGTACTTTAATATAGGGATCAAACATCATGGTTTTTCATGTATTAACATTCGCCACGTCCCGTGGGAGGTGTTGAAAGGCCGCGGTTTCAACACCTCCCAAGGGACCTGGCGAATGTTAATGCATTGAAAAGCCATGTTCGGTCGCTATTATTGCATAAAAACTAGGAACATTTGCTTCATTTCGCGTTTTTTTCTTGCAGTATTTTCGTTTCGCCTTTTTCACCGATGTCTCGCGGACGAAATTTCCACTGACTATGCTCCTTCTAGGGCCGGAAAGTACACATCTCGTAACGGCAGCAAATCTGTGGCCCCGGAACGATCATATTGAAAGTTGCGTAGCCGTGCATTAACAGCGCGTGAATTGCCTTGTTAATACACAGCTTTTCGGCAGTTAATGCACGGCTGTTAATAACGTGAGGCACTACTTTTATGCAATAATTCCTAATTATATGCTGTAA
This sequence comes from Anodontia alba, assembly GCA_964016985.1. Taxonomy (NCBI): domain Eukaryota; kingdom Metazoa; phylum Mollusca; class Bivalvia; order Lucinida; family Lucinidae; genus Anodontia; species Anodontia alba. The sequence continues at coordinate 66,383,814 of OZ024821.1, read as the reverse complement.
TTGATTTGTCTTCTTATAACATTTTCAAGCCATGCTCTTGATTATACGATTACAACCTAGTCCGGTGACCTATGACTTCTGGCTTGAATTTTTCTATTTTGGATAATACCGCTGTTAACCAGGTGCATCAGGTCACCTGACAAGGTAATACTTTCCCTATACTTCCGACCACTTTATTTATCCAGTAAGAGGTCTGAAATTAATAATATCTGTTTATCAGTTCTCAATATCATAGGCCTATGCAGCTTGCAAATAAAGTATTAAACCCTCCCATACGACCTAAACGTGACTTGTAGCACTACAACTGTTCGTTGCAGTACACGTCATGGCATGCGTGTATAAGAGGAGTGATATCTAAGTTAGGACATCCAAGCATGTACATAATATAAACATGTACAGTCTTCTATACTCTTTAGATATAGCATTAAGCACAGACATCTTTGGGACGGATATATGACATATAGCTCTGCAATTTATACTAAGAACGACGTTTTTAGAAGACTGGCTATATCAGGCACTTGTTTTTGTATTTGAGGGACATCTGAGCCAGAAAGTACCCTACGGGTATGTAGTAGTGATAGGTATATGATACACTTGTACTGCCTTGCGGTACAAGCCGGCTTTTATAGCGACGCGGTAGAGTGTTGGCCTGTCACGCGGACGGCCCGGGTTCGATCCCCGGCCGCGGCATAGGTGATTAGAATTTTTTCACCTGTTACATCTGGCGCCCAACGTAAATAACCCTATTTGAAGGGCTTGGTGGCCCAAGAGGCTTGGTGGCCTAGTATTGAGTGGTTGCTCAAATTGAGATTCGTGGACGAATCTTAAAATGGAGGGGGGAATATGTAGTAGTGATAGGTATATGATACACTTGTACTGCCTTGTGGTACAAGCCGGCTTTTATAGCGACGTGGTAGAGTGTTGGCCTGTCACGCGGACGGCCCGGGTTCGATACCCGGCTGCGGCATAGGTGATTAGAATTTTTTCACCTCTTACAGGTACATGACAACTTTGCGTCAACGTCGATGCAACGTCATCGGGAAAATGATATTTATACAACGTCACCTCAGTAGCAATGCAACGGCATTGTATATGCAACGCTATGACGTTGCATCGCCTTTGAGGCGACGTTGTATAAATGTCTTGTGCCTGCTGGATACAAACAGATGCAGACAATATCGTGGTACGCGTTGACTTATTGGAATTGTAATTTTACGAAGGATGCCATCTTCGACAGCGGTCGGCTGTGATCGACGTGCTGTTAAACTGATGACATTTCAAGATATAGTTCAATTATTGACATGGATATTAATAGACATTTTTATTGAGGAATGTCCTGTAGTAGACGGCACTACCATAGTCGACGGCGCAATCGTGGACTATCTGAAAGAAATAAATGATATTGATTTGTAGCAGTCTTGCTACCGAAGACATAGATGTTTCGTGATCGTGGCATTACCTGGCGATCTTATTTTTTTCATATGTTGCAATACAATTATCACGTGCCTGCATCCAAAAACGTAATTCTACCTTTTACGTTTTTCTTATTTTTTATTTAGGTATATTCCGGAAAGTTTTTTTTCTAGAAAATAGAACGGCTAAACCTTCAAACGTGAATCATACTTATTTCCGAGAATACAGGCTACATAATACTTGGGTCGGTACTGGAACGCGGTGAAAGGTTAAAGACAAGCTAAAATGAGACCAAAAGTGGTACCGATCACTAATGCTTTCATTGCCCCTACATCGGCGCTATGCAAAAGACATCAAAGACGTGTCATAAAGAGGTGATCATGAGATCAAGCAGGGGGTGTCATGAGGCCCTCTTAGGGGTAACAAATACTTTGCAGGGGATAATACCTATGACTCAGATAAATAAGTCAAATTTCCCTGTTGTGCGTCTACCTGTCTATCGTTTCCTGACAGTATGCTAGATTTTGTTCTGCCCAGGCTCTTATATTGCTCGGTCAATGTCCGTCGTCCATAGTGCGGCGTCAACAGTTTGCTTTAAATGTCTTCTCTCTCTGCACCCCAGTGACTGACGGTATGCTAGATTTTGTTGTGCGCAGTCTCTTACCAGTGATAAGACTAATGATCGAGACACATCTTATTAGCTCACTTGAACACGAAGTGCTAAAGATGAGCGTATTGTGATTGGTCAATATCCGTCGTCTATCGTGCGGCGTCAACAGTTTGCTTTAAATGACTACTACTCCTCCTACACTCTTAGGCTGTGGGCTGGGTGGCATAGTGGTTAGTGCACTCAAGCCTAATATCGTGGGTTCGAATCCCGCTCGGGTCGAGACAATTTTCAGACCATAAGTACGCTTAGCTCATACTCGACGTGCCCTGGGTTGAGTATAAAGTGGACATGGCGGCCGGCGCTTGGTGACAGACAGCGGAACCAAGTGTGCATGGGTAATCCATGAAAGCAAGGCTGTACAAATACATTTCATTATAATCGCCGCTGCCTCTATGTGCCTCGGGTGCCTAGTAGCGATAAAAATCCGCAACAAACAACCACTAGGCCAATTTCAATAAAATTTCATAGAAATGCTGTCTAGTAACTCTGTAGCTAAAACATTTGTGCTCCGATGAACATGATGGCCATCAGAGTTAAAAATAAATAAATAAATAAAACAAAAACATTTTGAACTTTTTCTCCTGGATCGAAAGTCTGATTGACTATAAACTTGGTAGGAAGTATCGGGGAAACTTGTTGATCAAAATTAACTAAATTTGTTCCGATCAGAAATCCAAGAATAAATAACTATTGAAGTTCTTCTCCTGAACCGAAATGGATAAAATCAATCCGATCGCAATTTTAAGATGGCCGCCAAGGCCGCCATCTTGAAAACCGATTTCGAAATTATTCTTCTTAATCCAGTTGACCAGAAACTTGGTAGGACGTATCGGGGCCACTTGTAGATCAAAATAGCTAAAACTATTCCAATCAGAAATCCAAAAATGATAGCCACCGCCGCCATCTTGAAACTCTATTTCGATTTTCTTCTCCTTAACCGAAAGGCCAATTGACGAGTATCAGGGTAACGTGTAGATAAAAATAGCTTAATCCGTTCTGATTGTAAATCCAAGGTGGCCGCTATGGCCATCATCTTGAAAATCAATATTGAAACTTCTCTTGAACCAAAAGACCTATTGACTCGAAACGTGTCTGGTAATCAGGTGAACGATACAGGGCCATATTGGTCCCCTCGTTTTTTATAGCTCATTTGAGCATGATTACCCATGGTAAGCTATTCTGATTGGTCAGTGTTCGTCGTGCGTCGTGTGGCGTCAAAATTTGCTTAAAAGTTCTTTCCACACCCCTGGGCCAACTGAGTCGAAACTTGGTAGGAAGTATTGGGGCGACCTGTAGCAGAAAAATGGCTGAAATATCGGAAATTCAAGACGGCCGCGCGGCTGCCATTTTTAAAGTATTTTGAATTTCTCCTCCTAAACCAAAAGGCCAATTGACTCCAAACTTGGTACGAAGTATCGGGGTGGCTTGTAAATCATAGCTAAAATTATTTCGATCGCAAATCAAAGATGGCCGCTGCGTGGCCATATTGACAATATAGTTGTTCTAACTTCTCCTGAGCGGAAAGACCAATTGACTCGAAACTCGATAGGAAGTATTGCGATGATTTGGCTAAAAATGGCTAAAATCGTTCCGATCGGAATTCTAAGATGGTTGTGCATTGTCGCCATGTTGAAAACCTATTTTGATTTATTTTCTCTTGAAACGAAAGGCTAACTGACTCGTAACTTGGTAGGAAATATCATGGGGACTTGTAGATCGAAATTACTTAAAATGGTACCGATCGGAAATCCAACATGGATGCAATGGGTGCCATCTTGAAAATCAAATTTATCTCCTTAACCCAAAAGACCAGTTGACACGAAATTTGATAAGAATATATTGGGACCACTTGTAGATAAAAAAAAAACTAAAATAATTCCAATCGGATATACAGGATGACAGCCATGACCGTCATCTTGAAAATCTATTTTGATTTTCTTTCCAACCGAAAGGCCAATTGATAAGTATCAGGGTGACGTGTAGATAAAAACATAGCTAAAATCGTTCTGATTGTAAATCAAAGATGGCTGCCATGGTCGTCATCTTGAAAATCTATATGGCTGCTACATTGAAAGTCGGTTTTGAACATCTTCTTCTGATCAAAAAAGGCCAACTCACTCGAAACTTGGTATGAAGTATCAGAGTGACTTGTAGATCAAAACTAGCTAAAATTGTTTCGATAAAAAAAATTCCAAGCCACCATCTTGAAATTATATTTTTATCTTATTCCCTTGAACCGAAAGGCTAATTGGCTCGAAAACTGGTAGTAAGTATCGGGGAGGTCTGTGAATATAAAATGTCTAACATTATTCCGGTTGGAAGTTCAAGATGGCCGGCATGGCCGCCATTTTGAAAATCTATTTTGTACATCATCTCCTGAACCGAAAGACCAATAAAATCGAATATTGATGGGAAGTATCGGTGTGATTTGTAGATAAAAAATAGCTAACATCATTCCGATCAGAAATCAAATATGGCAGCCACGGCCAACAGTTTGAAAATCTATTTTAAACTTCTTCTCCTGAACCTAACAGCCAACTGACTCGAAACTTAATAGGAAGTATCGGTGTGATTTGAACATTAAAATTGGCTAAAATTGTTTCAGTCGGAAATGCAACATGGTCACTACTGCCGCATTCTTGGAAATGTATTTGGAACCGAATCTTGAACGGAATAGCCAGTTAGTTCGAACTTTGGTAGGAAGTATCGAGATTTTGTTTGTTTGTGTTGAGGTTTTACGGCTCAGTCAATCAATGGGATCATGTCGAGCGCGGTCAGATTATCTTACCACACTTTTATTGGACAGGCTCAGTCCTCTGAGCTGTTAATCAATATTGTGCATATCCTTTTGCCAGAAACTGACGACTGCCCTTCTTGAATCAGCAAACGGGAGAGAATGACCGTAGAAAACATTTCAAGACTAATCTCTACGAAAAAGAATTGCTGACGAATTGTGAAGCAAAACAGCTAGAATAGTTCTGACTAGAAATCCAGGATGGCTGCCACAGCCGCCATCTTCAAAATCTATTTTTAAACTTCTTCTCCTGAGCCAAAAGGCCAACTGACTCGAACAACGTGTCTGGTACTCAGGTGAGCACCCTCTTGTATGTCTTTTAGGGGCAGAAGTCTAAAATGTACGATACCTACACCTTAAAGAGAAGTCAATTTAAATTGAAAGGGTTCGCCTACCTTTTCAGTACGGTATCGCTTTAATCAAAATGATTGCGCTTACCTGCTGTGTGAATTGGGCTTAAAGTGTAGCACTATAACTAGTGTTAGTGTCGTATGGTGGCCGTAAAATGTCTCCCCGTACTTTTCTGTAGTGTAGATTACGTTGTCTTGTCCTTTCTTTTCACTGAGCCTATACCTGCTTTTTTTTTTATTAATAGTCGAGGGTCACTGATAAGCTAGCCTTGTAAGGCCCAGAAAACTGTGCGTTGTGTGTTCATTGCTCTCAAGGGTTATTTCGTATAGAATCTTCTTAGATCCAGATTTCCGTTTTAGGTTAAGTATAAAATAGTGTGTAAGATAATCAAAGATTTACCTAAAGACTGATATGTTTTAGTAATATGCATGTGGTATCTTGTAGGCGAGCACGAAAAGGCGTGTCATTCCAATCCCTGCCATGGAGCCAAAAGTGTATGTGTAGAGGAAGGTGCAGGCAGTCTGCGAAAGTACCGCTGTAAATGTCCTGCACATCTGTTGGGCGACGACTGCAGTATTGTCGGTAATACATCTGTAAGAAATAGCTTTACAATGTACCGTATTTACCCTAAATATTCCCTTACCTCCATACCATATCTCGAGGGTTGAGCACAAGACTGTAGCAAGTCAGATGGTTGTTTTTTCTTAAACTTAATCTTCTCACCATGAAGACGATATGAAGAAAACATTTCTTTCCGTAAATAATAAAAATTTAGATGTCATTGCTTATATGAGCAATGGCACCTAAATTTGCATTGTTTACAAAGGGGTCAAAGTTGCCCCTAAACAAAGGTTTCAAAAATATATTTGAGTTCCTACAGTCTTGCGCTCAAACCTCGAATTTTGTTCTTATAAAGAACATGCCAATTTTGCCTTTTAATGTCTTAACCTTTTATACTTCCTGGGCTAAATCAGCAGACAAAGAAGTTATTTTTCTTATTTTTACAAGAAAATATGCTTTGACATTTCGTGCCAATTATCTCCTAATGAATACCAAAGCCTATTTTCTGGGAAAAATAAGAAAAATGGTTCAAAATATCATCTGCTGAAATTTGTGCCCAGCATGTTTAGTGTATAATCTGTTGGACGAGTGGGAAACAATGTAGACCCTGATCGGAAGCAGCGTTCATCGGTATCTCGTTTGGGTCTACATTGATTGTTCAGGCCTGCTTGTCCGACGTTTTAGTAGTGGAAATGCGGTAACACCTGCGTTTTCTAATTATTATTTTATTTGATTTTTTCAAATAGTTACAACACCAGATAAGAGGACATATCATTCGAATACCCCAGCAGATATAAGCACTCTGATCTGGATCCACATACATTAAATAGAGGTTATTATATGGCAATTTTCATATCATACCTCATATCAACCCGAGACACCCATATCAGCCCCAGGGCCGAAGGCCCGAGGGCGGATATGAGTCGAAAATTGCCATATCATAATCTCTTTATCATATATTTTCCTTTCTGACAAGTTTGCCTATTTGATATCGTATGCGGAGTCAAAGGCAAGACCGCCGAGTGCTCCGAATGTGGTGATATGGGTTTTTTTGCATGGGCAAAAAAGCCGTATCACCCACGTGACCTGGTGATATCGGATTTTTTGCCCATGCAAAAAGCCGTATCACCCACGTGACCCATTATCACACCTTTTGCGCTCCACAAGTGATATGTACTTGAAAGCCACGTTAGTATATCACATATGCAAAATGAACATATTTCTAGTAAAAGTATGATAACTCAGGTTATAAGAATCACTGCTGTTTATTTACCAGCGCATGGTCCTTCAAAGGCAGGAGGCATAACCACTGCACTGTTACGACAAGAAATGTAATAAAAGTGAAAAATGTAATAAAATGTTACATTTCTCACTTTTGTTACATTTCTTGTCGCAATGTCTGCGACGAGAAATGTAATAAAATAAGGTGAGGAATGTAATAACTTTTTATATTTGTGTACATCGCATTGGGTAAGTATTTGACTATTTTGATAAATACATAAGACAGGAAAAACACATATTTTCTGAAATTGGGTTATTAGTACGATCCTTTACATATAATTCATGTGTATCAGAAGCTAGTTAAAAGTATTATATTTCTCACTGTTGTTTCGACTTTCTCCATGATGTCTGCAAAAATGTGAGAAATGTAATAACTTTTTCAAATAGTTTTAAATCCCGTTTTGCAAGCGTTTTGCTACTTTAATGAACTAATAGCACTAGTAAAGTTATTTTTACCAGCTTTCCACGGTTATCTCGTGTTTACCGCAGTGATGGTTGATCAGAAAATGGGGAATGAATTGCATTTCTTGGTTCGCGCCTGGCTCGGGTCACATGTGAGACGCCAAGTCCAGGTTTTTACTCCGGGTACTCCGGTTTTAGCCCACCTCTGATTTACGATCGGATTGAAATAAGTGAAATAATCTTGAAAGGGCCGTAAAACCAAAGCCAAAGGAAAGAAACTGCATTTTTCACTTTTGTAACATTTTTCGCCGCAGTATCTGCAACAAAGTGTGTAATGTAACAATCCTTCCAAATAGAGATAAATCGTTTTAATAAGGTTCTTGAGAAATAGCTATCCGTCCCTCCGTCCATCTGTCCGTCTGTTCTAACATCCGGACACGTACTAACGTCCGGACATTTAGGTGGCAAAAGTGTAGACAGTTTTCCACCTAACTAGTCATTTCTGAGTACAAATGTGATTTATTTCGTAAAATTGACATTTAAGTGGCAAACATTTGCTCTTAGGTGGCTATTTTGCCACTTATGTAGTTGTTATGCTGATGACTAGCCACATAAATGTCCGTTCGTAAGAACCGTCCGTCCGCCCGTCCGTATGTCCATCTATCCATAAACAAGCTAGTGATGGCCATGACTCCAATACCCTTTATAAGAAAATATTACATTTCTCACTTTTGTTACTTTTCTTGTCGCAATGTCTACAACCAGAAATGTTATGAAATAAGGTGAGAAATGTAATAACTTTTTTATATTTGTTTACATCGCATTGGGTTAGTATTTGGATTTTTGATGAATACATAACACACTAAAAGACACTTATGTTCTTAAATTGGGTTGTTAGTACGGCCCTGTACATCTTATTATACGTATATCAGAAGCTAGTGAAAATTATTACATTTCTCACTTTTGTTTCTATTTTTCCTACGATGTCAGCAAAAATGTGAGAAATGTAATAACTTTTTCAAATAGTTTTAAGTCGCTTTTGGCAAGCGTTTGACCATTTAAAGGAACTAATAGCACAGGTAAAGTTATTTTCTTGATTTGGGATTTACCGCCTTTCCACGGTTATCTCATATATACCGCAGTGAATGTTGATCAGAAAATGGCGAATGAATTGCATTTCTCGGTTCGCGCCTGGCTCGGGTCACATGTGAGACGCCAAGTTCTGCAACGGAAGGTCAGGTGGATTTTCTCCGTGTACTCCTGTTTTTGCCCACCTCTGATTTACGATCAACCATCACTGCGGTATATATGAGATAACCGTGGAAAGGCGGTAAACCCCCAATCAAGAAAATAACTTTACCTGTGCTATCAGTTCATTAAAAAGGCCAAACGCTTGCCAAAAGCGATTTAAAACCATTTGAAAAAGTTATTACATATCTCACATTTTTGCAGACATTGTGGAGAAAGTAGAAACTTAAGTGAGAAATGTAATACTTTTAAGTAGCTTCTGATATACAGGAAATTATATGTAAAGGGCCGTACTAACAACCCAATTTAAGAACATAAGCGTCTTTTCGTGTGTTATGCATTCATCAAAATATCCAAATACTAACCCAATGCGATGTAAACAAATATAAAAAAGTTATTACATTTCTCAACTTATTTCATAACACTTCTGGTTGCAGACATTGCGACAAGAAATGTTACAAAGGTGAGAAATGTAATATTTTCTTATAAAAGGTATTGGAGTCATGGCCATCACTAGCTTGTTTATGGATGGATGGACAAACGGACGGACGGACGGTTCTTACGAACAGACATTTACGTGGCTAGTCATCAGAATAACAACTGCATAAGTGACAACTTCTCTTTTGCGGCAAGCCACCTAAGAATAAATGTTTGCCATTTAAATGTCAATTTTACGGAATAGATCGCATTGATTAGTAAGGTGGAGACTTCCACACATTTTGCCACCTAAATGTCCTGTGGCAAGGCTAGGGTAGAATGATTTTTCCAATCGTATTTAGGAATCACGATCACATGCCTGGCAGACTTACATTTCAGAGTCGATTTTGATAACTTTCGGTTAATTTATGGACTATAGTCGCCAAGTTCCCTATTAAAGAATATTGAAATTCATTTGCCCTTTTTCAATCTCATATCTTTCAATGTTTATTTATTCTGTATTAATCAAAAAGAGTATCTAAACTGATTGTTTACAAGTTTTCATAGCTGGAAATTCTACCGCGCAACTTCCGGTATATATTCCGAACTTTACGGAAATTCCCGAATTACGACCGCTATTCGGTCATGTAGGTGACCGATCACTGGTCAACCCGACCGATTATCGGAAAGTATAAAAGCTTCCGTCTATGACCGAATAGCGGTTGTGTCCTCGAAACTGCTTGCGGGAAGCCGTCTGTTCGTTAAAAAAGGGTATTTATCAAAATAAAATATCAGATCCCCTTGTTTATAACCCGAGTATATATCCTCTCAACCTTGGGTGGAAAAAGCAATTGCCCGTTCAACTCTGAGAATTATTAACAAGACTTTTAAGGCGAATTTTGGCCTTTTTGTCTGCCAGGAACAGGATACCCCTCAGTATTACCCCACCCACTTAGAAGTTTGACCCTCTAGCTGAAGCCACACTGAGCTCCTCTTCACACTTCATGTCTCGGCCAGTTAGTCTACTGATTTAACAGTAAAAATAAAATTATATTCCTCATAAATAATCTTGGTCCTCTGTTACTAATCAGGAGTGTAGTAAGTAATCTTCACTGGACCTGTACGCACTGCGATACCTTAACAAAGGTACCGAGGTGGCGTTACACATGGTGGCAGCGAGTGGGATGCGAGGATTCCAGTTTCTAACAGATTTGTTCCTGTGAAGATTGTACAATCAGGAAAAAGAAAGAAAAAAAATCTTAATTTCATGTTGTAATGTGAAACCTGTTTTATTTTCAACTGTGTGCAACATCTTTTCCGCTGGTAACTTTGTTCCAGTGCATGTGTCTTGTTTTCTGTGACAGTGCTTATTCAAGGGAAGTAATCTATCTGATATCTCGTGCAGTTACCTCCCTTACACAGTTATAGACTAGCTACCAAAATTTTGTACTGTGATGATCTAGTGATCCAATCAGGTGACTGTCTGGCTGTTATAGACTTGATGGAAGAAGAAGTATTTCTGTTTTTCCTAATATTACTTATTGCCGTTTCAAGAGGGATGTCTCACAAAACTATTTAAAAGAAATTTTGGACTTACAGGAAATGTGATGCCTGGATAGTCTATGAAGTCTCACTAAACTATCTGAAACCTGATTTAAGGGCAACATTACATAAAAAGCAAGGAAATGTCTCACTAAACTATCGGGGCATTTTCTATTTAGACCAATATTGTGCTTTGGGTTGCATCTCAGTCTACTATTATTATTATTTTTCTATCAAATTCACTACTTTTGTGACTACATCCTTGTTCTAAGAGTACTAATTGTAGGCTTGAGTTGTAGAATAGGAGCTCTGACATAAACATGATTTCAAGAGAACAGCAAGATTCTGATTCCAATTCTGGAGCCTCTAGAACACCTAGACCATTTTCGGGGACACAGCTCCGCTCGTCATACTCTGCCACAGAACTGGGAACACCAAGCGGGGAGGTTGTTTTTAATTTTAGGCGTCAGGACCAAAGAAGAACACAAGAAGACCAAGCTGAACTAACACTTGGCGGGGAATCACCTAGGTTGCCATTTACTGGAGATCACTCAGAGCCTGGGAAGACTGCGCGCAGTGACAGACTGGGTGTTTTGACTGAAATGCTAGCGTCTGTCGGCAACTTGAGGGGTGATATAATGAAGGAAATGGCAACTCAGACTCGGGGATCTTGTCGTGAAACTACTCGGTCTACTGAGGTGCAAGGTCCTGCTGGTCAAGACCCGGGTACAGGTGAGATAACTGGCTCACCACGTAGGACACGAGTGGTTGATCATGCTAGATCTGGGAGCTGGGACCTATTGAACAGAAGAGGGATGGCTTCCAGCGAGGATGCAGTCTCAAAGGCCCAGGGGACTGGGGTGAGGACCGACAACACTGGTGTATCTGTCCAGATCAGGGGCAATCCGGACATAAGGGTACACAAGGATGATAGTAGGCAAGCCTGCGGCAGAGTAGGGACGGAGAACCAACAATTATACAGGGGATCTGGGGCCAATCCAGCAAATGAGTCTTTTTCTTTACGTGCTAGTCATAAGAAACCAGCAACTTTTGATGGAACTAGCAGCTTCCAGGATTATTTAGTACAGTTCAATATGGTTGGTGATTTAAATAGATGGGATGAAGAGACTAAGGCCATGGAATTAGCCACCAGTTTACGTGGGGCAGCTCAAACCGTGTTAAGTGACTTGCGCCCCGAGCAACGTAGAGATTATCAGCAACTTGTATGTGCGTTAACAGCTAGATTTGAACCAACCAATCAAACCGAGTTATACCGGGCCCAAATAAAAGGCCGACTTCGTAAGAGATCTGAAACTGTGCAGGAACTTGCGACAGATATTAAGCGGCTTGTAAGAAGGGCTTATCCACAGGCCACCATTGACTTAAGGGACCAGATTTCTCGTGACTGCTTTATTGATTCCCTTAATGAGCATGAACTTGAATGGTTTGTATATCAGGGTAAACCGAAAACCGTAGATGAAGCCATGCAGCTAGCATTAGAGTTTGAAGCTTTCCAAGCGGGTCGCAAAAAGGCGGCAAATGTCAGACAATGTACCAAAGATGACTCTTCTACAGATTCTTTTGACCCTAGCAAAATACTGCACAGACTTGAAAGCTTAGAAAAACAATTTGAGGCTGTTTTAAAGCAATCTAACAACATAATTTGCCATAAGTGCCGAAGCCGAGGACACAAGGCCAAGGACTGCCCTCAAAATAAAGCTCAAGCTAACCATCCATTCAACAAGTACCATAACTACCAAAATAGGGGGCAAAACAATAATACAAATTATCAAAATAATCAGTCAAATACGCGTCAGGGAAACTTCCAGTAACTGAGGCTGCGGGTCAAGCCTCAGTGAATCCTTTTGTAGGAAATGACCCACAAATTACTTTAATACCAAATGACGGGCTATATTTAGATATTAAAGTGAAAAATCTACCTTTCGTAGCCTTAATCGATACGGGAAGTACAGTAAGCATCATTCACACCAAGAAATTTGAATTACTTCCCAAAGAATTTCAAGAAAGCGTTTTACCTACAAAATGTGTTTTGCGAATGGCTGACGGCGGTCCAGTAGGTTGCAAGGGAACAACCACCCTTCCTTTGCTAATTGGGAACAGTATTTATTATCAACAAGTCCTAATTGCAGAAATTGAAGCACCTTTTGTGCTAGGCTATGATTTTCTTTATCACAAACAGTGCTCTCTTGATATTGCTACAGGGCACCTGCATTTTCCAGACCAATCTATCCCATGCAAGACAGAGGGTAATATGCCAAAGATATTCAAGATAAGTCTGAGTCAAGATATAGAAATTCCTGCTAACAGTGAGGTAATCACTTGTGGCAAATTTTCTGACAACATACCCCATTTTTCCACTGCCATGATAGAAGAATGTTCTGCAAGTCTTGCAGAAAAGGGGGTTCTTGTGGCTAAGGCCGTAATTGACACATATAACAAGGTAGTTCCCTTGCGCCTACTGAACGTGAATAGTTTCCCTACAAAACTCTACCAAAATGAGACCGCAGCTGCATGTGACCATGTAGCCGTGGTAGATGGCAATCCGCAGAATGAGACAGAATACCAGGAGCAAATTTATTCTTTACACACAGAAACTTCTAATGATATATCCTTGCCTGAGCACTTGCGAGAAATGTACGAGTCCTGCATAGGTGATTTATCTCATGAACAGGCTAAATCCCTGGAAACCTTGTTACTGAAACATGCCAGAGTTTTCTCGCAGTCTAAGTCAGACTTGGGGAATTGCGGAATTATTCCGCACCGAATTAATACAGGTTTAGCCCCACCTATTAGATTACCGCCACGACGAATACCCATGACCATGAAACAAGCAGTTGAAGATGAAGTTCAAAGGTTAATTGACAATAACCTTGTTGTAAAAAGTAAAAGTCCATGGGCCTTTCCTCTAGTACCCATCCGCAAGAAGGACAACAGTATTCGTATATGTGTTGATTATCGACGGCTCAATGACGTGACACTTCCAGATTCGTATCCAATACCTAGAGTACAAGAGTGCCTAGATGCATTAGAGGGAGCGACATGGTTTTCAACACTTGATTGTACTTCAGGATTTTTCCAGGTACAAAATCATCCAGATGATATGGACAAAACTGCTTTCATTTGTAGTAAAGGTCTGTTTGCATTTCGTGTTTTGCCGATGGGCCTTGTCAATAGTCCCGCAACATATCAGAGATTAATGGAACATATAATGGCCGGTCTAAACTTTGAAACCTGCTTGGTATATTTAGATGATTGCATTGTGTACTCAAAAACTTTTGAACAGCATATGGGGCGCCTTGATGAAGTTTTCACCAGAATGGGTAAAGCTAACCTGAAGTTTACCCCTAAAAAATGCTATCTTCTCAGGAAAGAAGTGACATTTTTGGGTCATTTGGTTTCCGCTGCCGGAGTTGCAACATGTGAAGATAAAGTTAGAGCTGTAAAAGAATGGCCTGTTCCAACTTGCGTCAAAGAACTGAAGAGTTTTCTCGGGTTAGCCTCCTATTACAGGAGATTCATACAATCGTTCAGTTCCATTAGCGCGCCATTAAATAAACTGACCCAAAAGCATCAGACTTTTATCTGGAACTCAGACTGCCAGAAAGCTTTTGACAGACTTAAAGAGTCATTGATACAAGCCCCAATACTAGGATTCCCTAATATACAAGACCAGTATTTCCTTGACTGCGATGCAAGTTCAGCTGCCATAGGTGCGGTATTATCACAGTTGCAAAATGGCCAAGAAAGAGTAATTGCATATTTCAGTAAAACACTGAATAAAGCTCAACGTCAATATTGTGTGACAAGACGTGAGCTCTTAGCGATAGTAGAAGCTGTCAAGTTTTTCCATCAGTATCTTTATGGTGTCTCATTCATTGTCAGGACAGACCATGGTAGTATTCAATGGTTAAGAAATTTCAAGAATCCGTCCTCAATTCTGGCAAGATGGTTAGAAGTCCTGAGCATATATCGATTTGAGATCAAATATCGAGCTGGAAGCCAACATAAAAACTCTGATGGGCTTTCTCGTCGTCCTTGCACGTCTTGTACATACTGTGAAAAACGAGAAGAAGAACAGGATAAACAAATAAAGTGTAACAAAGTTTCAGTTCAGAAAAGTTCAGTGATGAGTAAGGACTGTGCAGTTTTAAATGAACCCTGGGACATAATGCAAAAAGATACAGGAAATGTCATAGAAGATGCACATGAATTCTCAGAAGAAAGCCAAAGTAGCAGTGGTTTCTCCTCAAACTCGAGGGGACCTTTGGACTGTGGGGCATCAATGCCAATGAGTCAAAATGTTAAGGATTGGAATTCAGTGGCCACAAATTCCATTCCTTTTGAGTTAAGGCCTGAATGTGATTCAAATGTGTATGTGCGACGTGTACATTGTTCCGAGGGAGATAGTGAGATTTCTTGGGGAAATGACCAAGAGTTTGTGAAATGGAAGAAAGCCCAGATCCAGGATCCAATTTTATCAACCCTGTATAATTGGGTGGACAGAAATGAGAGGCCAAACTGGGAGGATATTTCCGGTATGGACGAAAAGACGAAAACTTATTGGGCTCAGTGGCCCAGACTTATTCTGCATAAAGGAGTTTTATGCCGAAAATATTTTGATGTTAAGACAGATACACATTTTCTCCAGATACTCGTGCCCTGTAGTTGTCGTGAAGATGTGTTGGTTCAGTTACACAACCACTTGACTTCAGGACATCTAGCTACTACAAAAACAACAGAGAAGGTGTAGAGGCGTTTTTATTGGTATAAATATAAAGAATTTATTGAGAATTGGATCAGAAAATGTCAGCAGTGCCAGACAAGACGTCTTCCAAAACTTCGCCCTCTGGCGCCAATGAAGCAGAGCAATGTTGGAGCCCCTCTAGAGCGTGTATGCCTTGACCTTCTAAGGCCCTTCCCTGAAAGTAGAAATAAGAATAAATACGTACTGTCGATTTGTGATCAATTCACACGATGGGTGGAATTATTTCCTTTAAGAAACATGGAAGCAGTGACAGTTGCGAAAGTTTTCGTGAATGAATTTGTGTCACGTTACGGGTTAAGTAGACAAATTTTGACAGATCAGGGGAGACAATTTGAGTCTGTACTCTTCAAAGAAATGTGTGGATTACTAGATATAGACAAGAAAAGAAGTACCAGTTTTCATCCTCAAACGAATGGTATTCAAGAGAGATTTAATCGAACCATAGAAGATATGCTTAGCAAATACATTAGTACAAATCAAAGGGACTGGGATGAATACTTACCTTTACTTATGCTCGCTTACAGATCCTCTGTCCACGAAAGTACCAGACAGACCCCATATGTTATGTTCTTCGGTCGCCATGCATTGCTACCCATAGACCTTACATGCTGTCCACCATGTACTGAAAGAAAATTATCAAGTCATGAATATGTCTTGGAACTTCAGGAGCGATTACAGACAGTGCACAAATTTGCGCGAAGTGAAATGACAAAAGCAAGCAATCGTCAAAAGAAAACATATGATCATAGGGTTCATGTCATACCTTACAAAGAAGGCGACTTGGTGTGGCTTCGGTTATATAATCGTACAAAGCGTCTCTGCCCAAAACTCCAGCCCCGGTGGGAGGGTCCCTATCAGTTGACAAGGAAAATTTCAGATCTGGTAGTGGAGATAGTAATGCCTGAAAAAAAGAACAGCAAGAAAATAGTACATCACAACAGAATTATACCTTATGTCAGCTAGCGTTCAAGTGCAGACCAAACCCAGTGGAGTTGTCTAACACTCACTGTATTATCAAATTATTTGATGTAGTAAGATTATATAGGAATGATAGAAATGCCAGTCTGGAGCTTGTATTTATAATCATCAACAAACTGTCTTCCTATGACTGAAATACTTTTGAAGGAGTGTAAAGCCCTGAAACCTAACCTGTGCTGAAAAAAAAAAAGGAAAAAAAAAAATAAAAAAAAAATGGCTTCTATCATATGCCTTAGGTATCCAGCTACCTAATTACATTGTATTAGGTTGTAAAAAAAAAAAAAAAAAAAGAAAAGTCTGTTCTGCACAAGTACAATTAGTGACTGGTGGCACCTGAGTAGCTTCATTTGAAACTTTGGAAGCAGAGAAAAAAAAAAAAAAAAAAAAAAATTGAAATGTGTCCACAGTGCACGGATGCCCCCGCTGTGGGGTACCTGACTATAAGACTGCAAAACTTCTACCTGGTACAAATGCCTTAACCTAAGTCTAACAGGATCACATACGTACGTACGCACATAAGGAAAACCTAACAACTATATGCTTCTGGCATCATCCAATGCAGGGGTATAAAGAAAAAAAAAAAAAATTTAGAAAAGTGTCCGGGGGACACAGATGCTCCGCCTGACAAACTTAAATGCAAATTGCTGGCACCAGACACGGACAAAGACGGACTGAAGGATGGACAGAGGTAACACTATAAACCCTTCCTGCCCTTTTTCGAATGGCGGAAGCATAAAAATACTTGCAAGGATCCTCCTTATGTATTTTCAGTTCCAAGATGTCTGACTGTCGTGTGGTAAGAACAACCCAGGAGAGCCAGTTCGGTGCAGCAATATCAACCTTTTGGTGTGACGCCTGCGGTGCCTCATTCTCCGAGCGCAGTCGACTAACCCGCCACTATCGGGAGCGACACGGCCCTAAAGTGTACTGCTGTCACTGTGGAATAGATTACCCAAGGACAAGAGCCAGTGACATGAGGGACCATGAGATGCGATGCTCACTGGCATCTTATAAGCCTAGGGGTAGGATAAGACAACATCATGAGCAGAGGCCACCACACAGGGACGGTTTCAGAAGGAGAAGAAGTAAGTCCCCAAAGACTACTCTATCAAATAGATCTTCCAGACCACGCAGCAGATCACCCAGAGACTCTTCCAGGCACCAGATTTACTCTCATCAACATACACGCAGCAGATCTCCACGACAATACAACTCCTCTCATGCACCAAGTTCAAGACATTCAGCTTCCTCAAGTACCACCACCATCAGATGCCAAAGATCTCCACAAGCAATGGTCACTAATACCACAGACTCCAAGACCTCAACTTCCGATCAGATCCAGTCAGCCACAACATTATGTCAGCAACTAGAACAACCAACTTTTAATGACCTTCCTATGTCACCAGTCCTTCCAGTAGATCTAAGTGGTGATACTTCTCTTTTTTCCACTCAGCTCTCTCTCTACGATCAACCACAAGATCTTTTTTCTGATGGAACTATGAATGCTTTTACTCATTTAAGTTTGGATAATAACACCTCTGCTAAAAGTCTTGTATCTAGCTCGAATTTCGACACTGTCTCCTCTTTTTCTGAAGATCTTACTAGTCTGATCTCAGGGATGCCACATGAAACTGTAGCTGACAACTCTCCTTCCTCCATGATGCTAAACAAAGCACTTACTATTACTGTTTTGTTTGATCAGAACAACAATCTTCTTACTACTGCTCCTGTAGATCTGGGTAATGATGCCTCTCTTCTTTCAAACAGCCAGCTCACTTCATTGATTTCAGCAGACGGTCAGCCACTACTTATTCAGACACCAGTTATATCTAACAATAGAGAAGACAACACAACAGCACAACAAGAACTACCTCAGAATGATCCTGGAAAACCACTACAAGACCTTGACCTTCTTCCACCTCCACCCCCAGAAATCTCTGTTGGGGAGATGCCAGAGTTTGCAGATCTACCTCCGCCACCCCCAGAAGTCTCTGTTAGGGAGCTTCCAGATTTTACAGAACCACTTCCCCCACCACCAGAGTTTGTAAACTTTACAGAGCCCTTACCTTCACCACTGCCACCACCTCCGGAACTGCCTGATCCCTCTGAGCCTCTGCTACAGACACCAGAACTGCCAGATACTGCTGAGGTGCTACCTCAACTTCCAGAAGAGAACATTCCAATAGTATTGAAGGAGACATCACCATCCACTTCTCAAGCACCAATAGCCAGGCTCACTCCAACACCAGGCCCAGTTTCACCAACCCCAATAAGTAATACCCACAGGACCGGTCAGCATTCACCAGCATCACCCATTTCATCAGGCTCCACAAACCAAGTCACAGCACTACCACCACCTCTTTTAGTTTCATCCTCACAACATCCATTAATAGATCTGATACCACCACCAAAGCAGTTCGCAGACGATGTTTCAGATGATGATTCTCAATCTTCTTGTTCCTGTTCCACCTGTCTTTCTGACTGTTCCTGTTCTTCAGGTGAAAACTTGAATGCAGATGTATCAACCAGAGGATTCAAGAGACCTCTGCCTATTTCTTCAAGTATAACAGATGACACTTCCGGCCCTCCAGAGCCAAAGAAACCATGTTCTGATACCTCTACAACTTCAACTTTCAGCAGACTCACAGCTCCAACCTCACATACTGCTCCAGAGAGTCCTACAGAGGACAACCACTATCAAATCCCTTATTCACCATCTATGCCACCTTATTCTCCCCCTGGCCAACCAACTCTACCTGATTATATTCCATCGAAGATTCAGAAGCAAGGATTGAGGCCTATCTTTCCTCCCAAGCAGATATCTATCCCTTTACAGCCTGGCAAGGACAGGTATTCTTTCTTATCTCACGACCCTAGGACTTTATTTGCCGGAGCTCCCTCTTCTTTTGCTAAGGACCCTGATTCCAGATATGCTTCTATGCTAAGAAGGAAAGCCCTACAGATTGGATGCCAGCCTGGAGATATCTCTTATTGCATAGATGGGCATACACTTACTAAAACGGAGGAGGTGAAAACAGATTCTTTTCATTATAAGATGACGACGACTTTCTCGCCACTACCGAAACCCACCCGATTTTCAAATGCCACAACACAGACAAAGACCTTCATCCCACGATGTTCCAAGGACTGTTATGGATGTGGTAGGCTTTTCACCTGTCAAGAAGAAGATACAGACTGTTAACTATCTAATATTGTACTTTTCTTAAATTTTGCAGTTTTTTTTAGATATATCTTGTTTCATAAGTATTCTCCTATTTAAACTCAAATCTTGATCAAATTAAGTTGTTTACATACATACATGTACAAACATACTATCTCAGTTTGACACTAATATAAAGATAGAAATGCTTTAATTAATTATTTTATTTGTTGCATTGAATTTGGTGATCTCTCTATCTCTCTCTCTCTCTCTCTCTCGATATAATATTGACTCAAATACTCACATGTACATCCTAAGTAAAGTATCTCCGATACTTAAGAATTTGTAGCATAGTCGGTCTTTAAAGAGTATAGTGTTGCATCTAGAGTTTCTTCTTGTATTTCACTTCTGTAACTTAACCTGTCTTCTCTACCTGTCTTCTGTACTGACAGCTCTCTTTGTGCATGTGACAAAGCTTAATTCTCCTACTCAACCCACAATTTTCATGTCTTTTCTCAACCGCTATCTCTCCTTTGTGATGGCTGTCCTACATAGTTAGGATCTATGAATTATTACACTCTTCAAGAGTCTTTCTTCTAACCTCTCTTCTTCAGATCCTCTTTACTTCAATTCTACTTCATTTGTGGCATCCCTACATCTCTGCTTATATATTACTTCATAACAACAGAATAGTCTTTCATTCTTTTATAATTAAGGTGGTAGCAGTCTCTTGATCTATGTTGGATTAATATTATACTGTGAAAAACACTTGTATAATACTGTATTAGCATGTACATCTCTAGGTACTGTTTCTTAAATTGTTTTTTTTTTTTTTTTTCACCTCTTTCACAAATATCAAACTGCTGGCATTATCTCAGCATGTGCTCTCGATGTATATGAGCGGCATATTTTGACATATTCGCTCAGTCCAATTTATAAGGCGAAGTACTTTAAGAAGAAGTTCATCCTAGTGCGCCATTTTCAGTACTATGTACTGTTTTAAAAACTGACTGTAAGCATTGTTTCTTATAACTGTGGGACCTTTTAAAGGGCATGCAAAATGATTCTGTAAGGGTATCTGTTTTGATAAGTAACACATCAAATCATCAAGAAGTTTTCAAGATGGTAAGGCTTCTCATTTGAAGTAGGATACAGTGCCTACAGCATAATGTACAAATGCTATATGTTGTACTATTACTCTCCAGAAAATTTTGGAGAATTATGGTAATTACCATATTTTTTTTTTTACTGTGTTCAAAACAGCTGTTTGTGATATTCTATGATCTCACCTGTCACGCACATTTATTTTGTTATTGTTTTCTGAGATTATTTTATAACTCAGTAGTGTTAGTGCCATACTAGTTGATTTATTTTGCATGATTATGTTTACACACAAAAAAAAAAAAAAAAAAAAAAAATGGTCAACTTACAGTTCACAAGATTCTGGTTATTAACATCATTCTATTCATTTCATCATACGTCATATTGTTTTAAAACAACATTTCATTGATTCTAGTCAGACTCATCAGATCTTTCATACTTCTGGAGTACAAGTATTTTATGAAATGAAGGCTTAAATGTTGACCACTATTTTTATAATTAAATTATGTTGAATTTATTTATTTTTCACACACACAAAAAAAAAAAAAAAAAAAAAAAAAAAAGATGTAATAATAACATAATCACAACAGCTGTGTTCAAATGTCTACAAGAGACTGCTTTGATTGTTTCATATGCCGGTTCTAGGGAAATAAATCAAGTTCTGTATTAGCAGTTGATGGCTTATGCTGATTACAGAGATTGGTTTATTTTACCCTTCATGGCCGATCACATAATTGTTGGTCATGAAGAAACTTTAAAATACAAACTGGCTGATATATTTTGTTTTGTTGTAATAGATTACTTCTGTACGCAAGTGGTATGAGTGTATGAGAGAATGAGTGAATTTTCTGATTATGGAATTTGGATTGCTGGTTGCTATATTTACATTAATTTTTAGGGAGTCTTCTTCAGATAAGCTGAGTTATGTAAGTGTGAGTGATAATTTTGCGCTGGATGCCATACGTCAAACAACATCAATTTGGTGTAGTGCACCATCGATTATTAAATTTACTGCAAGTCCCTGTATTCATATTTCATGTCAAACTGGTCAGTTTTTTTTTAGTTTTTTTTTTTTTCCCTTTTCTCATTTCCTCCTGTTTAGTCATGAACTTATATTGAGTACAGAAGTTGAGTGCCTTCACAGGCTACAATCTTTAAGATTTGGAGACAGTTGTGGAAACTTTTCCTATTTCCCTGACTTCTTATTTTCTAAAGCATGGCTCCTGCACAGAATCATTATATAGGTGTGAATGTAATTCTTTCCTATGTTATTGTAACAGCAGATCTTCTAGTCTAAATGTTATATTGTACCATACTGTTTAAATTTACATTCAATTTTTTTCCCCTTAATTACTTTGTGAACTGGAAATGTATTTGTAATTTATTTTTCACATATAATATGATCAAATCTGACTTATTCATAGCAACCAGATAGATTAAGTAAATCTAAATGACCAAAATAAGCAAATACTAATTAGTTAGTCTGAAAGTTGAATGAATGGGAATTTTATGATTTCACTTGAATGTTACTTCTTATATACTGGCCGAGATTGTCACGCATTTGCGTTAAGATCATTACTGGGAGTTAATTGCACATCATATTTTTATTCATATCTTGATTCATCACTGTGCAGCTGATGTATCCATAATGCAATAATTGCATTGTCTTAAGTCATATTAGTGTAATGATCTTTGGGCGGGCGCGTCACTATGTAGATGACCATAAAACATTACTGATTTTGTTATATTGTTGACATTGTAAAATTAACTCTTTGACAGTATAATCATTTCATTTCATCTTCTATTGCATATATTTAACTTAACATTCCATTTAAGAATTCTAACTTTTGAAGTTAAATTTAATTCCTTTTTCTTAACACATTTCTCGTAAGGTGCTACTGAAAGATTGTTTTTATGAAAGAGTTTGTCACTATATCAACAAGTGTATTTGTATAAACAGTCAAACCTGTCTTATGCAGCCACCCATGGGAGGCTTGGGGTGTGGCTGCTGAAGGCAGGTGGCTGCTTAATACAGTTCATATATATAATTCTATGAATTTTTTGGGCAGCTTTCCTCTGGCTGTTTAATACAGGTTGGCTGCTTAAAAAAGGTGACCACTAACACAGGTTTGACTGTATTCTTATTGTGGAGGGTCACAACCCTCATATCCAGTCATTCTTAAATCTCTGGAACTATAGTATTTTATTAATATGCTTGAAGTTCGAGGACGAACTTTGTCCGAAGGGGGGAGTAGTGTGGCAAGGCTAGGGTAGAATGATTTTTCCAATCGTATTTAGGAATCACGATCACATGCCTGGCAGACTTACATTTCAGAGTCGATTTTGATAACTTTCGGTTAATTTATGGACTATAGTCGCCAAGTTCCCTATTAAAGAATATTGAAATTCATTTGCCCTTTTTCAATCTCATATCTTTCAATGTTTATTTATTCTGTATTAATCAAAAAGAGTATCTAAACTGATTGTTTACAAGTTTTCATAGCTGGAAATTCTACCGCGCAACTTCCGGTATATATTCCGAACTTTACGGAAATTCCCGAATTACGACCGCTATTCGGTCATGTAGGTGACCGATCACTGGTCAACCCGACCGATTATCGGAAAGTATAAAAGCTTCCGTCTATGACCGAATAGCGGTTGTGTCCTCGAAACTGCTTGCGGGAAGCCGTCTGTTCGTTAAAAAAGGGTATTTATCAAAATAAAATATCAGATCCCCTTGTTTATAACCCGAGTATATATCCTCTCAACCTTGGGTGGAAAAAGCAATTGCCCGTTCAACTCTGAGAATTATTAACAAGACTTTTAAGGCGAATTTTGGCCTTTTTGTCTGCCAGGAACAGGATACCCCTCAGTATTACCCCACCCACTTAGAAGTTTGACCCTCTAGCTGAAGCCACACTGAGCTCCTCTTCACACTTCATGTCTCGGCCAGTTAGTCTACTGATTTAACAGTAAAAATAAAATTATATTCCTCATAAATAATCTTGGTCCTCTGTTACTAATCAGGAGTGTAGTAAGTAATCTTCACTGGACCTGTACGCACTGCGATACCTTAACAAAGGTACCGAGGTGGCGTTACAGTCCGAACGTTAGTACGTGTCCGGACGTTAGTACGGAGGACAGACGCACGGAGGGACGGACACCAGACTGATAGCTATTTCTCCCGAATCTTATTAAAACGAGTTATCTCTATTTGAAAGGGTTTTTATAATACACACTTTGTTGCGGCTACTGCGGTGAGAAATGTTGCAAAAGGGAAAATTGCAGTTTCTTTCCTTTGGCTTTGGTTCGTAAATCAGAGGTGGGCGAAAACAGGAGTACCCATAGAAAATCCACCTGACCTTCCGTTGCAGAACTTGGCGTCTCACATGTGACCCGAGCCAGGCGCGAACCGAGAAATGCAATTCATTCGCCATTTTCTGATCAACCATCACTGCGGTATATATAAGATAACCGTGGAAAGGCGGTAAACCCCCAGTCAAGAAAATAACTTTACCTGTGCTATTAGTTCAATAAATTGGCCAAACGCTTGCCAAAAGCGATTTAAAACTATTTGAAAAAGTTATTACATTTCTCACATTTTTTGCAGACATCGTGGGGAAAATTGAAACAAAAGTGAGAAATGTAATAATTTTCAATAGATTCTGATATACGTGTAATTGGATGTACACGACCGTACTAACAACGTAATTTAATAACATATGTGTCTTTTAGTGTGTTATGAATTCATCAAAGTAGCCAAATACTAACCCAATGCGATGTAAACAAATAAAAAGCAAAGTTATTACATTTCTCACCTTATTTCATAACATTTCTGGTTGCAGGAATTTGCGACGAGAAAAGTAACAAGGTGAAAAATGTAATGTTTTCTTATAAAGGGTATTGGAGTCATGGCCATCACTGACTCGTTTATGGATAGATGGACATACGGACGGGCGGGCGGACTGTTCTTACGAACGGACATTTATCATCAGCATAACAACTACATAAGTGTCGTCAAAATAGCCACCTAAGAGCAAATGTTTGTCACTTAAATGTTAATTTTATGAAATAAATCGCATTTGTACTCAGAAATGACTAGGAAGGTGGAAAACTGTCTACACTTTTGCCACCTAAATGTCCGGACGTTAGTACGTCTCCGGACGTTAGAACGGACAAACAGACGGACGGAGGGACGGATAGCTATTTCTCCCGAACCTTATTAAAACGATTTATCTCTAATTGAAAGGGTTGTTACATTATACACTTTGTTGCGGATACTGCGGCGAAAATGTTACAAAAGTGAAAAATGCAATTTCTTTCGTTTGGCTTTGGTTTTACGGCCCTTTCAAGATTTATTTCACTTATTTCGAGCCGATCGTAAATCAGAGGTGGGCGAAAAGCGGAGTATCCGGAGTAAAACACCTGGACTTGGCGTCTCACATGTGACCCGAGCCAGGCGCGAACCGAGAAATGCAATTCATTGGCAATTTTCTGATCAACCATCACTGCGGTACACATGAGATAACCGTGGAAAGGTGGTAAACTCCCAGTCAAGAAAATAACTTTACCTGTGCTATTAGTTCATTAAAGTAGCCAAACGCTTGCGAAAAGCGATTTAAAACTATTTGAAAAAGTTATTACATTTCTCACATTTTTGCAGACATCGTGGAGAAAGTGGAAACTTAAGTGAGAAATGTAATACTTTTCTGATATACATGAAATTATATGTAAAGGACCGTACTAACAACACAATTTCAGAAAATATGTGTTTATCCTATGTTATGTATTCATCAAAATAGTCAAATACTTACCCAATGCGATGTAAACAAATATAAAAGGTTATTACATTTCTCCATGATCTTATTTTATTACATTTCTCGTCGCAGACATTGCGACAAGAAATGTAACAAAAGTGAGAAATGTAACATTTTATTACATTTCTCACTTGTATTACATTTCTTGTCGTAACACTGCACCACTACGCTTGTTAAAAAAATAAGTTTCGTGGAACAGTATCATACTTGATTTGGAATAGGGAATATTTTTGTGCACTAGTGTGCTTATTATATAAAAGGAACTTTCTGGTTCCACAGGATACTGAAGCTTGGAAATATTATTATAATATATGATTTAAACAAAATTCAACAAGGAATTCCGGCCCAGGAACTAGAGATGCAAGTACTTCAGAAAAAAAGCTTATAGGGAGAATATGAAATACCACTTGGCTGTGTGAGTTCGAATCCAAGCCAGTTTCAAAGGCAGCGCTAGCCCTTCACAGTCAGGAGACACAACCAATGCAACACTACGCTTGTTAAAAAAAAACAACAAGTTCATATAACAGAACTATGCTTGATTTCTCTGAATGACCCGTCGGATAGGGTATTTTTGGTGCGCTTTCTCTCCATACAGTGTTTGGCCGAAGCCGGTTTTGGTTCGAAACTCACTCAGCCTAGTGGCATTTCATATTTCTCCCTATATATATTGCCATTATTTGTAAATCTGTTCCAAATGTTTTTTACCTGTTTCTAAAGTGTGTTTGCCTCCTTTGATGCCGAATTTGTTCAAAATGTATAATTTAGGCAATTCTGCAGTGGTTTGTACATTTTGGGTGGTTGCCTTGAATACGAAAGTTCATTACGAAAACACACCTATTCAAATATATTGAGAATTTTACCACCAAAAATGAAAACTTTCAGATGAAAAATTCTGGTAGTTTTCATGTTTCTGCTCAAAATATAGATTGTGTGTACTCGTTAGAAACGCCTTGGCGAGGCGGTTCTAACGAGTACCCACAATCTTGGTTTTTGAGCAGAAATAATAAATGTATTGAGCATTTGAACTTAAAACAAAACAATTATGGGCTGTAGAGCATTTGCAAAAATGTATAAAATATATAAGGGAAAAATTAATGGTACCTAAAATTCAAATGGTATTCAAAAACAGTAAACTAGAATTTAGTACTAAAATCTAATTCCATTTCAGACACTATTACTTGCAATTTTGATATGGACATGGGACCTCAAGAACTTTGCTTGTTCTCACAAAGTAAGGATGATGATATGGACTGGAGAATAACAGAGGTAGGAAATCTTATATTTCTATAAATGTAAATATTATTACTAGTCATATTTACCATATATTCAGACAGACAGGTCAGAGCAAACAATGAAGACCCAGATCAAATGCCACAGAATGCGGCGTCTGATCAGAGGCTACACTTTTTGCCATTCATCCAGTAATTTTGACACTTCGATAGGTAGTCAAATGCACGTGTTCAAATTTAAGCACACATATGGTAAGGAGATAAGGTGTCCGAAGAATTAGGAAAATTAAGGTAACTGAAGACTACTCCAAGGGAGATCGGTCTGCTCTGAACAAATTATTCGTGACGAAATAAGAAACAACATTTTATACGGTTATCCCTCTTATCTAGAACTAATGATCCATGGCATTTCTATCATATGATATTTACATGTTAGCGTTGTGTACTTTAATGACACATAACATTCTTATTCGTTTCGTTTTTAGAAAAAGAACAGCTCTAGTCGTGAATTGTTGAGTAATAAATCAGAGGTTGGAGGTCAGTTGTAGATCAACTCAAGAGTGCGCACTATAGTTGTTCCATTTCGATTCTAACACACTAAAATCGACAAAAAATCCGTGGATTCCTTAAGATCCTCCCACCCATCAGCCAATGTTTGTATTTACGTCTATTTGTGTCGTATTTCATGCAAAAAAAAGGTTACATAGTCTAACGTCCAGGAAACGGACAATGACGTCAGTAAAACTTTAAAAAGGCTACGAAATGACGGCTCTTCGCATCACGCTAGCCCGCTCAGTGATTTGTTGCAGAATAAAACGCAGTTCATTTCTGTTGCCTATGTAGGCGTGCTGCGTTAGAATTCTCAATGAAAAACAGTCCGACAACCTGTCAAGGTGGGCATAAGCCGGAGACAAAGAATATTGCTTGTGAAAGTCAGCCAATAACGTACTTTGTTTACTGAGCTTATGATAATATTGCCTATATGTAGCGTGCGAGTTCCACCTTCTGGCTGTTCCAAATCCGATTTATCAAATATAAACCTCATATATTAAGAAAACATACCTGTTAGGTATAGTACTCCCGAAAACTGCAACGAAATAATGTGTAAATATAGAACTTGAAATTCAGACGTTTGTTCGATTTGCGCTTGTTTGGTTTTGTCTGTTTCCTCTTCCTCTTGGTGTCTGAACCGACGGCGGTTCGGGCCTCAGACTCAATCACGGCCCTTTCGTAAAACTTTAACCAGTGGGTTGGGGCTTGACGATTTGTCTTTGGCTTGGGCCGCCGTGTTTCAACTATTGGTTTTCATTTTCTCTGTCACACAGTAGAATTACCATGAGTACTCGTCCTTGTTTATCATAGTGATGAACTTGATTTTTATGTTTTCGCTTTGATGCATTAGCTGAGTTGGAAGCCGTTATGCGAACCGAATTTTTATGCAACTCTGTATTAAGAGTTGCATCGGGACCAAAGGTGAAGTTGGCTGGCCGTAAAAGTGCTTTAAACCCCTTGGTGGTTTATTCTACTGACCGTTCTAAGGTGGTAGTCCCGGTGTTAGTCTTACTCTTTGTTGCTTTGTGGTTTATTCTACGAGGCGATTTGTTTTATGTCTTGCCTTTTGTTATTTGTCCTTGTGTTTTTCTGTCCTGTTAGCATTGCGATTACCTCGCTAATCTTAGTGCTTTTCGTATGTCTGTTCGATTTGCGCGTGTTTGGTTTTGTCTGTTTCCTCTTCCTCTTGGAGTCTAGGAAGGGCTGCGGTTTGTGATTGTAGCACTCCCTGGACTTTTCTCTTACCTTTGTTTAGCTTCGGAGCTGAAATATAGCCTCATGTTTTTCATCCTCCTGTGTAAGCTAAACGTCTAAATTTCAATTCTTAGATATAGCAAAATTGTGGAAGTTTGGTTATTCAATACAGTAAGATTTATCTACGTAGTATAAAAGAACGATAGCAACAATATAGTATACAAAAACTGTAAATTTCGCTAAATCCTGTATTTGACTGTATTCCTATGTTTTCACAATATGAGCCAGGACACGGCAAATCTTATGATTGTATGTGCGCCAAATGGAGACACAGATTAGCCTGCGCATTCCGTCTAATAGGAAATCCTGTGGTCCGTCTCGTATGTTATGCACATTACATAGATTAATTATTGCAATCCTGAACCTGTCCACCTTTTATTTTATTTTACTTATTGGACCATAACAACTTTGCTTTATAATGGTATAAATTAAAGTCACCCCTACCAACTTGTTATTGATTGACTGATTGTTTTGGGGTTTAATGACATGTCAACCCTTGTGGGTCATTTTGTGTCGTCTCCCAGAGAAAGGGAGAAAAGAGATAGAAGAGAGAGTAAAGGAGATAAAAGAGAGGGACAAGGAAGAAAGAAGAATAGGAATGAAAAGGAAGACACAGAAGAAATGAAAACATTCCCTTCTACCTTTACCTGCTACAAGGATAGCAAGCCTTGCCCAGTTGTAAGCCAATATCAGTTGGACGTCCCGGTAGCGTAAGATACACGATACCATCTCCAGCTAACATTCCTTATAAATTTACAGCGGGCTGTTATCGGCCCGTCAGCTACCCTGACGGGCCGATAGCAGCCCGCTATAGATTTATGTAGTATGCTTACTAGGTCGCCACACCGGACCACCCCCCACCAACTTGTTATAAGGCGTCATCGTGGCGCAGCAGTTAGCGATCCTGACTTCGGTGACGAGGTCCTGGGTTCGAATGCCGCTTTAGACGGAAATCAGCTCATGACTGCATTGTGCTTCGTTGCACAGAGCCTTTCATTATCATCCCTTTATCGTTTCAATATGACTTAAATAATGTTGAAAGAGACGAAAACCACCAAATCACCATCACCACATTTTTGTTATACACAACATTGTCATTCCGATCATCCAGGGCAAGACTGTCTCTGCAAATACAGGACCTGAACATGATGTCCTTGGATCGGGCCGTTATCTTTACATTGAAGCATCGAGACCAGCTAAGACAGATTATAAGGCGATTCTGAAGAGTGCAGAAATATCTGGTAAGTTATCACTTGAAGTTCTCGGACAGTTGCGATTGTACATCATTTGTGGTGTTGTATAGTGGACGTTCAGTAACTTGCTTTTAAAAATAATCACGTGGTATGCCAAATATGTAAACACAGCAGCCATGAGCCTATGGAGACTTTTCTTTTTGTTTACGCAGTTGCCCATATACATGCCATTACATCGATGATACCTGCATTTTTTTTGTGTTAGTGCTATCGGTGGGAACTCTGGCGTTGATCAGTTGTCCTGTATCACCCTGTTGCCCACTTACTTCACAAAAGCGTAAAGAAATGTCCAAGAAATATCTAAATTACGCTTTTGGGATTTTTGTGAGATATCCAATTACTTTGTTCAGAATATTGTATAATAAAAACGTGCACATGTATATATAATGTGACAAAAAAAAAAACAACAAAAAACTCGGAACTTGTATGTATTTTTTTTTTCATTTGAACGGTCACTTGATACTATTTAAATTGAACAGTCGCTTGCGATGGTGAATTCACGAAAATAATATTATTGAGTTGTTTGACCGTCCTAAGATCCTTCTGACTAGAGCTTGTCTTCAAGGGCTGCGGTTTGTGACTGTGGCACTCCCTGGACTTTTGCTTTTACCTTTTTGTTTTTCAAATAACCAACCCACTGCCTTAAAGGACCACCCTGAAAAGTGTTGAGATTGGTATTGACGCCAAGAAGTTATGTAAATACGGGACATCTCGATCCTTAAATATTAAAATCAAATTGAAATACTGTGATAAAAAAAACGAAGAGAATTGAAAACTGAACTTTCGAATACAATAAACCAGAGCTAAAAAAACTGTATTTTGAACTTGGGGTTCAGCCAATAACTTTACATCGGGCCTCAGTTTCAAAAACAATCCTGCATTGCTTATAGAGGAGATGCAGTAGTGGGAAACCTCCAAGATGGCTTTTCCACATGCATCATCCCGATACTTACAGGCACAACCACAAGTTTTTAGATAAATCCAGATAGTTCCGGACTACTACAACTACTCTTTATCCCCCTCGACATTGTCCGATGGAACAGACTTCCACCAAAGATAGAAATGCTATCAGATTTAGAGTCTTTCAGACTGGCAGTCAGCAGACTGACCTTCTCTATGCCATAGACCGGAAGTATTGTTTTTACCTTAAATTTGTCTTTATCGGACTTTTAACAGTTTGACCTTTCAGCTTTATCTCACCTGTTCTTATCTTTCTTGTTTTAACAAAACCCCCTGTCTGAAGCGCAAGGAATACCTGCACATCATCTCCGCGAAGGGAGTGCTGCAGTATCAGAAAAGAAAAAAAGGTGGCCATATCTATCGAAAGACCTGAACCATATTCGGGTGTGGAAAACTAGACCTCTAAGGCAAAACCTGAGATAGGTTTAAACAGGAGAAATTCTGACCAGCGATTTCGGAGGATACGCGATAATGTGAATTTGTTTATAAACGTATGGACGCCGGACATCTCCCTCTGGTATTATACTATACTATTTAAAGAGAATGACCAAGGGTACTGAGGCCTTTCTGGCTTTTCTTCAGAAATTTGTGTGAAGCTCAGAAATGACGTTATACTCATATATTCGGGAACATGCCTATCATATGTCTATCCACACGTAGTGATGTCGGACTCGAATATATATAATACTTGATTTCAAATGTTCTCTTGTCTGAAAAGGGGATAAACTATGGTATTTCTAAAATAACGGATTCAAAAAGGTATTGAGGGGAATTATCTGCCAAGAAGCAAAACACATAAAAAATTTCAAAATCCTGTTGTACAAGCGGCCGTTAAACAGTCATATGCGTCATATAAAATCCACAAACTTACCAAAGCAATTAACTGTACAATTCCATTATCCATTAGGTGTAATACTTTCATGGTTTTCTCCCTCATAGTTAAAATTAGAATTATGTTTTTATACCTTCTCGAACACAGTTAATGTCCAAAGAATACAATTCTGAACAACAACAGAATTGCTACAGTAACTTTACATACGTTTTATGCATGTTTACATATTTGTAAATCAGTCACTGTGTATCGATAAACAAGCGATCAAACCTCAAGCTTTTCTAATACTGCTCATAAAAAAACAGAAACAAAAAAAAAACAAACAAAAAAACAACAACAACAAAAAACAACATTTTACTGCGACTAGAAAGTGATAAAAATATCTGTCTTACCAGCAAGACCACATAAATTGTGTAACTTCCTGACTGCCACGAATCAGTGACACAATATCTGACCGTGTTACCAAGTAGCCAATACCGCAGTGACAGAGCGTCCACTGTATAACATCGCAAGTGATGTGCAATCGCAATTGTCTGTTCACTATCACTCCCTGACTCTGATAATTGATGCCGGATTTTTGTTTTCATTTTATCGAGGCATGTAAAAAAACAAAGGTCTTAGAGGACTTAGCCTGTCCAGGAAAAGTGTTAATTGGCTAACAGGCTAACTGACCGGCTCGACATTGGGGATGATGAGTAGATTACCTGATTAACTTTTGAAAAAAATCCGGAGTTATGCCTGATAAACTTTCGAAAAAAAAAAAACTCCTATTTTTTCCTAGAGCAATGCCCCATGTAAAAACTGATAATAGACTCTTGTTCAGTAAGATGTCTCGAAAACTATTTGAGTTGTGGCCTTAAAGCTTGGTGTGCTTATTCGGGATGATTAGATTACTTTTTCCGAAGTTAGGCTCCTTGTAAAATTTGATAATGAGATCCTTTCGGCAATATAGCTCAAACAATTTGAGCTAGGGTCTTGAAACTGTGTGCTTATTGAGGATGGTAAGTAGATTATCTGATTGTTTTTTGAAAAAAAAAAAAATGTTTTAAGTGTTACACCCTTTGCAATATAATGATAATGAAAGCTTTTTATATCTCAAAATCTATTTAAGCCAAAGCCTTGAAAATTTGTGTGCTCATTGGAGATGATGATTAAATTACCGGATCAACATTTGAAAAAAGGAATGCGTTTTTTCCAGGTAATGCTCTTTGTAATATAGTGATATAATAATGAAAGCTTGACAGCAAGATATTTAAAAAACTATTTGAGCATGGGCCTTAAAACTAGGTTTGCATATTGGGGATGATGAGTAGATGACCTGTTTTTGTTTGGGTTTGAAAATCTGATTTTTCCGGAGTTATGTCTCTTGTAATAAAACAATAATGAAATCTTGTCAGTAGTATACATCAAAATGTATTTGGGCTACGGCCTTGAAACTTGCCGTGCTTATTGGGGATGGTTCACGAGAAATGATAAGTAAAATTCATCAAGATATGGGCTTATCGGGAACGATGAGAGATTATCTGATTAATGTTTAAAAAAGTCTTGATTAGTTTTGTCACATGTACATGTATGCCTCTGTCAAACATTGGTATTTTGTATGGACAAGCATTTAGTTGGTGACATAATGTTTTACATACACATTTCTAAGTTCATACATGTATAAAATTACTGAACCATGATACTGACGACGGGCTCCAGCTGCCAATCCTCCAGACACCATCTTATTATTATTATTATTATTTTTTTTAATATCTTGTAATTACCGTAACACTTGATATCTTGTTTGTTTTAAGGTGGAGTCAAGTGTTTCTCCTTTTTCTACCATATGTACGGCTCTCAGATGGGTACGCTGTTAGTCACTGTCATCTCAGGAGCAGATCAACAAGATTGGATACAAGCTGGTGATCATGGGACGGAATGGATTCAAGCGGATATAACCATTAAAACTACACAAAATTTTCGGGTACAACTAAAAACCAAAAGGGTACTTTATCGCGCACATACAAGTTCGCATACCGTTTGAGATGACACAATTGCGTATCATATACGCAGTACAGGTATGCTTAGGATGATGTGCAGAATAATCAAATTAATACACTTTCAGGGGCGGCAGCTCTGCCAAAATGTTTTTCCCCATTCTGAAAAGGAGCCTACTCTAAAAGGAAAGAATTTACTCCAAATTCTTTTCTTTAAGAGTAGATCCCTTTTTCAGAAGGGTTTCAGTGTGTAGGAAAGCAAATAGAACATTACAATCAAAGCATTTAGAGCGCTGTCAGAGTCGGTTGCGTGAAATTCTATAGACATCTAGAACTGATTGGAATTTACGTTGAAAGGTGTGGTTCGGGTGAGTCCATCAGGCTCTTTTTCTGCCACGTAACAATTCATATTTGCTGATACAATACCTATAGTGTACATTTACTAAAATGTATTGATTTTGCAACGTAAGCCCTAGTTTTGAAAAAGCCAGGACCATAAAAGTGGGTGTAGTAATTCAGTATGAAACTGAGATACCATATTTTTTTAAATACTATTTCTCTTTTAAAATATATCACACCCAGTCATTCCTTCTTCTGTTAGTTAGACATATGCCTTAGGTAATATCCTGTCTCACTTACCTTTTTTTAAAGAAAAGTATTACATTCGCAGTAACCCTTTTATGAAAATCTATATTTATTTTTAAATTTTGCATCTTGGAATTCAATAAAACCTAGTGAATGGTGAATTATTTTGAAACTTCCCTGAATAAAAAATAAGGACAGGGCAAAGAGCTGACTAAGTTTTGGTGACCTTGACCTTATTTTCAGGGTCACATAGGCTGTTGGATTGTCAAAAGCGCA
Organism: Anodontia alba; assembly: GCA_964016985.1. Lineage (NCBI taxonomy): Eukaryota > Metazoa > Mollusca > Bivalvia > Lucinida > Lucinidae > Anodontia > Anodontia alba. The sequence continues at coordinate 66,349,373 of OZ024821.1, read as the reverse complement.
GGTGCCCATCAGGCTATTTATATGACTATTTAAACAAAAGTCTTCATTTTCTCCTATATGCATTTAGCTCACCTGAACACGAAGTGCTCATGGTGAGCTATTGTGATCGGTGAATATCCGTTGTGCGTCACCCGTCGTGCAGCGTCAACAATTTGCCTAAAATGATAACTCCTCCTACACCCCCAGACCAATTTCAATAAAACCGCATAGGGATGTTGCCTAGGTGATTCTCTATCGATATAGCTAAATGGTTCTGCTCCAAAGAACAAGATGGCTGCCAGAGCTAAATATAGAAATGTTAAATGACAACTCCGCTCATATCTTTGGGCCAATTTCAAATAAACTACACATTAATGTTGCCTAGGTGTCTCTCTATCAAAATACTAAAACAAAAGGTAAAAATAAAAGTCCAGAGGGTACCACAATCACAAGTCGCACCTAATCCCTGACACCAAGAGGAAGAGGAAAGACTCAAAAACCAACAAGCGAAGAAAAAGCAAATGCACGAAAAACACACAGACAAGCTCCCTTTTCCCCACTCGAGGTAATCGCAACGCTAAAAGGACTGAAAATCACGTGGACAAAACACAAGGTAAGCCTTGGGACCATGAAAATTAGTTCGAGATATGGGTTGTCCGACCCACTGAGAGTTTATCATATAGCCAGGTCAGAAAGCAAATGGCGATATTTTAGGGAAATCTTTCGAGTTTCTACACAATAATTTTATGTTGTGTGTACTCATTAAAATCGCCTCGATGAGGCGATTCTAATGAGTACACACAACATACAATTTCATGATAAAATAAGAAATTTTCCCTTAGTATTTGTTTTCTTGAGCTGTCGGAAGAATTTCAAAGGGACTCAAAAACGAGTTCGAATTAACCATGGTAAACGAGCCATCGGTATTCGAGCTATTGAGGGTCGACTGTACATCGCCTCGTAGAAAAAAACAACAACAAAAAAACAAAGCTACACAGAGTAAGAGCGACACCGGGACCACCGCCTTAGATCGGACAGCAGTACAAACCACCGGAGCGTAGGGACGGGGGTTGGGGAAGTTAAAGCACTATTACAGTCGACTAACTTCACCCTGGGTCCCGATGCTACTCTAAATACAGAAATACGTAAACATTCGGTTCGCATAATGGCTCCAAACGCAGTCGATCCATCACAGCAAAAACATAAAAAACAACAACAAATAAATCACTATGATAAACAAAGACGAGTACTCATGGCTAATTCTACACGAGCCGGAGTTTGAGAAAATGCTGCTATCTGGTGGTAGTGTTGTTTTCCTGAAACCGCGAAATGAGCTGCGAGGGCGAGGCCAAATTTGTCAATTTAACACTTAGCACTCTGGATAAACAATTCAGCAGACGGCATTTTGAAATGTTTTTCTTCTTCCCCAGAAAACAGAATTTGACATTTTAAGCAAAATTACTCCAATGGAGACAATTTGCATGAAATGGCAAGTCCTGTTTTCTGAAAAAAAAAAACAATAAGAAAAATATAGTGAATTTGCTGTCTGCTGAATTAGCCCAGGGAGAGGTAAAGGTTAAGCAATAACTTTAGGGCACAAGATAAGTGGAAAGAAAAGAAGACACGCAGAATATTTAATTGTTAGGTGAGTAACAGCCTCACACCTTTTGGGTTTTGACCCTCCCCGACCCCCGCTTTGTGTATCAATGGGAGAGCTCCCCCTTTATTGCAAATTTCTAAAATCATCTTTGCCTGTTACTGAGGGGCATGAATACCCGAACGCTGTAGATTTTACTTGAGTATTCATATTCGTCCGCCGATATTGCACTAAATACGATTAATATCTTATTTCTTCAAAAGTTTTTTTTTTTTTTTTTTTTTTTTTTTGGGGGGGGGGGGGGGTGGGGGGGGGGGGGTTGGTTTTGTTTATTTTTATTCGCTTTTTTGTTATAAGCGTCAGGGTGTATAAAGCTAATGTGTTTGAATACAGAATTTAGCGTTATCACCGTTATCAGGAAACTATTTTGGTGCAGTTATAAGATCGGTCCTTTGGAAATATCGAGTGTCGAAATGCGGTATGTTAAATCTGGTGGCGGTTATCAAACGCCCCTCAAAAATTGTCTTCCTTTAGAAAAACGGCGAAAACTCTATAAAGTGTATCCTGTCCCCTCAAGTTGTGACATGAATACAGGGGCGGATCAGAGGCGGTTCAAAATTTCATTTTCATTGGAAATTAACGATTAATTTAGATTTGGAACTAAACTTCATAGGCAAACTATTGGTATTCCGATGGGAACTAATTGTGTTCCTTTTGTTGCAGATTTGTTTCTTTTTGTAATGAAAGAGATTTCATGAAGTCTCTCTCATGGGAAAATCAGGCTGACATTATTGAGGCTTTCAATTCCACTTCAAGATATCTTGATGATTTATTAAATATTGACAATATTTACTTTGAACAAATGGTAGACAGCATATACCCCACTGAACTCCAATTAAACAAAGCAATTCTTCCGATACCGAGGCACCTTTTTTGGATTTGAATCTGTGTATATTTAGTGGTACAGTTTCCACCAAAATTTATGATAAACGGGACGACTTTGATTTTGATATAGTCAATTTCTCTTATCTGGATAGCGATGTCCTCCGGCTTACCTCATACGGGGTAAACATAAATTAAATTCGCCAGAGCTTCTTCAAATCTTAGTGACTTTAATTGCCGTAATAAAGCCCTTTCTGCCAAACTTCTTAGGCAGGGCTATCGTTATTTTAAACTTCGTGAGGCGTTTTCGAAATTTTATCGCAGACAAAGTGCCTTGGTAGAAAAATATAACGTCAGTCTGAAAACACTTCTGCAAAAAAAAAAAGGTATATCGGAACCAGAATTTTACGGTGACTTAGTATTAGGATTTAGAAAAATTGTGGGAAAATCTAACTTTTCGGAGCAATTCAGAAAAGTAATTAACCGTTATAAAAGAACTGGCTATAGCCTAGATGTTATGCGCCAGACTACATGCCTAGTTATCAACCCAATCAATGTTGATGGCTATATTTTTATATGTTTTATTGCACGATGGCGGTTCGGGCCTCAGACTCAATGACGGCCTCTTCGTAAAACTTTAACCAGTGGGTTGTGGCTTGACGATTTGTCTTTGGCTTGGACCGCCGAAGTTCAACTATTGGTCTTCATTTACTCTGGACACAGTAGACTTAGCCATGAGTATTCGTCTTTGTTTATCAAAGTGATTAATTCTATTTTTATGTTTTCGCTTTGATGTATTGACTGAGTTGGGAGCCTTTATGCGAACCGAATTCTTATGCATTTCTGTATTAAGAGTTGCATCAGGACCCAGGGTGAAGTTGGCCGGCTGTTTAAGTGCTTTAAACCCACACGGTGGTTTATTCTACTGATCGTTCTAAGGAGGTGGTCTGGGTGTTAGTCTTACTCTTTGTTGCTTTGTAGTTTATTCTACGAGGCGATTTGTTTTACGTCTTGCCTTGTGTTATTTTGTTCTTGTGTTTTTCAGTCCTTTGAGCATTGCGATTACCTCGCTTGTGGAAAAGAGAGTTAATCTTAGTGCTTTTCGTACGTTTGTTCGTTTTGCGCTTGTTTGGTTTTGTCTGTTTCCTCTTCCTCTTGGTGTCTGGGAAAGCCTGTGGCTTGTGATTGTGGCACTCCCTGGACTTCTGTCTTACCTTTCTAGAATACCGTATTTACCCTAAATAATCACACCCCATACTCTTTGCCTTAAACTTTTCAAAAAGTCATGTTTACCACCAATGAATCTGTATGAAATTGCTATTTGAGTGGTAAACAGCGCGTACATCCTGATCAGACGCCGCGTTCTGTGGCATCTGGTCTGGGTCTACACTGTTTGCTCAGGCCTGTTGTTCCGAATACGCACAATAAATATGCTAATTTGATCAAATCAAATCCCTCAGTAAGCATCCTGGATCCGCCCCTAAAATAGGACCTTCGCATTTCGAAAACACAATGGTAAGAGTTTCAGATTCTAACGTAATTTACCCCTAGCATTGGGACAGACATGCCTGAACCAGCAGTGCAGACCACGATCAGACTTGGCAACACATGGCGTCTGATCAGGGGTTTAATTGCATGCCGCCATGCCACCAATATTGCAGGTTTTAGACACGTCAACAGGTAGTAATATGGAGTTGTGAAAATTTTAGGACAATTATGGTAAAGAGTTAATATGTCCAATATTTAGGTTGACTATGGCATTTTGGTGAACAACGTACATCCTGACCGGACTACACCAATGCACATGCAAGTAGCATACGGAATAAATGACCATATTGTTTCACACAATTCATGATATGTTCATGTTTACAAGTGCGGTTAATTACAGTATAACCTCAACGGTTCGAACCCGGATGGCCAGTTTATTCTGGATGATTCGAACTCTGTTTTCAGTCCATACAAAATCCTTCCAATAGCTCAAGAAAACAAATATTTAGGGATTTTTTCTTATTTTATCATGGAATTGTATGTTGTGTGTACTCATTAGAATCGCCTCATTGAGTAGCCATTATGTAGCAAATCGAAAAGATTTCCCTAAATAATCGCTATTTGCTTCCTGAACTGGTGCCATGATTAACCCTCAGTGGCTCGAACTACCCATGTCGAGAACGATTTTCCATGGTCCCAAAGATATTCGAGCCATTTAGGTTCGACTGTGTATATCCATAATATTGTGTATGAGAACATCTGATGTCCTGTTATTCTGTATTCCCACTACCAAGGAGACTGACTGGATATTCTTGGTAGATTTTCAGCATTTTACAAGAGAGACAACTTATGAGGCTTCTCGTTTGCGTTCCTACTCACCAAGCTCCTAACGTTTCAGTGTCCATCACGAAAACATGCCTATATAATTTTGACCCCCTTAAACCCCACTTTTATACAGTAAAACTGGGGTTTTCAGGGGTATACATTATTTTCCTTATTTCCGCTCATAAACACAGATTGTGGGTACTCGTTAGAACCGCCTCGCCGAGGCGGTTCTAACGAGTACCCACAATCTATGTTTTTGAGCAGAAATATGAAAAATATCAGAATGTTTTACTTGAAAATTTTCATTTTTTGGTAGTAAAATTTTTCAGTATATTTGAATAGGTTTGTTTTCGTAATGTACCTTTTCAGGAAGGAAACAAAATATTTTGACAGTTACGTCCCCTAAAATTGTATCCAGGCCCCTTAACCGGTATGTCTCGAACAGCGGTAATAGCAAGGCTCTATCACTATCGTGCACTTGCCGTGATTAATTACATATAAGTCTCTCCACACAAAAACGTTTCTTTGGGGATGTGCAAACAACGAAGGCCTAGATCAAACTGCGCATCCGCGCAATCTGATCACGACCTTCACTGTCCGCTAACAGAATCTTTGGATCCTACAGAATGTTTGGGAAGAAAATGCCCGGATGATATTTTGAGCAAGCGCAGGGTGATCTGAATATGTGCTTTTTGGTACCTTTTCGCTTGACGCGGCCCATATAATAAATGCATGCTTTCTTGATATTTGGTAGACCGAGCGCTGAATCTTCTACTGCTTGTATTAGCTTTCATACTTCATAGAAATTGTGGAAGATGTCTACGGTATACGTAAGTGCAAGTAGCACACTCAGTTTTTCCTGATCCTTACTCCTCTGTACAGAGCACTGGAAGAGCGCGTTGGCTTGTACTTATTGTCGTAGTAGAACTTCCATTCTACTAAAGAGACCAGTTGCCTAATTAATTTTCCATAGGCTTTTATTACAGCATTTGGCTAAATTCTGACCCTCACAATATTCCTTGACTTCCAAATTCTGTCTTAACTATACTGACAAAATACATCACTAAAAGAGGTCTTTCACATGGTTTTGCAGTTTTCTGTCCTTGAACACACGTACCTTCAGTTTTGTGGAAAATAAACAAAAGAAACAAGAAATTTACAAGTATACTACAGGTCTGATTTCTACAGGTCTGATTTTTCAACAATAGTACATTTTCAATACCATTGACAAATTTAAATTTGATCTGCAATTAAATGAAATATATTTTTGTGTAAACCTGACATAATTTCAAACATCTTCTCTATTATTGTCCTATCAGAGCCAAGCTTATTTTTATTATATATATCCCTTGGCTTCCTATATACATTTTGCTGGTGACAGGATCCATCACTCTAATTGGTTACCTGTTTCCCACAATTAAGTAGTTTCAAGCAGTTTTAGCGGTTCTGATATACAAGCAAAAAAGAAAAAAAAAATCTGCGCACCCTGATCAGGGCCTTTCCCTCTCACCATTACGAGAACACGCCTATTCAAATATATGGGAAATTTCATCTCCAAAAACTGAAAATTTTTCAGATAAAAAAAAACTGATATTTTTCATATTTCTGCTCAAAACATAGATTGTGAGTACCCGTTAGAACCGCCTCGGCGAGGCAGTTCTAACGAGTACCCACAATCTATGTTTTTGAGCAGATATAAGAAAAATAATGTATACCCCTGTAAACCCCAGTTTTACTATATAAAAGTGGGGTTTAAGGGGGTCGAAATTGTATAGGTATGTTTTCGTGATGCTCTCCGGGAGAATATAGAACACTCGCCAGGCGAATAAAGAACAACACGCGCAGATCGATCATGGACCGCTGCTTGACTTTACACTTTCACCTCTTTAAGGTGGGAATCAATTTAATTTATACACTTTTTATACTTTGGGAAAAATTTTATGGTGTCTGGATGCAAGAGTGATCATTTTGAAATGAAAGTATTTATTTCCCTTCTCAAAATAGGCTACCCTTTAAGGACGGAATTTGCTCTTCTGGGAGCAAATTCTTTCCTTTAAGAATAGCCTCCAACGAAGGGCTTCGTGTATCACTGAAGCAACCTCTTATGCTAGAATGGTTTCACTTTGAAAAAAAAAGTTTTCTCTTTATGGTGTGTCTAGTTGCCTAAAAAACGCTGAATGTGCCGAATATCGGTGTCCGAAGCTGTGATTGTTGACATTCATTGCAGATTGAAATAAAAGCTGTTAGAGGCACAGGCTACAGGTCAGATGCTGCCATTGATTCTGTTCATCTTACAAACGGTGCATGTGTTAATGATTCACTAGATGAAGACGGCAGTGAGAAAGAACATTTCCTCATGGATTTGTCCGGGGGAAATGTCAAGTGTTTGAAACATTTTATAGGACTGGACTGCAATTACATTGGTAGGTATATCTTGAAACGCAACGCAAGAATAGGTCTCCAATGTCGGGCAACGAAGGCCAAGATAAGGCTCTGCATTTGAAAATGAATCTGATATGACATATTTTCCAGAAAATATGCTTTGACATTTCATGCAAATTGTCTCCTTTAGAGACAATTTGCAAATCATGTAAATGCCTATTTTCATGGAAAACTAAGAAAAACATTATCAATTTGTTATTCGTAGAATATGCCCAGAGAGCGGTAATGGTTAAATTTAGCGCCCTGTCTTGTGGTTCCGCGGTATTTTTGCTTCCACAAACGAATATTGAATAATCCGAACATACTGCTGGAAATGTTCGGGATGGTATACGAAACAGAAATATTCCGGCTGTTCGCATATGCGCTGAAGTTCTTTATGCAAGTCGAAGCTCTTTTATCTAAAATAAACGGTAACGGCTGGGTGCTCAGCAACCGTATAATACTACCTAGTACAGAGGTCCAGAAAAGTTGATAACAAGATAAATATTATTTTTACTGTTTCTCTACAGAAACATACATAGTGGGAACTAATTCAAGGGGGAACTTACGTCATTTCAAACAGTGGGAAAGATTACAGATTTTTCGCGAAAACGACCCGTTCAAACCGGCTAGTCGTTATTATTATATCCCAGCGGGCACATGACGTAAATATAACGTCGCCTCAACGTCGATGCAACGTCATGACGTTGCATCGACGTTGAGGCAACGTTATATATAGCGTATGCAACAAGGATGACAGTATTATATTTGCAGATTTGATGAATTACCGTATTATCAACGTTGAGAACACTCAAGCACAATATTTTGTCAATCTTACAAGAAATTGTAAGCGAGTATTCTCAACTATGACAAGACACCTATGCATCAAGTTTGCCAATATAAATGCCTTGTGTCTTACTACATATGCTGAGCCTATCCTGGTTTTTGTAAGAAAAACGAAATAGCAAACGAGCGCAACACCGCTTATACGGGCCCTTTTCGCAACAATCTATAGTCTTTTCCACTCTTATATAAATGACATAGGTTATAGTCCTTGCAATTAGAATGCTGAAGAATGCATTGGCGAAGTGATTATAACGACTACTTCTCATGCAAAAAAAAAAAAAAAAAAAAAAAAAAAAACAAAAAAAAAAAAAAAAAAACAGAATGCCAGAACGTATTTTTTTTTTTTTTTTTTTTTAAATACAGAAATCCACGTGCTGATCCGAGGCGGGCCACTTCTGTCAGTTTAATTTGGACAGTTTACTTCCAGGTGATGTCCTTTGTAACTTTGATGATGACAGCGACAATGGTGGTTGGTGCGTCTTCAAAAATGATGACGATAATGATGTAGATTGGATACGGCATCAAGTAAGTCTCACATTTAACTCTTTCACTGCCACAGGCGATAATAACAGGCTTTTGCAAACAGCGTAGATCCAGATGAGACGGCTCATGATGAGCCGTCTCATCAGGATCTACGCTGTTTGACATTCAGTCTTTCAACTTTTCATATAAACTTTTTTCCAATCTAAAGGTTGTTAAAAGAAATTCAGTCTGAAGTTAGGCACCGAAATAGTTAAACATTACCATATTTACACTAAGTATTCGGACATAGAGGCCTGAGCAGGTATGTTCGCATCTACACTGTTTACTAAGGCTGGCACGATTAATCGGATAATCGATTCACTGATCGATAAATTCCACAAAAATGACTATCATTACAGATTTGCTAATAATCGATCATTTCATTCATGTGTTTGTTACTTTACCGTATTTACCCTTAGTATTCAGACCCCTCAACTCCTTACCATTCTTTATCTAAAATTTATATTTGAACAAGTCCAATTTACTACCCAATGTTGTGTCTAAAATAGCTGGGCGAGTGGCAAACAGTGTAGACACTGATGAGACGCCGCGTTTGCGGCGTCTCATCTGGGTCTACACTGTTTTCTCAGGCCTGTCTGGCAAAATACAAACAACAAGCAAATTCCATGGGGAATTTATGTCCCCCGCCGTATTTTTATTTGAGGTGTTAAAAATGGGTAAGTTAACCAGAGGACCACTGGTCTTGTATCACCGACCTAAGTATTGAAGCAGGAAACCAGTAATAAAAAATAATTTCAGGATTCTGAAAAAACCACATGCATATCTTCAGACCATCCTGAAAGCACCTGTAAAGTTTCAAAAAGATCGGCTTAAAACTGTGGTAGGAGTTAAGGGGACAAGATACCTACTCCCTATATGCTTCTGTAGTATTAGAACTCAAAAAATGTCTAAGTTAAAAATGTGGAAAAAGTAATAAAAAATTACTTCAGGATTTTGAAAAAAACACATGCATATTTTCAGGCCATCCTAAAAGCCCATGTAAAGTTTCAAAAGGATCGGCCAAAAACTGTGGCAGGAGTTAAGGGGACAAGGTACCTGCTCTCTATAGATTTCTGTAATATTAGAACTGAAAAAATGTCTAAGTTCAAAATGTGTAAAAAGTAATAAAAAATAATTTCAGGATTCTGAAAAAACCCCATGCATATTTTCAGACCATCCTAAAACCATCTGTAAAGTTATAAAGGGATCGGCTTAACACTGTGGTAGGAGTTACGGGGACAAGGTACCTACTCCCTATATGCTTCTGTAGTATTAGAACTCAAAAAATGTCTAAGTTAAAAATGCGGAAAAAGTAATAAAAAATTATTTCAGGATTCCGAAAAACCACATGCATATCTTCAGGCCATCCTAAAAGCCCATGTAAAGTTTCAAAAGAATCGGCCAAAAACTGTGGGAGGAGTTAAGGGGACAAGGTACCTGCTCCCTATACACTTCTGAAATATTAGAACTCAAAAAATGTCTAAGTAAAAAATGCGGAAAAAGTAATAAAAAATTATTTCAGGATTCTAAAAAATCCACATGCATATCTTCAGGCCATCCTAAAAGCCCATGTAAAGTTTCAAAAGGATTGGCCAAAAACTATGAGAGGAGTTAAGGGGACAAGGTACCTACTCCCTATAGACTTCTGTAATATTAGAACTAAAAAAATGTCTAAGTTCAAAATGTGAAAAAAATGATAAAATATAATTTCAGGATTCTGAAAAAAACACATGCATATCTTCAGACCATCCTTAAAGCACCTGTAAAGTTTCAAAAGGATCGGACAAAAACTGTGGGAGGAGTTAAGGGGACAAGGTACCTACTAAAAATTCGGAACCACGCACCACGCGCCACGCACCACGTGCCACGCACCACGCACCACGCACCACGCACCACGGAAAGCCAAATACAGTGTCCCTCCGCTTTTCTTCGAAAAGGCGGGGGACAATAAAGTATAACATATGAAATAGTCATGCTCAAATAGGTAAAATTATGATCAAATCCTCAGCGATTACTAATCGATTATCAATCAAAACGGTAGGACTGATAATCGATTATCTTTTCAGCTCTGATTAGCCAGCCTTACAATGTTTACCATTCATCCAGCAGATTTGGACACATCAAAAGGAAATAAAAACGTTCAATTTTGAGAGGTGCGGTAAAGAAATTTGGTCTCTCAATACCGTTATAGCCCTAAGTATTGGGACACCTTATCTGCTTATCATACTTGTCCTAGAATTTGAAATACAGTCAAACCTCGATAGCTCGAACACCGATGGCTCGTTTACCATGGCTAATTCGAACTCATTTTTGAGTCCCTACGAAATTCTTCCGCTAGCTCAAGAAAACAAATATTTTGGGAATTTTTTTATTTTATCATGAAATTGTATGTTGTGTGTACTCATTAGAATCGCCTCATCGAGGCGATTCTAATGAGTACACCCAATATACAATTACTGTGAAGGAAATAAACAAAATCCCTAAATTACCGCTATTTGCTTCCTGACCTGGCACTATGATTATCCCTCAGTGGCTCGAATTACCCATGTCTCGAACACTTTTCCATGGTCCCAAAGGTGTTCGAGCCATTGAAGTTCGACTGTATTCCATTCTAATACCTCTTGATGTGTCTAAAATATTGCTGTATGTAAGGCAAACTGTGGCTCTGATCTGGGTCTACACTGTTTGCAAAGGCCTATCTGTCCCAATACTTAGGATTATTACGGTATTCATGGTAAATGGCGCGCACTCTTATGTCCTGCTTTCAAGCATAGAGAAAAGAGCCACCTCGTGGCCAAACCAACAAAATGGCATGTGCGTTCAGCTAAGACAAATCAGCTTAGTCATATGCACAGTCTGATCAGAGTCTTCACTGTCCGTATGAATAAATCTTTGGTCCTTAGCTACCTATTGAGCACACAGCGAAGACTGATCCCGGCAGTCACATGACGTAAATATAACGTCGCCTCAACGTCGATGCAACGTCATGACATTGCATCGACGTTGAGGCGACGTTATATTTACGTCATGTGACCGCTGGGATCAGTATGGGCGGCTGCACATGCCAGTTTGTTGGTTTTGTCATGAGGTGGCTTATATGCACAGTTAAGGAGTCTGTGTACAGAAACTTAAGTACATGTACGTAGGTGACCTCTTGTTACTGTTATGTGCTTTAAACTGTGCTGTGTAGACTTTAGCAACTCATCAGAATTTATGATGTTTGCAACTCTTTCAGAGGTGTTCAGGCGGATCAAGAGGTAGTAAAATGGATTTGTTCAAATTTTAGGTCAGGTATGGTAGGGAGTTAAGTTGTCCGAATATTGAGGGCATACAGTAACTATTAAAGCTTTGGCATGGGCATTCCGGCAATAGGTAACTAGTTTTGATTTATTAGCGTTGGCTTGAAAACCATTACTTTTGTCTTGGTGGCTTTGTTAACAAACTCTTTTACGGTTGCGTACCTTGCTAAATGCTTGTATACCTATCAACAGCCAAAAGATGTTTTCGAAGTATATTTAAGGTGAATGAATATACTTTCAGGGGAGGTACTCTGCAGAAACTGTTTTGCCCCCTTTTGTAAAGGAGTCTACTCTGAAACGAACCAAAAACGGTTCGCAATTTAAAGGAGATAGAAGGCATAAGGCGCATTTTTCTGTCAAAAGGGGTTGATATTTTTTTTCTTATTTCTCCTCGAAAACATATGAAAATGGTTAATTCAAGACTAGGAGGTAGAAATAGTTCATACATATTCTAAGAAATTTCCCACTCGGACCCCACATAATGGCTTTTTTTTTTTGCCATGATACAAATATATTCAATGCTCCATATGGTACTATGACACGTTACAAATATAATTTTATCTGGTTCAAAATAATAAAAGTAAAAAAAAAATAAATAATAAATAAATAATAAATGAATTAAAAAATAAATAAAAATATTGGATCTTGCACGAAATCGGATTAATATTCGTCAGAGAACTGTTCTTGACCCAATTTGATTTATTCTTTTCAAAGTAACAGACTGAGTTTAGTTTTAGTACGCTTTATTGTTACGTCCAGTAATTATTTCCTACATTGCAGGGCAAGACTGAATCTGAATTCACAGGTCCCTCAGGAGACGTGTCTTCAAACGGATTTTACCTTTACGTTGACACAACTGCGCCTGCAAAACAGAATGATGTCGCAAGGATATCAACACCATACATTGACGGTGAGAGAGACTGGGGTGAATGAAGACCATACTTGAGAAGTTGAACAAATCGTTCTTTAAGAAGAATACGTAGATAAGATTTCAAGGGGAGCATCTCCGTTAAATAATTTAACCTTCTTTCTGAAAAAGGCAATCTGCTCTAAAAAGGAAAGCATATGCTCCCCTTGGGAACCAAAACAACTCTCACAGAGTTACGCCCTTGAAAATGTATCATTTCCCCTTTACAGAATGTTAAAATACTCTGTGTCCAGTTGTTCAAAGCATCGTTGGCTAAACCATTTTATCAGCGGAAAATATCAGTGTATTTACCATATTTTAAGATAGAAATTTTAACATCACGTCAGCTTTGTTAAGTTTTGAACACCTGGGCCCAGGCCGCGTCAACCTAACACGCGTCTTCAAGCACATGCGCAATGTGCCGATTCAGGTCATCCTGCGCGTCTGTTTATTACAAAAACACGCCTATTCAAATATATTGAAAATTTCACCACCAAAAACTGAAACTTTTCAAATAAAAATTCTGTATGGGGTTTACAGGGGTATACATTATTTTTCTTATTTCTGCTCAAAGCACAGATTGTGGGTACTCGTTAGAACCGCCTGGCCGAGTCGGTTCTAACGATTACCCACAATCTATGTATTTGAGCAGAAATAAGAAAAATAATGTATACCCCTGTAAACACCAGTTTTTACTATATAAAAGTGTGGTATGTTATATAGGTATGTTTTCTTATGTGTCACATCGGAGCCTTCGCTGGATATCTATGATTTCTACCGCATCCAGTGATTCACTAAGCTGAAGTTAAAAGCGCTGATTACGCTATGAAAACATAAACATAACAAAAACATGCCTATGTAATACTGACCCCCTTAAACCCCACTTTTATATAGTGAAAATGGGGTTTACAGGGGTATACATTATTTTTCTTATTTCTGCTCAAATACATAGATTGTGGGTACTCGTTAGAACCGCCTCAGCGAGGCGGTTCTAACGAGTACCCACAATCTATGTATTGAGCAGAAATTTGAAAAACATCAGAGTTCTTATCTGAAAGTTTTCAATTTTTGGAGGTGAAATTTTCTATATATTTGAATCGGCTTGTTTTCGTAATGGTAGTCAATTGGTCGAGTGTGTGCGGCAATACAGATTGATGCATAGTCGCATCTCCGATCATGTATAAGCGTAATTAGAACTAAGGACTTCTGGGGAAGTCCTGATCAACCTGCCCACTCTGAGCTGCAATTCATAACTTACATATACACTGGATAATATTGAAAATACCGGATTTACACTAAGTACTTGGGCAGGCATACCTGACCGGTGTAGACCTAGATCGCGTCTGATCAGGTTCTTTACTGTTAGCCATTCGTCCAACGGTTTCAGAAATATTAACAGATATTACATGGACCGGTTTAAAGTTTAGAACGAGTAAAATAAGGAGTTATACGGAATGGACAAGTAAAAACTCTGGTCGGACCGTTAGATGTGCAGACTGAAATGCAAGATGGCTGTTCGCAAATGACTGGAAGAACACTTTCTTTATGCCTTGGCTATCATATACAATCGTTCATACACTATAAGCTTGGCTCGTATCATTTTAAGCATGGCATGTATGGGGAAATGTTATTTGCATTTTTTTCTCATGTTACATTTGGCGCCCACTGTAAATATTACCCATATGTGTGCATAAAACTCACTGAGTTTCATTTTACATGATTATCGGACTCCTAAAAATCCAGGGACGAATTTCAGTTTGGAGGAGTGAATGTCATCGGGTGTGTATATACAACACAAATGTACTGCCTTGCGATACAAGCTAGCTTTTATAGCGTGGTGGTAGTGCAGGACTTTGGGTCCAATGGCCAGGGTTCGACCCCAGTAGGGTGGGGGGGATATTATTTTCGGTCTGTCATGCAGGCGGCCCGTTCGATTCTCGGCATCGGAACAAAAATGTAACAGGTAAAAAAATGCAAGTCGCATTTTCCCCGACCGGGGATCGAACCCGGTCTATTGGACTCAAAGTCCTACACTTTACCGCGTCGCTATAAAAGCCGTTTTCAACTGCAAGGCAGTGCAAGTGTGTTATGCTTGTATACATATACCCGGTGACATTCTCCCCATCCAAACTGAAATTCGTCCCTGAATTTCTAGGAGTCCGAGAATTACGTGAAATGAGACACAGAAACTTATGCACACATGTGGGTCACATGTTAGGCATCAAATGTAACAGGTGAAAAGACGCAAGGCATTTTCCGAGACCAGGATCGAACCCGGTCCGCTGGACTTAGTCCTACATTCTGACGCGTTGCTATAAAAGCCGGCTACTACCGCAAAGCAGTACACGTGTGTTATGTACCTATAGCCGGTGACCCTTATACATGTCATAGCCTTGGCTCTTATATCATAAGTTTGACTCCTATAGCATACGATTGGCTCTAGACTGGCTCCAGTCTCCAGTGACTAACTGTTTTTTTTTTCTTTCTTATAATCTGCTTAATAATCCACTGAAATAAAATCAAAATAATATCACGGCTAAAAAGGCTAGTCACTAGTGACCAACCTTTATAGTCCTGATATTTTTTGGTTTTATTTTAGTGAATTATCAAACAGGATTATGAGAAAAATATTTAGTCACTGGAGACTGGAGCCAGTCTAGATTGGCTCATATATCATAAGCTTAATTGGCTCCAATATGTTACGGAATGGAATAGTACATGGTGGGGAGCAATGCTCAGGTGTTTATTCCGTATACGGATCCCAAGGTTGGATTTACAGCACTGCTGGCAAACTCAGAGATTTATCATAAAATGCCCAATATACTCAAAATAGACGATTTGATACTACTAATAATAATGGCTAATGAAAGTTACGCAGAAATGCATATCTGCAATTCATACATATCAATCCCTAAGTTACTAGGAAATTAAATATGAGCTCTGGCGACAGGTGTCTTACCCTCGAAAGCACTACTAGTTATTGTAGGAATACCCGGGAATTTAGTAAGCAGGTCGCATGCGTGCTAGGTATTGCAGTGTGAAGAAATGCAATGCGCGCACAATTGCAAGCTTTGTGTATTTTCAGGGTATTTACATTTTATGCTTAAGTAACGAATGAAGAGATGGATTCCCAAAACATAGGATGAATAATGGGGACACGAAATGAAATATATAGGATTTATAGGATCAGGGCCTGTGAGAAAACTGCGACAATAAGTTTGGCTCATATATACAGTTGACTCTCGTTATCTCGACCTCGCTTATCTCGAATAACCGCTTATCTCGAAGTGAAAATTTGGTCCCTGCCAAAACATGAATATCTAACAACAGGTAAAATAATATTGTGGAAAAGAGGAGAAATTGCTGGAGCAATTTCTCCTCTTTTCCCCAATATTTTTAATATATCGCTTACTTCAAAAGTCCAATTGCATATATATTTGTTAAATGTGGTTGTTCGAATTATTTTTTCCTCAATTCTGCAAATCTGATATGTCGAGGTACGGATATCACTAAGTATTTCAGATAGTCACTGGAATTCGAGATAACGAGAGTCGACTGTAATAGCTTGGCTCATGTATTTAAGCTTGGCTCATATAAGCTTTTCTGATTCATAATGATTACGTTTTACTTCAATAGGTGGATGGAAATGTGTGTGCTTCTATTATCATATGAATGGGGACGAACAACATATGGGGCTGTTCAATGCATCATTTATTGATGAGCGAGGCCACCTACATTCATTTATAACTGCAACAGTACATGGTAACAACTGGCACCAAGTTCACATCTCTGTTCTTAGTGAGGATAAGTTTAAGGTAAGGCGGATTATGAAGGAGTCATCTGAACCGAACTGATACATGCTACTTTAAGGTGATACCTGAGGTACCTTTCAACCCCCGCCGAGGTCAGCAACATTCTTTCGTGGAGATTAATCATGAAATATTTTCTACGGTCATTCTCTCCCTTCCGCTGATTCAAGAAGGACAGTTGTCAGTTTCTGGCGAAAGAATGTGCATAATCCTGGTTAACCGCTTAGAGGACTAAGCCTGCCCAGTAAACGTGTGGTTAGGTAAACTGACCGCGCTCGACATGACCCCATTGGGTTGACTGGGCCGTAAAACCTCAACACAAACCCAAAACCTTGGATGTAGCAAAAATCATGGGATATCGTTTTTGTTCCTTTTTTGTTCCTGCCTTATTATACAGTAATTGTTTTCTTTTTTTTTTTTTTTTTTTTTTTTTTTGTTGTTGTTTTTTTTTTTTTTCAATAATATCCTCTCCGTAGAATTAATAGGAAGTGTTAAGGTCCTCTGAGTAAAACAAGTAACATCATATCTATTCATGAGCAAATTCCTGCCTTTTTAGAATAGACACATTTTTCGGAATAAATGCAGGAAGGCAAGCAAAGAGACATTAAAGTTGTTTCCCTTGTAAGAAGTGGCGAAAACTCTATCAAGTGCAACCAGTTTCCCTTAACTCTTTTGGAGCCAAATTTCAGATGAGATTTGTCGTCTGCTTTTCTTTTTTAACAAACTATCGCTTGAAAAAGAAGTTTATACGTAAAGTTGAAAGACTGACTGTCAAACAGCGTAGATCCAGATGAGACGGCTCATATGAGCCGTCTCATCGGGATCTCTGCTGTTTGTAAAAGCCTATTTTTATCGCCTGTGGCAGTGAAAGAGTTAATTGTCATTTGGTCCGAGTATGGTTTTAGTTTTAGATCTAAGAGTAGCATAATCAAGACACTGACAAGGTCGAGCGTGCTGTATACTTTTTCTGTCCAAACACCTTAATTGAGGGTATACATGTACAGTCGACTCTCGTTATCTCGAAGTCCAAGGGACTCTCTGAAATACTTCGAGATATCCGTATCTCAACATATCAGAGTTGCAGAATTGAGGAAAAAAGATAAATCGAACAACCACATTTCACAAATGAATAATATTATGTAATTTGGCTCCTGAAAATATAGATATACTGAAAATATTGTGGAAAAGAGGAGAAATTGCTCCTTAGGAGCAATTTCTCCTCTTTTCTACATTATTTTGTTACCTGTTGTCATAGTTTCATGTTAAAACAGGGACCAGATTTTCACTTCGAGATAAGCGGTTATTCGAATTAAGCGAGTTCGAGATAACGGGAGTCGACTGTATTTACATTGCAGGTTGTTTTCACTTACATCGTGGGCTCTGGCTTCCGCGGCGATATTGCTTTAGATGAGTTCAGTGTATCTCATGGCGCTTGTAAAACCAAAGACCACAGTACTGTGTATCTACAAGGCCAACAAGGTAAAAGTATAGGGATCTGCTGTACTGAAAGGATCCAGGCCCAAAGGTTATAAACTTTTTTCATGCTCAACTCAGCTGAGTATGAAATTTGTCCTGCTAATAAATCTAAAATTACTAACAATTGCAAATTCTTTCTTGCTTAACATTGCTGAGCATGAAACTTTCTCTGCTGATAAATATGAAAATGCCAACTACTGTTGGCATTTTCATATTTATTAGCAAAGAAAAAGTCATGCTCAGCTGAGTTGAGCATGAAAAAAGTTTTGTAACCTTGGGGCCTGAACAACCTGTAAAGACAGCCAATACAGTAAAACTTCAATGACTCGAACAACGATAGCTCGTTTACCGTGGCTGATTCAAACTCGTTTTTTTTTCACTGAGAAATTCTTCCAGCAGCTCAAGAAAACAATTATTAAGGAATATTTTAGGGAAACTGTCTTATTTCATCATGAAAATATATGTTGTGTGTACTCATTAGAATTGAGGCGATTCTAAAGGGTACAGTCGACATACCATTATTTTACAGACGATTGAAAATACATCCCTAAATTATCCCCATTTGCCTCCTGACCTGGTGCTATGATTAACCCTCAGTGGATCGAACTATACATATTAGAACAAATTTGCGCGGTAGCTAAATTGTTCGGGTCACTGGAGTTATGTTGTATGTTCACGGCTGTCAAAGTTAAAATCCACAATCCACCTTTTCTCGATCATTGTACCCTCAGTGGCTCGAACTACCCATATCTACACGTCACATTTGTAATACTGCCTCGGTCAATTCCATTGAAACGCTTCTGCTGAAGCGAAGCCAAAATAAAATAGTATCGGCATGGCTCATTATTAATTACCTTAGTATAGTATCTATATCACCCAAATCAGCCCGCATTATAATAAGGACAAATTCGACCAATATAGAAAAAACTCGGCCAGTACGATTCGTACTGGACAACGTTTTTCGGTATTGGCCTAGTTTTTTTTCTTGATTAACCGGCTTTTTTTTCTGTATTGACCGACTCTCCATCTTGGCTGAGTTTGTTATTGGGGTTCCACATTTTTCAACGAATTTCAGTCGTATTAAGAAGATGGAAGGCATATTTATGTTGGCTATATACAGTCGACTCTCGTTATCTCGAACTCCAAGGGACTCTATGAAACACTTCGAGATATCCGTAGTTCGACATATCAGATTTACGGAACTGAGGAAAAAACAATTAATCGAACAACCACCTTTAACAGAATGAATACGTAATTTGACTCCTAAGTTAGAGATATATTGAAAATATTGTGGAAAAGAGGAGAAATTGCTCCTGAGGAGCAATTTCTCCTCTTTTTCACAATATTTTATTGACTGTTGGTAGACCTCTGTGTTAAAACAGGGACCAGATTATCACTTCGAGATAAGCGGTTATTCGAGATAAGCGAGTTCGAGATAACGAGAGTCGACTGTAGAGGCTTTAAAAAATCTTCATTATTTTCATCATTGAGATAATCATCCCGGAGCAATATGTTTTAGAAGTTAATTAATAAAATATTCATTGAACAGGCAATTTCGTATTGTCCAAATCACAGGTCCGAGGTCGGCCAAACTCGAAATAAAGAAAAAAAAAAAAAAAAGAATACTTCATTAATAACATTATAGTACATACCATCCAATCAACCTCTTCTGTCGATTATGACGTAGAGGAAAAAAAACAAACGGCCAAAAATGCTTTCAGTAGATTTTCTTGGAAAACTGTGACGAAATGGTCAATGGAAATATGGGCATGAAGAAGAATGGACATATACAGGGAAGAATAAGCCTAATAGTCGTTGTGTTTGTCCACATACCAACTGGCTACCCTCTAACTGATATTTGTGTCAGTATAAAAATGATTCATATTTTACAAAAATCTTACATTTTGGAAAAATCTTTCTCTCTGATTTGGCTGATCAGTCTGTTATGAGTTTCTGCTAGGTATATGAGATGATATGTGTAGAAAAAAGTTATACTTAAGGACTGTTATTTTGCCTTTGTTAGATTATAACTAAAAACTCTTAGCCATGGGGGTCTACACTATAGGGAGGATTTTAAGAATTTTGCAGTTCATTACAAAAACACGCCTATACAAATACATTGTAAATTTTACCGCCGAAAATATTAAGATGAAAAATTGTGATATTTTTCTTATTTTTGCTCAAAATACAGATTGTGAGTACTCGTTAGAACCGCCTCAGCGAGGCGGTTCTAACGAGTACCCACAATCTATGTTTTCAACCAGAAATAAGAAAAATAATGTATACCCTGTAAACCCCAGTTTTACTATATAAAGGTGGGGTTCAAGGGGGTCAGAATTATATAGGCGTGTTTTCGTGATGTTTAAACCAGTTTTTTCAATTCATTTATTGCTTCTCGCAACATTCTGTTCCATAAATCCGTCTCAGTCTGCTATATAACCAAAATCCACTTCATTTCCCATATTATATGGTGAAAATGGCTTACACAGGTCTAGTTAAAAGAGAGTAACACGTGTTTTATTGAATTCTCGCAAAACCTTATGCTGTGGTTACATGTACCGACCCGGGTTACTAATTAGAAGCGCTTCTGTGAAGAATTTCTAATGAGTACCCACGAACGTTTTTCGCTAGAAATGAGAAAATATCCATTACAGTTGTGTTTTTTTGTTTTGTACCCAAATGGATAGTATCATATAAAACTTGGTAACTTGGTACCTCTAAGTGCATAGAGATTAGAACTTTACCAAATTATATCAATATCTATGCTTAAAATGCCTTGTCTAGAAATATGGCTAAGTAGTAAACACTTTATATAGGGTGTGTTAACCCTTATCACGTTGAATAAATTAAGATGCCACGCCAACTTCTAATTTTCAGCAAATCAGATTACGTAATCCAGGTTGTTGAAACAAATCCACATATGTAATGACTAACAGTGCAGATCCAGGTCAGTTGTGAGCTGATCTGGATCTCCACTGTTTGCAAAACATTACGAAAACACGCCTATTCAAATATACTGAAAATATTACCAACAAAAAAAAACAAAAAAAAAAAAACGAAAATTTTCATATAAATATTCTGACATGTTTCATATTCCTGCTCAAAAATATATTGTGGGTACTCGTTAGAACGGCCTCGGCGAGACGGTTCTAACGAGTACCCACAATCTATTACTTTGAGCAGAAATTAGAAAAATAATGTATACCCTTGTAAACCCCGGTTTTACTATATAAAAGTGGGGTTTAAGGGGGTCAAAATTATATAGGTATGCTTACGTAATGGCAGGGCATATCCGGGTGCAGCAGATAATGTGGAGGATACAATAAAACAGCATAAGCAAAATTGTGCTCTTTACTCTTTTTTATACCCTGCCACATGATAGTGGCGGGGTACTATGGCTTCACGTTGGACGTCCGTGTGTCTGTCCGTCTGTCCGCCCGCCCATCCGTCAGTTGTGCGTCCGTCTGTCCGTCCGTATTTCGTTTCCGGGTGATAACTTGAGTAAACATCAATGGATTTTCACCAAACTTGATTTGTGCATTGATATTGTAGAGATCTGGTTTGGGATTGCTGATGGGCAAATGTCGTCAAATTTTGACGGAGTTATCTGCCCGAGATAGGCCCATATTTTCATTTCCGGATGATAACTTGAGTAAACATCAATGGATTTTCACCAAACTTGGTATGTGCATTGATATTGTGAGATCTGCTTTGGTATTGCTAATGGGCAAGTTTCGTCAAATTTTGACGGAGTTATCTGCCCGAGACACGCCCAAATTTTCGTTTCCGGACGACAACTTGAGTAAATGTCAAGGGATTTTAACCAAACTTGGTACATGCATTGATATGAAGGAGATCTGGTTTGAGATTGCTAATGGGCAAATTTCGCCAATGTTTGACAGAGTTATCTGCCAGGGACACGATAATGGCGGTGTATTATAGTTTTTTTTTGTTTTTTTTTTATTTTATTTTCAGGCAGTTACAGCAGTCAAGAAGCTTTTCCGATTCTCGCTTCTGATGTCGACTAAAACTAAGTTTGTAAAATTGTAAATTCGATTAAATAATTTGAGCACACCTTCATTACTTTGCTATTTCACCCGTGGCCATCAGGGGCGGATCCAGGGTGATTCCTGAGGGGGTTCGGCTTGATAAAATTACCATACTCTTCAGATTCGGACAGACAGGCCCGAGCAAAAAGTGAAAACCCAGATCAGAACGCGGCGTCTGATCAGTCCACTGTTTGCCACCCGCCTAGCAATTTTAAACACATTCACAAGTAGTAAAATTAACTTCTTGAAGTACAGTCGAACTTCAATAGCTCGAACACCGATAGCTCGTTTACCATGGCTAATTCGAACTCGTTTTTGAGTCCCTACGAAATTCTTCCGATACCTCAAGAAAACAAATAATTAAGGTAATTTTCTTATTCTATCATGAAATTGTATGTTGTGTGTACTCATTAGAATCGCCTCATCGAGGCGATTCTAATGAGTACACTCAACATACAATTATTGTATAGAAGATCGAAAACAATTCCCTAATTTATCACCATTTGCTTCCTGACCTTGCGCCATAATTAACCCTCAGTGGCTCGAACTATCCATATCTCGAACAAATCTCTATGGTCCCAATGATGTTCGAGCCATTGAAGTTCGACTGTATAAGTAAAGAGTAAGAGTTTGAATATTTAGGGTAAATACGGAATACAGTATTCTAAATTCATCAGATTTATCTTAAAATTTCCTCTGAAAATGAAATTTTGAGTCAGTGGGGTTTGACTAAGCACCCCCCCACCTCGAACCACTCCCCCCCCTCCCCCCCCCCCCCCCCCCACACACACACACACACCTTCCCCGAATCCATCCCTGGGAATCCTGGTTCATCAGTAGCTGACAACCTGACAAAATGTTCCTTAACCCTGTAAAGACTGAATAGACTCTCCAACGCTATGTATTGGAAGAGTCAAATTTCAGTTTGAGGTATGTCAGGCTATGTCATTTAGATATTCCTAGAGAAAAATGGCTAAACTATTCGTAAACAGCGGAAACCCTGATCAGACGCCGCATTCTTCGGCGTCTGATTTGGGTCTGCACTGTTTGCCAATAACCCTTTTAGGGTCTCCAGACTACAAATGTAGGCACCTAACGGCGAATACTCAGATAAGCCTGGGCATACTGCGACCTGGGCCCAGTTGTTCAAAACTAACGATGTAATTAGTTAAGTAAGTTAACGCATTGTTAAAACTTTGATCATTAAATATGGCATATACGCATACATTTTGCTGAAAAAAAATGTGGGTAGCTTTTGCATTTGCAAAAGCTACTCACATTTTTTTTTCAGCAAAACTTCCAGTGAATTAGATATTGTACTTACTAGAACAGTTAACATTTTGATCACTAATGAGCTTGTAAAGCTAACGATGCTTTGAACAACTGGGTCCTAATCAGGTCCTTCTCTTTTCATCAGTATTATCCATTGTAGTCAAACACTTAACATTACGTTAACCATTACGAAAATATGCCAATTCAAATATACTGTAAATTTTACCACCAAAAAATGAAAATTTTCAGATAAAAAATTCTGATATTTTTCATATTTCTGCTCAAAACATAGATTGGAGTACTCGTTAGAACTGCCTCGACGAGGCAGTTCTAACGAGTACCCACAATCTATGTTTTGAGCAGAAAAAAAAGAAAAATAATGTGTTTCCCTGTAAACCCCAGTTTTACTATATAAAAGTGGAGTTTAAGGGGGTCAAAATTATATAGGCATGTTTTTGTAATGGTCTATGTTATATATACATCCATGTTCCCCCATAATATATTGTAAAAATAGGGGTACATTGTATATAGGGTTCTACATATTTAAGCCGATTTTCAGAATTTTGCACCGTTTATAATCCAGCCATTAAATGTTGGTTACATTTTAGCAACCTGGGCCCAGTTGTTCAGAGCTAACGATGTCGTTAGTTAACGATTCGTTAAAATTTACATCGAGTGATACGCAAAATATGCTGAAATTTTTGCTGAAAAAATGTGAGTAGCTTTTGCAGTGCTCACATTTTTTCAGCAAAAAAATGAAAATATTGTGTATTGAATCTGCTAAAACAGTTAACGAAATGACCCTTAACGAGCTCGTTAAGCTAACGACGCTTTTAACAACTGGGCCCTGTTTTTTACTGCTTCTTACTAGTCTTCCCTCTTTCCCACAAAATGGCATCTGCAAATAGTACAGACCCAGGAGCTCTTTTGTGCAGGAGCAATCTTATCGTGGTCTATACTTTTTATCATTCAGCAAAGTAGTTTTAGAAACAGATGTATTAAAAGCAAAATTTAGGCCAAAAACATGGAATATGTGATCGAATTTTCGGACTGTAACCCTATGTGTATTGGCTTACACATTCTAGATAAGATGTCATTAAAATCAATATTTTTCTCACTTCTTCATAAACCATATATTGTTGGTACTCATTAGAAGCGTCTCACAGAACATGACGCGGGTACCCATTAGAAGCGTCTCTGCGCATCGTTTCTAATGAGTACCCAGGGCATACGTTTTGTTAATAAATGAAAAAATAACAATATTTTGATTTTAAAACGGGCTTATCTAGAGATATGACATATATTCCACATTATTAATTAGTACCTTCATATAGTATCTATATCGCCAAATCGGCCCGCATCCTACTAATGACAAACTCGGCCCCTATAGGAAGCTCGGCTTATACTAGGTGTACTGGTCGATTTTTTTTTCTGTATTGGCCTATTCATCACGAAAACATACCTATATAATTCTGACCCCCTTAAATCCCACTTTTATATAGTAAAACTGGGGTTTACAGGGGTGTACATTATTTTTCTTATTCCTGCTCAAAAACATAGATTGTGGGTACTCGTTAGAACCGCCTCGGCGAGGCGGTTCTAACGAGTACCCACAATCTACGTTTTGAACCAAAATATGAAAAATATCAGTATTTTTCATCGGAAAATTTTCATTTTTTGGTGGTCAGATTTTCAGTATATTTGAATAGGCATGTTTTCGTATTGTTTTTTCTGCATTGTCCGACTCTTTCCTGTATTGACCAACTTTTTTCATATTGACCAAATTTGTCTATATGGATGGTATGCCATTTTGACGCAGTTTATCATTTTCAACGAATTTCAATCTTATTAAAAAGATGGAAGACATAATATGGCCATAAAGCTGCTATGAAAAAATCTACTTTATTGAGATGACCATCGGAAAACAAGATATTTTAAACGATAATAACGAGACCCATGGGCCACTATGCTCACCAGATTTCAAGTGTAGACGACACCAACAAAGACAGACAATGGACCTCTGACAATCCTTTAAGCTCCCGTACAGCCTTTCAGCTCTGGTGAGCTAAAAATCCACTGTTTTGCCTTTTTGCGATACAAAAGTCTAAGAGACCTAAATTGACCGTTGCAACACAGACCAAAGTCAATAGCCATCCTTTGAATAAACCAAGTAGAGCAACTCTCCAGTGTTGTAGGTCCTCGACCTTTCAGTTCCTGAGGCTTAAGGCCATAGTAGTTATACCAAAATTTCAACCCCTGCCAAATCATTTACGGGGAAAAAAAACAGTAAAAGTGCAAAGTACCTCTTGCAACTATGCTAAAAAAACAAACAAACAAAAATAAAAAAAAAAAAAAAAAGAAAGAAAAAACATGAAAATAAATATATATTCGGGTTGAACATAATAATTAGATTTATGTTTACAACAAACTTCGATATATGTACGATGCTTCTCATACAAAACTGTTTGAGTAAGAATTTTGAGCCCTGATGCGCTTATTCATAACTGCAAATTATTACGCTGTATGGAGATGGCCGATCTTGATAGCCGATAGTAGAACGGAAAAGTACGAGTATTTGCGTATCTGAAGGTGAGAAAAGAATATCAACCGATTGTGATGTTTGAAACACCGTATTATGCCTTATATCTTTTGATAACGTTTTACTGTTAAAAAAAAGATAATTAAATATTAACCAATGAAAGACAGACTGGTACCTGAAAATTTCGTCATGGGTTTTACATAGAGTACAATAAACAGAGAGTCAGTCCCCGTACATACTATTACAACTGCGCAACTTCACGCGCAACTGACGCTGCTGCATTAAAATCTAAAATCACTTACTAGAGAACACAAAATTGAGTTTCTCAGACGTACGGTTTTCGTTCCAGGCCTTGTAGGCAAAGGTGCTTGTGCGTCCATCTGTCCGGCCATCTGTCTGTCTGGAGTTATCTCCCTAACTTATACTCAGGATGCAAGCCTTATGTTTTCATGATTTTTGTATTCTTTGTTGAAAATCACTTAAAAGGGAACACAAAACTGAATTTCTTAGTCTTATGGTTTAAGAGTTACAGGCCTTGCGGGCAAAGGACCTTATGTTTCTCCTTATTTTTGCATTCTTTGTTAAAAATCACTTTCTAGAGAACACAAAATGGAGTTTCTCAGACTTATGGTTTGAGTTAGTGATCTTGCAGGCAAAGGACCTTATATTTCTCATTATTTTTTGATTCTTTGTTAACTAGAAATGTGTCCAAAGTACACAGATGTCCCCGCATTGACGTAGGCTAATTATATCCCCGGGATGCCGAAGGGGTATATAGTTTTCTTCGGTTCCGTTTGTCCGTTCATCCTTCCGTCTGTCCGTCCGTGATTCCGTCCGTTAACCCTTTCTATAACCAAGTTTTACTTCGAAGTTTTTTGATTACTTATAACTCTGCAGCCACTGATTAAAAACTTTTCAAATTTGGTATGGGGGTACCTGGCAGGGTCCATTCTACATCTATGAACCCCTGAGTCATGCCCCAGGGCGGGGCTAGAGGTCAAAATCTAGGAAACCCCAGTAAAGTAGTATATTGCAGTTTACTTATACAAACAATCTCTTAATAAAGAAGGATGGGCATCAGACATGTTTATCACATCAACATTAAGCTTAATAAGGTCAAGGTCATTGTGACCTTATTTTCATGCTCCAGTGGTTTTGCCATATATTTTGAAGCCTATTTAATGGATTAATGCCTCAAAAAAGTAATATATTGCAGTTTGTTTATACAAACAACTTCTTGATAAAGAAGGATGCGCATCAGACATGTTTATCACATCAACATTCGATGTAATAAGGTCAAGGTCATTGTGATCATATTTTCACGCTCCAGCGATTTTGCCAAATATCTTGAAGACTATTTCATGGATTAATGTGGTACTTGGAATATTGGTTCTGTGACACCACGACTGACAGCTTAACAAATGTAGGTCACCTTGACCTATATTTCATGGTCCAGTAAAAATTTTGCTCCATAACTTGAATGTTATTTGATGTATGAACATGACTATTTGATTCTGAATCTTTATGATCAAACAGTTGACCTAAAAGTAAATGTAGGTCACTGTGACCTATATTTCATAGTTCAGTGATTTTATGTTACATCTTGAAGACAATTTGATGTATTACTATCATATTTTGGGATTATGTAACCTATATTTCATATTCGTGATTTTGTCTTATATCTCCCACTATTTGATACCTAATTGTCATATTTACATATAATGACTTAGTGTGACCCAAACTTTCACCTCAAAGTAAATATAAATCAGGATGACCTATATTTCATGGTCAAGTGATTTTGCTTAATATCTTTTAGATTATTTACTGGATTAACATCATAGCTGGTATAATGGATCAGTGTGACCATTAGATTAACTTCTCACGTATACGTAGGTTAGTGACCTATATTTTATGGCCCAGCAAATTTCTTCATGTCTTGAAGACTATTTACTCCAGAAAAGCTGTACTTGGGATAATAGATCAGTGTCACTCAGAGACTGATATTGTAAACTATAGTTTGCCTTATATCATTGTCATTAACTTTAAAATATTTTATAATTAAGAAATGGCGCCGGCCGGAGGTATTCGTGACCCTCTGGGCACTTGTTCTAGTTTGGCAAGGTTGCATAGTTTTATAGCGGTACCAAAAGCGCGGGCATCCGTGTACTGTGGACACATTTCTAGTTTTTGTTGTTTTTTTTTATATATATATATTTTGAATCTCTAATCATTTGTCAATGCATGCAAATATTTAATCTTGTTTCAATATGGACGCAAATTTATCTTGTTATCTTGTCTATACAAACCTTTGAAGGACAACATGAACATGCGGTTTCACGTCTTCACATTATTTCATCTACTCTTTCAGATAATTAAACTTTCATTAATATTCGGATTAATTTTCGAATTTCTGCAAGAACAGATTGTACAAATCTCAAACTGGCATTTGTGTCACTCAGTGGTTGTAAAATAAAGGATTGCCTTTGGAAACAAAGAACACACAAAATCACGAAAATCGGAGATTCGGTTTGATTGAGTCTTTTTTGAGGCTGCATACGCCCCCTAGCGCCGACTAGCGCCGGCTTAATCAGTATTCGATTTTCAAGACACCAGGATGGGCTCAATGATCCCAAAGAAAATAAAATATAACCTGCACTATGATTATGTACGGGGAGACTTTTTACGGCCTCCATAGGGCACAACACCAGCTACAGTAGAGTAAAATAAAAATAAAAAAGGACTTCCTTTGGAAACAAAGAACACACAAAATCACGAAAATCGGAGACTCGAATCTCTTCATATGCAACACTGTAGTTTGTGAGGCTGCATACGCCCCCTAGCGCCGGCTTAAACGCTATTCGAGTTTCAAAATAACCAGGATGTGCTCAATGCTTTCATTCGGATCAGTTACTTAATTGACATGTGCATAAATAAGTACATCATGAAAATCTTTGCCATTTTGAAAACAAAATAAATAAATAAATAAATAAACAGTTAAAGATGATTAAATGCTGTGTAACTATTCTTCCTGTTTGTCACTCGATGTAGGAGGAGAGGGACTATAGAAATGACCCTTGTCCTTGTGTGTGCCATTCTATCCCTCTGTGTGTCCATCACACATGTTGCGCCCCTAGCGCCTCCAACATCTTTTATCGGAGCTTCTGAAATTTTGAAGATGTTCTTCTTTTTTATACATATATGAGGATGTACATGTGGTATTGAATTTTTTATTTAATTATTTCTGACATAATTACAGCCCTTGTGAACTGAGAAATAGCATTTTTTAAAGCTTGTATCCACAACTCCTCCTACATCTTTAATTGGATTCTTCTGAAATTTCGCATGTTTTCTTATCATTATATGAAGATTTGCTTGTGGTTTTGAATTGTTGAGCTTGTTTCATTCAAAGCTACTGACAAGGATTTATTAGCCGATACTGCGCATTATGGTCCACACTCTTTCTTATAGATTTATCCATTACTCTTACATCTGTTTTAGATTTTTATTTACCCAAACATTTGGTAACATTTGGCATTCAGCCTTTATTTATCAAAATACCACCATTATATGTCTTCAGGAATATTTCTTTCTTCTGATCATAATCAGTTGAAAGCCTGTATTTTACTTTCATGTTATAATTAATAAAACCATGAACAAAACTAGCTCTTTCGTTTTCATTGCTACATATCCAGTGACAGTTCAACATTAATGTCATTCCTTTGTCTTTAAATATTACCAGCGCAGAAGGCTCCGAAAAAGCTTATAGGACAGTTCTCCGTTGTTGTCGCCGTCATAGTCTGTCATCGTCAACACTTTCAGACAACATTTCCTCTGACACCACAAGGACAATGGAGCCCAAATTTCATCCGTAGCATCCTTGGGCTGCGGGACTGAAAGTTTGTATTTTCTATGAAAATCGACACTTTGGTTTGGTACAGTTTCCATATACTTATAATGGGAAAGTATTTACTGCCAAGCAATTGCAGATACTTTGACAAAACGTATATTGTAATGTTCCTTGAGTAATCTTTTATCAGCAATAGGGCTTTATTTTTACTGACTGCCATGGAAAGTAGAAAGAATTCCTTAAAATTATCACCTCAGAAACCATATCCTCTATGAGGCTGAGACTTTCTATTGAAATATTCATCATACTAGCCGTTACAGATTTTGTATTTATTTAAAATGTGGTGAGCTTTGAAGCCCCTGGGCCCTCTGATGCCCAGGCCACCAGCGCTTCGATTACCATGTATGGGCATGACGACCCAACCCCATTGAGGCTTTATATGCAATGTAGCCCAGCGGTTTTAGACAAGAGTTTAAAATTTCTGAATCTGAGGGACCCGGGACTAAGGTCTGTAAATGATCTTGATCTTTGGTATTTATAACAGTTCACTTAGCCGAGTGCATAAATCAACTCTGATGGCATAAATTACAATAACTGCAGAAAAATCCACTGGTTTGCCTTTTTTTCCTAAACAAATTCCTAAGTGACCAATTTGACCTTAACTTAAAATAGGTCATGGTCAACCAAGGGTCATCATTTGCATTCACTTGGTAGAGCTTCAGTCTCCAATGCTGCGTACCAAGTTTCAAGGTCATCGGCCTTTCAGACCTAGCAGATTTAGAGAAGCTAAATAAACTGAATCTCAGGCATCACAACAAAGGTCAGTAAATGACATTGTCCTTTCGTATTTATAAAAATTCATGATTTTGTTTGCATAAATCAATTTTGAGGTCACAGGCTACAAAACTCAGAAAAATCCATGGTTTCACATTCACATTACCCCCTGCAAAAACCTAAGTGACCGATTTTGATCTGGCCGTAAAAAAGGCCAAGGTCAGCCAACGGTCATTATTTGAAAAAAAAAAAAAAAAAAAAAAAAAACTTGATGGGGCTGGAGCCATCAATGCTGCATACCAAATTTTAAAGTCATCGGCCATTCGATTCGTGGGAAGGAGATTTTCAGATGGTTTTACCATATATGGGCGCTGTGGCCACTTTGGTCATGTGACCCAAACCTTACAAATAAACAATGAAACGCGATGCAGTTTTGACCTAAATTCCACCACAACCGGATCATCATTCCGAACTTGATCAATAATCAAGAATACCGATACTGACCCAGGAGGTTATAGAGAAATCATTCGAAGGTGTGGGCTGATATTTTTTTCATTGTAAATGCACGGTTTTGCTGCTGTGATGATATATTGTAGGGTTCAACTGTAAGTCTTTAACACATTCTGAGAAAATAACTTTTCGACATATTCCCTGTATAAATGTATATATGGGGAAGCAAATTAACTAAGGTAATCTTTTTGATGTTTATTTTATTACACTGCAGCTGGTGTAAGTGCCGTGTGGCGGCGGTAGAACGTCTCCCCGTACTTTACCATAGTGCAGATTATATTTCATTTCTTTTTGGACCATTGGGCCCATTGTGGTATATTTGAAAATGGAGTTCTGCTCATGTATACGCTAGAGGGCGTAAGCAGAGTTACATACTTCAATACTGCTTATGAAGAGTCTAAATAAAACCGGGACTCCCGTTCTTTAATCTGTAGTGTGTTCTTTGTTTCCAAAGGCATTCTTTTTGACATTTATTTTACAACTGCAGCTCGTGTAAGTGCCGTGTGGCGGCGGCAGAACGTCTCCCCGTACTTCATCATAGTGCAGATTATATTTCATTTCCTTTGGGACCAATGGGCCCATTGTGGTATATTTGAAAATGGAGTTCTGCTCATGTATACGCTAGAGGGCGTTAGCAGTGTTGCATACTTCATTACTGCTTATGAAGAGTCTCAATAAAACCGAGACTCCCATTTTCAAATTCATTTCCAAAGGCAATCTTTTTAACGTTTATTATATTGCCGAAAAAGCCAGGACGTCAGCCTAAATTTACGACTTAAACAAATTCGGCAAATCTCAGTCCTAATGCTACATACCAAGACTCCGCCTTAAAACTGTCTTGGTTCTGGAAGAGATGATTTTTAAGTGTTCCGTAGTCATAGCAGCCTTCCCTTGGCAACGAAAAAAAAAAAAAAAAAAAAAGAAGAGATCTGGAACAAACAATGACAAGACATAGCAGCACAGCTGCAATCAGCTAAATATAAATAAGAGGCCCAAGGGTCATGGCTCGCTCACCTGAGTCAAATATAGCCACTGCAGATACACAGATGTTATGCAACATTTTTCCAATCCTGTCTTTGCAACTAATGAAAGGATCATCATCTTGAGCAGTTCTTGGTTTTGAAGAACAAGATTGTGTTTTTATTATTAATTTTAACGATATATGGACGTAACAGTCAAAGAAGCGTGAACATTTGAACAAACTCTCAATCCTGAGTCAACAGTAGGATCAACAAAAAAATGGTTGAAAATTGGCCAACTGGTTTCAGAAGAGGTTATCTAATAACATGATTTTAAACATGTATACAGCACACAGACAGGGGAAGATAACTTTGTGGAACCTTTCAATTTCAATTGTAACTTAAAGTTTTTGCTACTTTGATCATATATTGTGAGTTTTAGCCACTTCAGCTGTTTTTGTCTTTGTGTGTGTGTGCAGGCCCGTACGCAAAAGGGGGTGGGGTGGGGGTGGGGGTTCGGGGGATTCAAACGCATCCCCTTTTTGGGCAAATTACTTCAAAATCATGCAGTTTTTTACCCCAAGCTCATTTTTCACCCCTAATTTTGGCATTTTCTTAGCATTTGCATCCCCCTTCTCAGAGTAGCTAAAATTTCGCACCCCCCCACCCCCCATTCAAAAGTCTGCGTACGGGCCTGGTGTGTATTCACTGCTCTCAAGGGTCATTCTTTCTATAATCAGTTTATCTTCACCAAGACGCAGGGACTTGTCAAAGTCTCATCTTCATTGAATACATAAAGAAATGATGGGAGAAGGGTATCTCAATTGCATAAAAAAGGTAAGAGAAAAGTCCAGGGATTGCCACAATCGCAAACAGCAGTCCTTCCCAGACACCAAGAGGAAGAGGAAATCGACAAATCCAAACAAACACAAATCGAACAAACGTACGAAAAGCACTAAGATTAGCTCTCTCTTCCCCAAGCGAGGTAATCGCAATGCTAAAAGGACTGAAAAACACAAGAACGAAATGACACAAGGTAAGAAATAAAACAAATCGCCTCGTAGAATAAACCACAAAGCAACAAAGAGTAAGACTAACACCGGGACAACCGCTTTAGAACGGTCAGTAGAATAAACCACCGGGGGGGGGGGGGGGGGGGGTTTAAAGCACTTTTACAGCTAGCCAACTTCACCCTGGGTCCCGATGCTACTCTTAACCCTTGTCCTGCTGAATAAATTAAGATGCTACGCCCACTTCTAATTTTCAGCCAATTGGATTACTTGATCCAGGTTGTTGCTTTAATTTACATACTTAATGGCAAACAGCGCAGATCCAGATCAACTGGCTTCTTCAGAAGCCAACTGATCTGGATCTGCACTGTTTGTAAAGGCAGGACATATCCGGGTTCAGCAGGACAAGGGTTAATACAGAAATACATAAAAATTCGGTTCGCTTTAAGGGTCCCAACTCAGTCAATGCATCAAAGTGAAAACATAAAAGTCAAATTAATCACTATAATAAACAAAGACGAGTACATGCCACTCAAACATTTGCTACACATCCCATGTCTCTTTACAGGGCTAGCTGTGAGGGTCTAATTTTTCCCTGCTGGTGTTTAACAGGAACTTCTTTACCTGCTGGTGCTTCGAAAATTTCCTACTTTATAATTCCACAACGGCAACGAAATAAAATGGCTACTGGTCATAAAACATTTAAAATGGGTAGACAATGATCAAATGATCATAACTGCCAAATATGGTTCACATCACTTCACCGGTTAAAGGCTCAAAATTCCTCAAAAACTGCGTTTTTATTATCCAAGAAAGGTTTAATCATTGCTATATGGTATTAATATGATCATAAAATATGGCATCTGACAGCCTGTAAAATTTCAGTTGTTCTCTCAGTCTTGACCTGGATCAAAAATGAAATGATTTTTTACCGTATCTCTGAATTAATTTTGGCAACATTAATTCAGAGATACGATGAAAAATCATTTCATTTTCTTGTTTTCTTTGGACGTACAATACCTAAGCGGACCAAACCAGTATTTGTAATTTTGAGCTGCATTAGAGTTAAGTGCGAGATTTCGAGCGAGTTAAACTAGTTTAAGACACCAGGGCCAAGTTGTTCGTGAAAACTTGGATCATTATATATGGCATATAAGCTTATATTTTAGCTGAAAAATGAGAGTAGCTTTAGCATTTGCAAAAGCTACTTACATTTTTCAGCAAAAATAATTATGAATTAGATAAATTAGATACTGTATTTTCAAAACCAGTTAAAAAGTTTGACCACTAACAAGCGTGTTAAGCCAGCGATGCTTTGAACAACTAGGCCCAGTCGTTGTTTCTGCTGATCGTTCCAAGGCAGTTCCTCTGTTGCAATCCTTTGCTTATTGGTTATAGATAACGTTGTGTCTTGTCATTGTTTTGTTCCTCACCTTTTCTTCCTTCGGTTCCTCGGGAAGGCTCAGCTATGTGTGATGACTTTTCCTTGGTAAATACTTTTTTTTTGTAGAATCATTCCTCATGTCTTAGTAGTCTGGTACAGAGCATTTTCACGGGTATGATAAAAACTATGTGTCCGTAAAATAAAAATCTAAAAGGTTGCCTTTGGAAACAAAGAACACGCAAAAGAACGCAAATTGGAGACTTAGTTTTATTTAGTCTTCATATATAACAGTGTGGTTTGCGAGGCTGTATACGACCCCACTAACGCCTGTTTAAGCGGTATTTGATTTTTAAAGTAACCAGAATGGGCTTAATATCAAAAAGGATATAAAAAACCCTACACTATGATCGTGTACGGGGAGAAGTTTTACGGCCGCCACTCTAAGACTACCTTATCCTGCGTCTAGAAAGGGCTACGTTTCGTGAGTGTGTCTTTCCTAGGCATACCATATCTATTTGTAGTATGCAGGGATGTACCAGTGTCCCTTTTCCACCACAGATACATGTAAGCTACAAGAGTTCTTGGCTACAGAAGCTTGCTACAAATAATAACGTAAATGGATACAATTTCAAGAGACAACTCTGTCAAAATTGTTTTGCTTTGCTTTTGAAAAGTGGTCTGCTCTAATAAAATGTGTTTCCTTTAGGAGAAAATTCGTTTCTTTTAGGGCAGACCCATTTTCTGACGGAGTTTGGTGTGCAGGAAAGCAAACAAGGAACTTACAAGAGTTGTCTCCCTAGCAAAATGGCAGAAAGTTAACCAAGTGATTCCAGTTTCCTTAAGATGACTTCTCATGAACTCTCATATGCTTCTTAAGATTTCCATTAAGAGCACAAGTATAATGACAAATGGTACAGCTATAAGGCTTTTCCCCAGTATGTACCCTTTCATGTGCAATCATAGATTGTTTTGTGTAAAATCCTTTACCACAGTGAGAACAAAAATTAGTATAATCTTTAGTATGCCTTTTCTTGTGCTCTGTCAAACCTTGTATCCGTTTGAATGCAGCATTGCACTGATCACATTTAAAATCTTTGGTTTCCCTGTGAACTGTTTCATGTCTCTTAAGTATATCTGGTGTTTGGAAAGTCTTTTCACACTTACTACATCTATAAGGTTTATCGGACTGAGCTTCATGATAGTACTTTAAATGGAACTTCAATCCACTATATCCCTTAAACACCTTTGGACACTTATGACAAGAATACAACTGTCTTAATCCTACGTGTTTATTCTTTTTGTGAGAATAGAGTCTACTAAAACCAGAGAAGGTCTGTCCGCATTCATCACACATATAAGGTTTCTCTCCTGTGTGTTTGCGATAATGTTCCTTCAGTTTACGATATTCAATGTACTTTTTTCCACAAACACTGCACTCGTAATTCTTTAACTTGAGATGGTAATTAATATGTATCTTGTAACTTCCCGTTAACCCAAATAAAAACACTTTTCCACAAAATTCACAGACATGTCTACATTTATCCTCCTCTAAATGCCTGTCATAGTTTTTCTGATATTTAAAAGTGTGTTCACAATCTTTGCAGTAAATTTTGACTTTTTTATTTTTGCTTTTCTGATTGACTATATTTGTTTTTATTTGCCTTAAATCTTTACTGTCAGCTGGTTTGTAACTTCTTAAATTTGGTCGTTGTGTGCTGTTTCTTGGCTTGGTACATGTTTTGACTGCTTGTTTAGTTCGCTTTTCATTCTTCTTTATTACTAAGTCAATATGTTTCTTACATTTCCTTACATTAGAATTGCAATTTTTTTTACTTTTAAACAGCTTCTTACTATCCGACTGTTTTGTTGTGTGTGCTTTAGTATTGTTGTCAGATATTGAATATTTATCTTCGTTCATGTCACGATCGGTTTCAGCCCTGCGAAAACAATCAGCTTTATAAGCAAGATCATTATCAGTTTTCAATGCATCAATCTCATGTTTGGGTGAACTAATAACCCCAGAACTCCTATCTTTTTCTGTATTTTTTGTGCTATGACATTCCAATGATTTATTTGAAACCGGCAGAAGAGAACTGGACTCAAACGAATCTATTAAATCACTGTTTTTGATCACTTCATTTACGCACTCATCAGACTTTCCCAATACTTTTCTAGCATACTTTTCATCAGTTATTAAATGTTTACTACTATTTTGCAATACCTTCGTGGAGCAACCTTGGATTTGGTTTTCAAAACGACCTGAAGTCTGTTGGTTTCCTTTAAGTTTTTTAAGATTATCACAGGATTCGCCATTATTATAATTTACGTTAGATTGTGTAAGTTTATTAATTTGACACGCACCAATATGTTCTTCAAAGCTATAAAATGGTTCAGGATCAACATTAACACCACCATGCTCATGCGTATACACACTATCATTTCTACTGCTAAATACCTGAAGTGTCCCTGATACATTTGCATTTTCTATACATTTACTATTCTTGTTTTGTTCTCGGTAATATATTTGTTCCTGAGACTGGATAACATTGCGCCTGTCATCATCCTGGCACTGACTTACAAGAACATCTTCAAGGCAGTTAGTCTGAGCTAGAACTGTGTTGTCATCCGTATTTGTCTGCTTTGGGTAGGTAAAATCGGTAACTACATCTGAAACAATAAACATATCTAAATTTCCTTTAAGCTACCCTTATCGAAGTATAGAATAAAGTGAGCTTTGACCCGCATAACCTCATATTGCATTATATATTAAAAAAAAAAGGTAAGAGAAAAGTCCAGGGAGTGCCACAATCACAAACCGCAGCCCCTCCCAGACCCCAAGAGGAAGAGGAAACCGACAAATCCAACCAAGCACAAACCGAACAAACGTACGAAAAGCACCAAGATTAGCTCTCTCTTCCCCAAGCGAGGTAATCGCAATACTAAAAGGACTGAAAATACAAGAACAAAATGACACACGGAAAGACATACAACAAATCGCCTCGTAGAATAAACCACAAAGCAACAAAGAGTAAGACTAACACCGGGACCACCGCCTTAGAACGGTCAGTAAAGCAAACCACCGGGGGGGGGGGGGGGGTGGGGGGGGGCGGGGGGAGGGAGGAGGGGGGGAGAGGGGGGGAGGGTTAAAGCACTTTTACAGCTAGCTAACTTCACCCTGGGTCCCTTAAAATGTTGAAAGGATCTACGTTTCCCAGGAAACAGTCACTCTACCGTATTTTGATTTTTACTTAAAAAGTTCGGCAAGTGAAGAGGAAATTAATTTAATATTAAATATAGCTATATTATGAGTTCACTTGCCCTTCCCTGCAATGGGTGCGATATTGATACAGTGTTAAGTAATTGGTGTCGCGATTTCTAAGACTGACCAACTGGAGACATATCAAGGGGTCAAGAATAATTCGTATGCGAAGTGTCAACAAAGTCCTTCTGCTGGTTACGGAGGAGATGCGATAACGGGAAAAATTCTAAAAGGGCCAACGGCAGCCATATTAGTCGACGGACCAGAACTAGACCATTTGGACAACGTCCCATACAAAATTCGAAAAACTCTGAAGAGTGGTCTCATGGGAGATGCGACAAGAAGTTTGTTTCAGAGTTTAATAAAGGGGAAGTTGCAAATTCTAAGATGGCCGTCTGGCGGCCATATGAGTCTAAAGACCGGAATCTTTTTCGGGCAGACATATCTAGGAGTTTAGAGGAATCCATATGTTAAGTTTCCACGAATTCTTTCTCTGGTTAGGGAGGAGATGCGATAATGGGAAAAATCCAAGAGTGGCCATATTTGTTGACGGACTAGAACCGGAACCATTTGGATAACACCCCAGACAAGTGTCGAAAAAATCTGAAGTGGTCTCAGAAGAGGTGAGATAACAAGACTGTTACAGTGTTAAGTAAAAGGGGAAGAAGCGATTTGTAAGATGGTCGTTTGGCGGCCATATTAATAAAGAACCGGAAAGTTTTCCCTGAGACACATCTAGGGGTTGACAGGAATCCACATGCAAAATTTTGACGAAATTCCTCCACTGGTTATGGAGATGCGATAACGGGAAAAATCCAAGATGGCTGACTGCGGCCATATTTGTCGACGGACTGGAATCAAATTCGGACGTGCACAACTAGGTCAATATCCCAGACAAGTTTTTTAAAAATCCAACCTGAAGTCTCGGAAGACATGCAATTAGAATGTAGCAGTGTTACGTAAAGAGGAAGTCGAAATTTCTAAGATGGCCGACTGGCGGCCATATTAGTTAATGGACCGAAATCATTTTCGCAATCACAGAGACATATCTAGGGATTCAGAGGAATCAATATGCAAAGTTTCGATGAAATTCCTCCACTGGTTACGGAGGAGATGCGATAACGGGAAAAACCCAAGATGGTCGATAGCGGCCATATTTGTAGACGGTCTGGAACCAAATTTGGGCCTGAAAAGCTTGACCAACAGTGGAATATCCCAGACAAAGTTCGAAAAACTCTGAGCAGTGGTCTCGGAGAAGATTCGATAACGAGACATTGTTAACGGACGGACATACAAACGGGACAGCCCCACCCCGCCCCACCCCGCGTCTGTGGGATAATCTCAAATTCCAGAGCAGGTTATGAACTGAGAGATAGGAATACTAAAAGATTACTATGTTATGTCAGATATATACTTATCACTCAAACTCACAGTAAACAAGAATTCTGCGGAAGGCGTCATCGCACCTGCTGGCGCAAAAGTCACAGGAGCCACAATCAGAATGTGGTTATTAAATAAGTTTATTTCATTCTTAGCAGTGCTTACTTGGAAAACTGGGTTGAAAAAAATGTAGACAAAGTGCCTAGTGGGGCACATATATTCCAGGCCAGTCCCATTCCCTCTAATGGCTATATCTTCAGCACTGACTTTTCGTATCATACAGCCCAATGATAATGGAATGTTGACATAAAATGTGTAAAAGTCACTGGAGCATGAAATATAGGTCAAAGTCACGGGTCAAGGTACCTGCTTATTCAGTACATCAAGGAGAAGCACAATGCAAGATATGGTGGTTTAGGCCTTATAGTTGAGGAGTTATCAAACATCAACGTAAAATGTGTCAAATATAGGTCAAGGTCACTGGGTCAAGGTACCTGCCAAGCCAGTGCAATGAGGTGAAGCACTATACAAGGTTTAGTCGTTGTAGGTCTTATATTTGAGGAGATACCGAACATCAATATAAAATGTGTCAAAGTCACTGGAGTGCACAATATAGGTCAAGGTCACCAGGTCAAGGTACCTGTCGAGTCAGTACATCGAGAAGAAGTGCTATATAAGGTTTGGTGGTTGAAGGCCTTACAGTTGAGGACATATGGAAGGGTGACATAAAAGGTGTAAAAGTCAATGGAGCGTGAAATAAGGTCAAGGTCACCCAGTCAAGGTACCTGCAGAGTCCGTACATTGAGGAGAAGCACTATGCAAGGTTTGATTGTTGTAGGCCTTATAGTTGAGGAGATATTGAACGTTGACGTAAAAAGTATAAAAGGCACTGGAGCGCGAAATATAGGTCAAGGTCATCGGGTCAAGATACCTGCCAAGTCAGTACATATAGGAGAAGCACTATGCAAGGTTTGGTGGCTAGAGGTCTTACACTTGAGGAGATCTGGAACGTTGACGTAAATTATGTCGAAGTCACTGCAGCCAAAATATAGGTCAAGGTCACCGGGTCAAGGTATCTGCTGTCAGTACATTGAGGAGAAGCACTTTGCAAGGTTTGACGGTTGTAGGCCTTATAGTTGATGAGATATCGAACATCGACGCAAAATATGTCAAAGTCACTGGAGTGCAAAATATAGGTCAAGGTCACCGGGTCAAGGTACCTGCCAAGTCTGTACATCTAGGAGAAGCACTATGCAAGGTTTGGTAGTTGTACACCTTATAGTTGAGAAGATCTGGAACGTCAACGTAAATTGTTTCAAAGTCAATGGAGCGCAAAATATAGGTCAAGGTTACTGGGTCAACATATCTGCCAAGTCAGGAGGTCAGGGAGATGTGTCATGCAAGGTATGATGGTTGTTGTAGAATTGTAGTTGATTAGAATACTAACTTCGACGTAAATGTCGAACTTCGACATAACAGAACTGTTAAGAGACGGACGGACGAACGGACAGACGAATGGAAAAGCGGGCACCTATGTCGCAAAGTCAGGAGGTCAGGGAGATATTTCATACAAGGTTTGATGGTTGTTTAGTCTTGTAGTTGATTAGAATACTAACTTTGACATAAATGTCGAACTTCGACATAACAGAACTGTTAAGAGACGGACAGACGGACAGACAGACGAATGGAAAAGTTGGCACCTATGTCGCAAAGTCGGGAGTTCAAGGAGATGTTTCATGCAAGGTTTGATGGTTGTTTAGTCTTGTAGTTGATTAAAATACTAACTTTGACATAAATGTCGAACTTCGACATAAATGTTGACAGACGGACGGACGAATGGACAGACATACGGAAAAGTGGACGCCTATGTTGCAAAGTCAGGAGGTCAGGGAGATGTTTCATGCAAGGTTTGATGGTTGTTTAGTCTTGTAGTTGATTAGAATACTAAGTTTGACATAAATGTCGAACGTCGACATAAATGTTGACAGACGGACGGACGGTCGACGGACTGACGGACGGACGGACGGACAGAAAATCGGACGCCTATATCGCACCCTGCTACAAGCAGGTGCGATAATAAAAACGTGAAATGATAATACCCCGTCATTATCGTGTCATGGGGAGATAACTGTCAAATACTGACAAAAATGTACCCAATACAATCCCAGATCTCCACAATATCAATGCACATATCAAGTTTGGTGAAAATCTGTTTAGATTTCCTTAAGTTATTGTCCTGATACGAAAATACGGATATGTCGGTGTCGGTTAACTCTGTAAAAAACTGACGAAATTTTCCCATTGGCAATCCCGAACCTGACCATCACAATTTCAATGCACATATCAAGTTTGGTGAAAATCTATTTATATCTACTCAAGTTATTGTCCGGAAAGGAAAATATGGATGTGTCGCGGGCAGATTGTCAAAATCTGATGACGTTTGCCTATGAGCAATCCAAAACCAGACTATAAGATCAATGCACACATCACGTTTGGTGAAAATGCACTGATATTTACTCAAGTTATTGTCTGGGAACGAAACATCGGACGTGCCACGGACAAATTATTCTGTCAAAAATTGATGACATTTGCCCATTAGCAATCCCAATCCAGATTTCCACAATATCAATGCACATACCAAGTTTGGTGAAAATGCATTGACATTTACTCAAATCATCGTCCGCAAACGAAAATACGGATGGAGGTACGACAGACGGCCATCACACATGAAACCATAATACCCCGCCACTTTCGTGTGGCGGGGTATACTTTCGTGTGGCGGGGTGAAAAAACACAAATCTGCACTAAAATAAACTAGATGGCTCAATAGAAACCTTATACCAGTGATAAAAAAAAAAAAAAAAAAAAAGAAAAACACAAGCTGGACCATGATGGTCCCCGCCACAGACATCAAAAGTCAGGCGCCAACAGATTGAGTAACTCGTCGTCTTTCAGTCCGAGGCCCGACTTGCTGTTGTGCAGTTGAAAAGTGCCTTTCATGGGAAGTGACCTGGCTGACGGATAACAATAGTGATGTCTAAAAGGACCAGTAGCACTGGAAGCAACATACAAAAAAAGGTAAGAGAAAAGTCCAGGGAGTGCCACAATCACAAAATGCATCCTTTCCTAGACACCAAGAGGAAGAGGAAACCGACAAATCCAAACAAGTACAAATCGAACAAACGTATGAAAAGCACTAAGATTAGTTCTCTTCCCCAAGCGAGGTAATCGCAATGCTAAAAGGACTGAAAAAACACAAGAACAAAATGACAGAAGGTAAGACAGAAAACAAGAGGCCCACGGGCCACGGTTCGCTCACCTGAGTGACATAGCCACTGCAGATATGCAGATGTTATGCAACATTTTTCCAATCCTGTCATCGCAACTAATGAAAAGATCATCATTTAAGCAGTTCTTAATTTTGAAGAATATATATGGCATGACAGTCAATGGAGCGTGATCATTTGAACAAACTCTTAATCACATTTCAACAGTAGGATCAATGTGAAATTTGGTGGCAAATGGCTAAGTGGTTTCTGAAGAATCGTGATTTTATCCATGTAAACAGCTCAGTGGCAGGGAAATATAATAAACATACATAAGAGGGCAGCCATCTTGGATTTCAAATCAGAATGAGTTTAGCTACTGTTGATCTACAAGTCACCTAGATACTTCCAATGAACTTTGAGTCAATTGCCCTTTCGGTTCAGAAGAAAAAGTTCAAAACAGATTTTCAAGATGGTCGCCATGGCCGCAATTTGGGATTTCCTATCGCAATGATTTGAGCTATTTTTATCTACAAGGCACCCCGATGCTTCCTACCAAGTTTCGAGTCAGTTGGCCTTTCAGTTCATAAGAAGAAGAAGGGAAAAATAGATTTTGAAGATGGCTGTTATGGCAGCCATCTTGGATTTCTGATAAGGACGGTTTAGCTATTTTTTGATCTACAGGTCACCCTGATGCTTCCTACCTAGTTTAAAGTCAATAAGCCTTTCGGTTCAGGAGAAGAAGTGAAAAATAGATTTTCAAGATGGCCGCCATCTTGGATTTCCAATCGGAATGATTTTAGCCATTTTTGATCTATAAGTCACCCCCGATGCTTCCTACCAAGTTTCAAGCCAATTGGCTTTTGGGTTTAGGAGAAGAAGCGAAAAATAGAGTTTCGAGACGGCAACCATGGTGGCCATCTTGGATTTCCGATCAGCAGGATTTTAGCTATTTTTGATCTACAAGTCACCATGATGCTTCCTACCAAGTTTGGAGTCAATTGGCCTTTCGGCTCAGATGATGAAGTGAAAAACAGATTTTCAAGATGGCGGCCATGGCTGCCATATTGGATTTCTGATTGGAATGATTTTAGCTATTTTTGATCTACAAGTCACCCCGATGCCTCCTACCAAGTTTCGAGTCAACTGGCATTTGGGTTTAGGAGAAGAAGTGAAAAATAGATTTCCATGGCGGCCATCTTGGATTTACGATCGGCACGATGTTAGCTATTTTTGATCTACAAGTCACCCCCATGCCTCCTACCAATTTCTAAGTCAACAGGCTTTTCGGTGCAGGAGAAGAAGCGAAAAATAGATTTTCAAGATGGCAGCCATGGCGGCCATCTTGGATTTCCGATCGGAAGGATTTTAGCCATTTTTAATCCACACGTCATCCTGATGCTTCCTGCTAAGTTTCGAATCAATTGACTTTTGGGTTTAGGAGAAGAAGCGAAAAATAGATTTTCAAGATGGCCGCCATCTTGGATTTACGATCGGCACGATTTTAGCTATGTTTGATCTACAAGTCACCCAAATGCTTCCTTCCAAGTTTCGAGTCAACTGGCCTTTCGGTTCAGGAGAAGCGAAAAATAGATTTTCAAGATGACTGCCATCTTGGCGGCCATCTTGGATTTTCGATCGGCACGATGCTATCTATTTTTGATCTACAAGTCAACCCGATGCTCCTAGCAAGTTTGGAGTCAATTGGCCTTTCGATTCAGGAGAAGGAGCGAAAAATATATTTTCAAGATGGCTGCCATGGCGGCCAACTTGGATTTCCGATCGGCACGATTTTAGCTATTTTTGATCTATAAGTCACCCTGATGCTTCCTAGCAAGTTTGGAGTCAATTGGCCTTTCGGTTCAGGAGAAGAAGCGAGAAATAGATTTTCAAGACGGCTGCCATAGCGGACACCTTGGATTTCAGAACGGAAAGATTTTAGCTATTTTTGATCTATAAATCACCCCGATGCTTCCTACCAAGTATCGAGTCAATTGGCCCAAGGGTGTAGGAGTAGGCTTTTAAAGCAATTGTTGACGCCGCACGACGGAC
Source organism: Anodontia alba (assembly GCA_964016985.1). Lineage (NCBI taxonomy): Eukaryota > Metazoa > Mollusca > Bivalvia > Lucinida > Lucinidae > Anodontia > Anodontia alba. Next base: position 66,305,021 of record OZ024821.1, on the reverse strand, counting down.
GATGCACAACGGACGACGCACGACGGACATTGACTGACCACAATAGCTCACCATGAGCACTTCGTGCTCAGGTGAGCTAACAAATCACCCCGTAGAATAAACCGGGAAGCAACAAAGAGTAAGACTAACACCGGGACCACCGCCTAAGAACGGTCAATAGAGTAAACCACCGCGGAGTTTAAAGCACTTTTACAGCTAGCCAACTTTACCCTGGGTCCCGATGCAACTCTTAATACAGAAATACATAAAAATTCGGTTCGCATAAAGGCTCCCAACTCAGTCAATGCATCAAAGTGAAAACATACAAAATCAAATTAATCACTATAATAAACAAAGACGAGTACTCATGACTAATTCTACTGTATGCTAGAGTAAATGAAAACCAATAGTTGAATCACGGCGGGCCAAGCCAAAAACATATCGTCAAGCCCCAACCCACTGGTTAAAGTTTTACGAAGAGGCCGTCATTGAGTCTGAGGCCCGAACCGCCGTCGTGCAATTAAAGAGAAGCATAGCCGTCAACAATGATTGGGTTGACAAGTAAGCATGCAGTCTGCCGCATCATATCCAGGCTATCGCCAATTATTTTATAACGGTTAATAAGTTTTCTGAATTGCTCCGAAAAGCTAGATTTTCCTACATTTTTTTCTAAATCTGTACACTAAGTCACCGTAAAACTCTGATTCCGATATACCTTGTTGCAGAAGTGTTTTCAGACTGACGCTATATTTTTCTACCGAGTCACTGTGTCTGCGATAAAATTTCGAAACCGCTTTACCAAGTTTAAAATAACGATAGCCCTGCCTAAGAAGTTTGTCAGTAAAGGCTTTATTACGGTAGTTAAAGTCACTAAGATTTGAAGAAGCTCTGGCGAATCTAATAAGATGAGATATGTATACCCCATATGAGGTACGCCGGGTGACGTCGCCATCCAGAAAAGGGAAAATGACTATATCAAAATCAAAACAGTCCCGTTTATCATAAATTTTGGTGGAAACTGTACCATTAGATATGCATAGATTCAAATCCAAAAAAAAGGTGCCTCGGTATCGGAAGAATTTGCTCTATTTAATTGGAGTTCTGTAGGGTATATGCGGTCCACCATTTGGTCAAAGTAATCATTGTCAATATTTAATACACCATTAAGGTATTTTGAAGTTGAATTGAAAGCCTCAATAATGTCAGCCTGATTTTCACGTGAGAGAGACTTCATGAAATCTCTCTCATAACAAAAAAGAAACAAATCTGCAACAAGAGGAGCACAATTAGTTCCCATCGGAATACCAGTAGTTTGCCTATAAAGTTTAATTCCAAATCTAATAAAAATATTATCCAAAAGATAAATAAGGGCATCACAGACTTTTTGACACGACCATAAATTGTGATAAGTGTATACATCAGAAGTGAAAAAGCACATTCTTCTTTGCAAGCCAAGTATACGGTATTCTCCCGAATAAACGTTCGGTTAATTAAATCAATAAGTTTATCTTTTATAAGATGATGCGGCAACGTAGTATACAGTGTAGAAAAATCATATGTAGACAATTTAGAAGCCTGAAAGTTTTTAGATTTAAATTTATTGAGAAAATCATTGGAATTTTTGATTGACCAAAATAGTTAATTCCGTCACTTTCGTAAACAGTATCATAGTATCTAATCCAGTGTTTTTTAACAGCAGTAAGGCATGGAGTTAGCAGTTTGGACAAAACAGAAGTCGTACATGAACTAGAATTAGCAATGAAACGTGCTTTATAAGGTCGTTTATGCAGTTTCGTTAACCAATATAACGTAGTAAGTCTGTCTTGCTTTTCTTTAATACTCACCGCAGACTTGGCAGTAATATCGATAGAATGGGTATTAACAATACAGCTCTCGTCAGTAGAAATCCGTTCATATGTTTTGGTATTATCAAGTTCTTGTATTAGAGTATTGATATAATAAAGTCGTCACACAACAACAACATTATTAGCAGCTTTATCAGCTGGAGCCAAAACATCCTTCCTATGAATTTCTTGGATACCTTTTTGCAAATATCGAAAAGATAATTTAGGCTTAGGAGGGAGAAAATCAGGAATATTAGATTAAAATAACACACGTTCATCAATGATCTTAAAAATCTGTAATTTCCAATTATTTAAAGCATTAGACTCAACATGCTCCCGTTTACACCAACGCGTACAATAACCATTTAAAGCAGTGGCAATTGTTTCCCGACATTTATTGAAATTGGCTGGGAATCTATATTTAAGTCATTTTGAAATAACTGAGCGAATTCGTGAATCAGTTATAATCTTCAAGTTACCAGTGACAATATGGCCCGCTGGTTGATAACAAAATTTAGAATCTTTACAATCTCAAGAATCAGGGGCACTACAAGCCAAACCTTTAACTTAGTGTAAACCCCTGAGCATGGACGAATTTTGTAAATGTAGGCAAGAGTGATCTATTTTCCTTGTAGGTGACATGGGCTGTTCGGATACTCTGAGTTGTGACGACTGAGAGCGGAATAAAAGCCAGGGTACCGTTTCACTAAACTTCTTAAGTCTAAGATTTTCGTAAGAATTATCTTACGAATTCCTAAGTCAAAAATTGCGTTTCACTAACGTCGACTTCTTAAGAATTTTCTTAAGTTTTTCTTAACTTTTTTCGTAACTTTAAGATAGGGGGTAGGCAGTCGTAACTCCTAAGAAATTTCGTAAGTGTCATGGCGGCCATCGTATTGTTTCAAAACAGAGAAATTCGTCGTCGCCGGATTTTTAGGGAACGGATTAATCCTCTTTTATATATGAATGACCAAGAAGTAGAAGAACGCTATAGGATACCAAGAGCTGGCATAGAGGAGTTGATACAAATGATTGAAGATGATGTCTCTCCAGTATGTACAAGAAGTCACGCTCTTGATGCAACCACAAAAGTTAGTATACCAAAAACATTTTATTTGTTACTCGTTTGGTCTTTGGGAAGCAATTTATACCTGTCTACTGTAGGCGCATATACTGTAGCTACGCTAAATACTTCCGGTGTCACGAATGTGTAGTTTTCTGCAACGATTCGATACCATGATGTTCTCAGACGGACTAATGTTGATTAACACGGATATTTGTGTCATGCAGCACTGAAAAATGTTGTATAGATAGTGTGCATATCAATGCATTAGATGTTCTTTCAAGCAATGGATGTTTTATCACGTCTTCCGTATTGCCGTCCATTAACGAAAAGTGGGTGGGGCCTACTTTGTCAATATGGTTGACTTTAACAGGCATATCAATGCTCAACAGCATCATTCCTTGACAAGTTTTCCCCATTGGGCCAGACTTTACAATCTGTCCGCCACTCTTTACTGACTTAAGTATATGAGTCTGTACACCCATTAACTGCACAGAGGGTTAGGAATGAGTTAGAAGTAGGTCACTGATGGTTAGGGTTAGGTTAGGGTAGTTAGGTCATCATGTTTAGCATACTTCCATTTGAAATATTTACAGTCAGTCAAAGTAATATTAAGTGGCTCCTCCACATTGTATGGAAACCTGTCTGTACTTGCCGTCATTGTGTTTGGCATGTTAGCTTAGTAGTTAGAGCACCTGATGCTAGACCCCCACCCCATTTATCCCCCCCCCCCCCCGCCCCCCTCAAGATTTATCCCATGACATGCTCCATTGCCATTTGCATCATAAGCATGGATGAATGTAACGGTGCACTGTTCTTTGGATGAGATCAAAGGACAGATAGTTAACTGGAATCCTCCTGTGCAGGTTAATGATGGACCTTACCGTAGTTATATGGATATTGTGGCTTTCATCCTGTAAATATGGAGTGTATATAATATACACTGTTTGATGTCCTGCATGGAGGTAAGATGTATAAATTTGAATAAATTTTAGAAAGAAAAGGAAAATCACAGCTCCAGATAAGGCGAATTTCCATCCAAAAAGTACAGATATTTTTTCTTATTTATGCATGAAGGCATATGATGTAGGTACTCATTATAAGCAGATTACTGAGGCGCTTCTATTGAGTTCCTCTGCATAAGTTTTCATGCAGTATTCTGAAAAATGATATATGGATACCCCTCGTTTTTGGGGCTATGTGAATGTAAAGTTTTAATGAAAGATGTTTGAAATGAAGATCAATAGTTTAACCTAAGAACAAAAATAAGAAAAATATAATTAATAAATTAAAACCACAGATTGTGGGTACTCATTAGAACTGCCTTGGATAGGCATTTCTAAGAAGTACCCACAATCTATTTTTGAGCAGGAATATGAAAAATATCAGAATTTTTTTTATCTAAAAATTTCCTTTTTTTGGTAAGTATAATTTTAAATATATTTAAACAGGCATGTTATCTTAATGTAGATGGAATATGACCAGTATAATAATATTTATTTTTCTGAAATGTGATGTACAGCTCAATCACTGTTATATTATGAAATACTTGTAATAAATGATAATATTATAAAGTAGTTAAACCATATTATGCAATAAAATATGACCAACATAGGAATATTTACATATGTACATGTATTTTTCTGAAGTATAATGTACAGTGCGATTACTATTATAATCATTTCTGAAAGTAATAACAGTTATAATGTTATAACCATTTTGTTTTAATGTAATTTGTAAAGTCAGCAGTTCTCTCTCTCTCTCTCTCTCTCTCTCTCTCTAAATATATATATATATATATATTAAGTTTATATCTTGATGCAGATCATATGATTTCACAGGTTAGGTAATACATGGCCCATCTCTGCAGGGCTCTTTCTGGCCGATAGACATCATGGGCCTTTTGAAGGAAAAAATTAGGTAAACAACAACACTTCCTATACCTTTACATAATAAAAAGGCCCATAGTTTCAAGAAGCAGGGGCCTTTTGGAATGGGCCTTTTAGCACAGGGCCCCTTCCAGAAATGTCCCTGTCTCTGTGACTGTGGCTGTAATACTCATTTCATGCTGAACTCAAAGGAGCATATGATGTGTACTGGTCATAAATATTGAAGTACCAACATGAAGCAGTTTTCTGTGTTCAAATTAGTAGTGAATGTGATTTTTTATCTTCATAAAGCAATAAATTGAGCGTCAATTATATAGAAAGTATGAAAAATCTTACCAATTGAGAGTCTAACTTGGAGTCAGTCTCATGACCTCTGGCATCCTGTTGGATTCCTATCAATTTTTAAATGAGCATGCTTCACTGTTCCATTTTCTTAGTACTGAAAGTTTTTGATGGTATCGTGTTTGTCTGTGTTTAATGTGAATATACAGGAATGGCTTGGTGTTGGGTACATATATAACAGTGAAAGTCAGTCCTTGTCGTACAATGGTAGTACTGTCCATGTAGCAGTGGAAAAATGTCAGTTCGAGTCTGACCAAGGACCAAATATATATACTGTTAATGAAGTACTACAAGCCTGTCAATTCCTCATCCTGCATAACTTGCTAAGAAAATGTAACATTTCTGTACCTACATGTAATGAAGTGACTTAATCTTGTTCTATGATTATTATGTTTGTACATGTATTGTTGCATTTCAATATTTATGAGTAGGGAATATGTAATGCCTGAACTGAAAACAGTTTTACAACTTTGGGCTGATGACATGGGTATAAATAGACTGTATAAACAACGATACATGAACACTTTCGCTAGATGAAGATGCACCATAGCAGTCTGAGTAAGGCTTTATCTGTACACAAGGGGAGTATTTAGGTCAAAGGCTGTTAGACTGTGCACATCGAAGGCTTAGATTGCAGATAGATGGGTGCCTTGATTTTGAAATCCACAAAATGTAGGTATATGTACATAAGCATACCTTGGTGTGTGTGTGTGTGTGTGTGTGTGTTGGCAAGGGGCGGCGGGGAGGGGTGGGGGGGTGGTGCAGGAGAGTGGGCACTATGTTTACATACATTATACCACATGAGTGGTCATCACATATGACTTTCATAAATATATTCAGAAATGACCACTATTTTGGGATTCTTCTTTTGTATATGTCCTTAAGTATATGTATAAATACATAAGCATACATGTACCTTGGTGTGTGTGGGGGGTTGGGGGGGGCACTATGTTTACATACATTATATCACATAAGTGGTCATCACATATTACGGTTTCCATAAATATATTCAGAAATGACCACTATTTTGAGATTCTTCTTTTGTATACGTCCATTTTTCTCATATCATCTGTCATTAATTATGCTGGAGCTTCTGCAAGAAACAATAAACTGCATACTGCCCCCTAATGTTTTAATGCAATACAATGATAATCCATCTGTATTAAACAAATAGATAGTCATTTTGTGACATTAACTGTATAAAAAAAATCAGTTAACAAAGGAAGGCCAATAAAATGGTGCACTATGGTAATAGTTGACTTTTTTTTGTGGTCGTATAGAGTACAATAACATTGGTTTTGTTTCATTTCAGACTTTGATTACACTGAAATATTTAGCAAAGGGGAACTTCTATAGTGAGACGGGTGACATACATGGAGTGTCTAGGAGTTCTGTTTCCAGAGCCATTGCTGAAGTTGTTGCTGCCCTTAACCAAAGGTTGAGCAACATACAGTTTCCGACAAATGATGCAGAGCTTCTTGAAATTAAAAGAAAGTTCTACCAAGCTGCTGGAATTCCTAATGTGATTGGTGCTGTTGACGGTACATTAATTCCTATCATTGCCCCAAAAGGACAAGATGAACCTGCTTACAGAGAAAAGTATATCAGACATTAATATAGGTTATAAGATATCTGATATACTCTACAGTATAATAACAGAGAAAAGTATATCAGACATTAATATAGGATATAAGATATCTGATATACAAATTCAGACATATCCTTTATTAGATATCTTATATTTTACATAAGATCTTGTATCCTACATAAGATATCTGATACAGTATATAAGATATTTGTTTTGCAAAATGAATAGTAAAAGGGCTTGCAAGCAAGCCATTTTCCTATTTATTTTATAAATCATATATCTTATTTGATATATCATATATCTTATATAATATATAAAATATCTGATGTGTTATATAAGATATAGAAACAATATATCCTATAAGTCAATTAAGATATGTTATATGCTTTATAAGATATCTTTTATGCTGTATAAGATATCTAAAGTAACATATATCTTATATGCTATATAAAACTGATACATAAGAAATATATGATATATTATATCGTATATAAGATACCTTATTTATGAAAGAAGATATCTCATTTTTTTTTTCAAGTCAATTAAGATATCTCATATAGTATATCAGCTATCTTATTTAGTATATCGGCTATCTATAGTAATAAATAAAATATTTTATTTAACAAATAATATATATTGTAAGGTAGATAAGATATATGTAGAATTAAATAAGATATCTAATATATTATATCAGATATCTTATATAGGATATAAAATATATAATACAAGATATAAGATATCTGATATACTTATTCAGGTATTTGATATCCTATATGTACAATATTATAGATTTAGTCAAGTTTAAACACTGGTGAAACAGACATGTCAGGTAGGCATGGTACTTGTTTAAGACAAAGGAGAATGTCTCCTAGGAGTTTATTTGTTCTTTCTGCCTGTTCCCATCTTTGTTGGCCTTGACTTTTGAGCAAAGAAAGTTTTTGTTTTTTTGTTTCCAACAGTTCTTTCTGCACCTTCAATTTTTCTCTTTCTATTTCCAATATTGATTCAAAGGACTCATCTGAAACGAAAGAATAAAGGAACAACTCATGAAGTATATATATATATGTTGAGAGTTAATCAATAACAGTGCAAATGATTTGTTTACCTGAGGCCTTTCGGGTTTCTCCTTCTTCATAGGTTTTCTAATTTAAAAGAAATGATATAAAAAGTCATTTCTTTTAAAATAGGAAACCTCTGAAGAAGGCGAAAGCTGAAAGGCCCCAGGTAAACAAATCATTCGCACTGTTAATGATTAACTCTCACCATACAGTTTAACATCTATCATTTCAGCATCCTTTCTGGATTCAGTGCTACCAAAAAAAGATTTTTTGTTAGATGCTCCTCCTCTCAATTTTTATGTTCTTCTGTATTAGGAGTTACATCTGGACCCGTGGGTGGTTGGGTGATGCGAAGGTGTCATGTATCTTTTGTCACCGGGGCATCCAGCTGATATTGGTTTATAGTTGGGCAAGGCCTGCTATCCTTGTAGCAGGTAAGGGTAGGGAGGTGATGTTTTTATTTCTTCTGTTTCTTCACTTTCATTCCTGTTCCTCTTTATTCCCTGTTCCTTTATTTCATCTCTTCTGCTTTCTCTTCTGTCTCTTTTCTCCCTTTCTCTGGGAGACGACATAATTTGACCCACAAAGGTTGACATATCGTTAAACCCCATTGAATCAATCAATACATCGGGACCCAGTGTGAATTTGGCTGGCCATAAAAGTGCTTTTGTTTTGTGTCTTATAGTGTGTTAATTTGATCTTGTGTTTTTTTATTCCTTTTAGCATTGCTATTACCTAGCTTCTGGAAGAGAGAGCTAGTCTTGGTGCTTTTAGTACTTTTGTTCGATTTGCGCTTGTTTTGGTTTTTGTCTGTTTGTCTGTTACCTCTTCCTCTTGGTGTGCGGGAAGGGCTGCGGTATGTAAATGTGGCACTCACTGGATTTTTCCTCCGCCCCCTCGCCCCCGCCCCCGCCCCCGCCCCTCACCCAAACTCCAAACTTTTCTTTAAGTTAGTAATTTCAAATGTTTTACCTCCCAAGGTAACAGTTTACCTGTAAGTTCTGTCGTGCCATGCTGCCCTGTATTGGAAGAAAACATGCTATAACAATCGACTGCCCATGAAACTGACAGGCTGCTGTGCTCATTTACTTATAGATTTTGAAGATAACTATAAATTATTTACCATGAGAGACTGCTTTCCTCTTTCTACGTCTGTCACCACTTGTATTGAATTGCTCTTTTACTGCAAAGCAGACAAACAGTCAAAAATGAGTCCATTACATTTACAAACTAGAAAGATGTATACTTCGCTACTTTAAAGAGTTCTGGGTCGACTGTTTGTCCATCGACTAAAAGTTAGTAATTAAAACTATTGCAAACTATATCACTCCCTTTAGCTGACTATTAACCCTTGAAGCATCAGAGAATTGTTGAGTTGTTTTTCAGTCCACACAGTTACTAAGTGTATTAGCTAGAGGTGCTAATGTCCACGTGACAATGAATGATTTGTATTGAATCTAGGTATCAGTGCACGAAATACTGACAACTAGCAATTATGATTCGCTTTTTTTTTCATCTGAGACGCGAACGGATCCGGGCAGCACTTATCAAAGCCTTTCTTGATTATAACATGGAATTCTCTTGATTCAATTACGTTTAACCTTTGATGAAATGGCGACTGCGAGCCCATTTTGACATCCTATAACGTTTTGTGTGCAATAATATTTAGTAATTTGGTACACAAAGGATCTTACCCGAGATGTCATTCGTCTCGCAATTTATGAAACGAACTTTCGCCGACTTTCATAAATTTCATATAATATGACCATGAGAGTATTACTAAGTATATCATAATTATTCTGATTTTAATATAAGAAATTCAAAAAAATTTCAAAAGAAACAATAGGGTTATCAAGGATGCAGTCATACCATTACGTGCATGTAACCATTTGATATTACACATGTGTTCAAATAAGTTTTTTTTTTTTTTTTGATATGACGTTATTCAATGTATAACAACTACATTATATGATAAAATTGAAGATTACCTGGTTCTTCTTCTGCTGTTTCGGCTCTGGGCTTTGGTTCAGCTGAAGTACTAGGCTTGCATTCTGCAATACATATGCAATTAAATGTCGGTCCGTTATACAAAGGGTAAAAATAAGTTTTGAGAAAGATTCATGTTGAAAGCTTCAGAAATGTGACATCTAGAGTGTTAACAAGATTTTCTTTTGATTTTGCCTGATGACATAGTTTTTTACCCCAACTGACCCAGTTTTGTACTTGACCTAGAAATCATCCAAACAAACATTTTGAGCATCATTCATGATGATTGATTCAAAAAATGTGACCGCTAGAGTGTTAACAGTGTTTTCTGTTACTTTGGCCTGGTGACCTAGTTTTTGAACCCAAGTGACCCAGTTTTGGACTTAACTTAGACATTATCAAAACCCATATTTTGAGCAAGATTCATTATTATTACTTAAAAAATGTGACTGCTAGATGGTTAACAAGACTTCCTTTTGATTTGACCTGGCGACATAGTTTTTGACTCCAAGTGACCCAGTTTCGAACTTGATAAAAATCATTTATACAAAGATATTATGCAAGATTCAAGATGACTACTTCAAAACATATAACCGCTAGAGTGTTAAAAAAGGTTTTCCTTTGATTTGGTGTGGTGACCTACTTATTGACTACAAGTGACCCGGTTTCGAACTTGATTTAGAAATCATGAAGACAAATTTTGAGCAATATTCATGATGATTACTTAAAAAAATGTGACCCCAAGAGTGTTAAATTTTTACTTTGGTTTGACTTGGTGACCTAATTTTTGACCCCAAGTGACACAGTATATAACTTAACCTAGATATGATAGAGGCAAACATTCTGAGCAAGTTTCATCAAGACTGGGTCAAAACTGTGACCTATAGAGTGTTAACAAACTAATTGTTGACGACGAACGATGGACGACGAACAATGACGGACGACGGACAGAGGGTGATAACAATAGCTCAAACTAAGCTTTTGCTCAGGTGAGCTAAAAAGCTAAGATAATTGAATATTAGCTGGTAAAAAACTCATTTAAAAGTGAAGATAATTCTTTATAGTTCCAATGTTCTAGTGACGAGCTATGATAGTGTTCCTTTCAGAATGTACTAGGTGAACTTTGTTCATTACCATATGGTCACATTTCTATGAATGTTATATAAAAATCTTTCTTACTACAGTAGAGGATATTATAAGAGTTGGAATGCCATTTGAAATGTATGAAATGTTCGTTTGACGAGTTTCACGAAATGTTCACGATTGACAACGAGTATGGGTTGATCATATAACAATTTTAAACATTTTTTCCCTTTCTTTCTTTTCTTGTTATTGTGGAAGCAGTTCTGAACAATGAACCTGTAAGTTGAAAGCATGGTGTAATGACAGGCGTCAGTCACAATGTGTTATTACACCTGTTGTCATGTCACTTTTATGACATGGCGTTATGCTCTAAATAACAGAGACAATATATGATAAACGTGTACAATTTACTATGCATTATTTGGCGAAAACGATGTTTTGAAAACTAACATTTTAGCATTGAGTTTCAAGGTTAACAGCGGAATAGCGTATTTAAGGTTGAAGAATTATATCAGAATAATTAAAAAAGTTTCATCAAATATGTATTTGTGCTACATACCTTCTGTTGATTTAGTTGCAGCTACAGTGCTATCCACGTCCCCACTTGGTCCAACTGTTAAAATATAGTCAGAGTAAATATATAAAATAATAGTACCAAGTATAGTCATACTAGAATGGGACATGCTCGAAATGAACAATTTAATGTGTGATTGGATGCAGAATGTCGGGTCTTCCCATGCTGCCAATAAACACTGAAAGTACTGTATGAATTAAGCAACCTTATAAAAAAGCATTTCCCATTATTAGCATTGATTGTGTATAACACAGAAATGTGTAAATACAACAGACACTCATACCGCAACATTAAAATACCAGTTTGAAAAAAAAAAGTAATACAATAAAAATTGAATTAATAAATATTACTAATTATAAATAAATAATGTAAAAACGGCCATAAAAATACTGTATTTTATCAAAAATAAAATTTTAGATACATTTTATAATAATATAGCTATGTATAAACAGTACAATGCATTAATGTTTTCAAAATATTTCAAACCTAAACCATTTTTACGTAAAAATGGCAAGTACGTATGTATTGAAGGACGGACTCAGTGATGTGATGAACGACGAATTAACGATTTTCTCCTATTATTGACCATGCAAATAAATTACTAGCGATCCATTACTAAGGAAATTTGTGAATTTTTCTTTTTATTTTTTTTTATGTATATTTTTCTTTTATTCTTCTTGTTTCCCATAAAATGTCAGGTTGTAATGGTACATACCATGAAAAGTGTCAACTCCACCTTCAACACCAACAATTACAGATTCTGACAAACTGGCCACAATCTGAAATGATAATTTAGCATAACTTCAATATATATATTGCATTATATTGTGGAAACATTCCCCCAAATCACAAACAATCATAATTTAACAGTACAACAAAATTATGTAACAAGTTAAAATTAGTTTGCAAATGTGTGATACACAGATTATTAGAAGTAAAGGTATTCCCTTCGCTATCGCACGCTCTCTCACTTTCACCCTATATCTCAGCGATGGTCTTGTGATTTGTGATAAATTTTTGAGCGATCAAAAAGTCGGTCCCAGCGCATGGTAGGTCATGACATATTACTTAAGTTATGAGATCGGAAAAGAACAGGATGGACTGGCTCCAGTCTATAGGGCAATTTTTTTCCTTATAATCTGTTTAACAATCCACTAAAATAAAACCAAAGTGATATAATGAATATAAAGGCTAGTCACTATAGTGACCAGCCTTTATAGTCATGGTATTTTTTTCTTTGTGTGTGTGTGTTTTTTAGTGCATTATCAAACAAGATTATGAGAAAAAAGTATGTCACTGGAGACTGGAGCCAGTGTAAAGTTCGAATTAACCTGTGTATCCCTCATGTAATATGAGAGTGGCGCGAGTGTGCGTATGGGATTCAAAAATGTAAATTTTGAAAAAAAAAAAAATCAAGCACAATCATTTGAACATTTACAGATATTTAACTCAGTCTTCAATACTTTTAAATTTCAATTAGGATTTTCTTTATATTGCAACTGTTCCTCTTTCCATACAAACACAGACATTTAGTTTCGTTTACCAGATAAGAATGCAGTTGTAAATATAGGTATTAGCAATCATTCAGAGTTCCCGAAACGGAAAAATAACGATGATCAAGAGGTAAGTCCGGGCCGCCTACATAAGTTTTGTGCTCTGAATGCATACATTTTAATCGAGGCTTTAAAACCATTCACGTTGTGCTTTTAACAGGATGTGTCATTTTGTTTAAACCGACAGACTAAAAACGACAACCAGAAGAACAGTTCGAACGGAAAAATATGACTGCACAATGTTTTCTGTTTGTTTGATTTGGAGTGTAAAGGCCCAGCTACAATTATATAGGTCTCAGATATAGGTCATATCGGACTGATCAGTTAAACTAACCATGCTTTCCTGGACAGGCTTGTACACAAGCCGCTAACCAGTACAGAACATTCTTTCGCAGAAACTGACAACCGCCTTTCTTGATTCACATGAAGAGAGAGAAACACCGTAAAAATATTTCGGAATAAATCTCCACTAAATAACGTTGCTGACCTGTCTTGTATCGAACCCGTGAACTCCTGATCACCATTCAGACGGACCTAACGATGCCTGCAAATTACAGTTATGTATACAAGATGCCTGTTTTTTTTTTTTTTTAAGGCTTAAGGGGGCGGGCTGTAACTAATGTTGTTAGAACTTGTAGCCCAACCCCATTGCTTTTTGAGGCAATAAAATATGTTTAAACTTAAGGAAAATATTAACAGTGCATAATAGTAATTATTTTTTTAATATACATCTCCTATCTGTAGCTATAATGTTATATTGTGGCCCTCCCATGGGGTGTCTGTTCCCTTGTCCCCCTAAAAAATCAGCATTTTCCCTTGTTCCCCATAATCGATTGTCAATTTCCACTGTTCCACAAAATTGCATTTGTTCCCTGTTCCTTTCTGTTTTATAAATTTTTTTCCCCTGAATTGAATGGTCTTATTCAACTCTTCCCCAAAACACCTGGAAGAGCCTCTATATATAAAAGGCATTAGAACACAGTGAAACCTTCTCCTCCCAGTCTTCTAAAGCGTCAGCTGGACGTCCACCTCCAGTTGATGTAGAGTACAGCCGCCGCCTTCGTTCCTTCTTCTTTGTTATGCTCTTCAGGTCGGCGTACTTCTTTTTAGCTTCCTCCACAGTTCTTTTGGTTGAACTAACAGAGTTTACACTAAAAATAAATAAATAAATAAATATAAATTATGTAAAATACTGCAAGACACAACTACTGTGCTTTCATTATCTATCAGAAAGGCTTTTTTCTTCTTTTTTCTTTTTGGTTTGACGCTGTACACATGAAAAAGTGAATTTGAAGACTTTTGTCATGCTTAAAGCATTTTTAATAACCGTGTTAATAACAAAGTTTTATTCTAACCGTTGATTATGAAAAAACCAAATATATTCACTTTTGTCCCATTATCAAATGAATGCACATTATGCAGAAATCTGTAGGGTAGGAAAATTGAGGCAGATCTTGAACAAGCATCGTCTGTCCAAATTTTCTTAAAATTTAGCTCAGTTATTTTGAAACATCAATAATTCAAATACAGCAAAGAAAATTAAAAAAAAAAAAGTCATTCAACAGAAATCAATACATATTTATGATTTCCGTTGCTTATCTTCTTGATCTTTTCGGCTATCATAGGAGCATTTACAGATGCATCATAATGTACTAACAAATGAATAATCATGGAAAAAGTTCCAAATGACAGATAATAATTACTAAAAACATAAAAAAGAAAGACAGAAACAATGGAACAAAAGAAAAAAAATAAAAACTACATATGATATGATATAGCCAAGAGACAAGATTATGCAGCGCACTGGACGAATGATAGAGTACCAGACTCATGATTGAAATGTATACTTTGTAATGGAACTGATTAATTCACAACTTCAGTACTATCATATTATCATTATGCTTTTCAGTAATTCATTCATCTGCAAACACTATATAGCCTGTTCGAATGAAGCAGCAAAACATTAAACCTACCTGTCTACCACATCATTCCAGGCATCAGCCTTCGCTGACGCACTCACTGTAGTCGAAAATTTTCCTTCTAGGGTATTTATTTTTTCAGAGTATGAAAATACCAGCTGGCGAATGTCATTCTTCCCCCAATTCTCTTTCCTTTTGCTCTCCTTTTTCTCCATTGCCAAAACACGATAAACCGTCTGCTGTCAATACAGTTGCTCTCAATCACGTCCGATGTAGGCGGAAGTTTACGTTTCTAAGTGATTTTCCTACCTCCGGCGAAGAAGAGTAGCTAAGAATTCTTAGCTACGATATTCGTAAATATTGTTCTTACGAATGCTTTAGTGAAACGCACATACGATTTTCGTAAGAAAGTTCTTAAGTCCAAATCTTAAACTTAAGAAAATCTTAAATTTAAGAAGTTTAGTGAAACGGGGCCCAGATCCCCAAAGCAAAGCACAGGATCGATTTTCACAAAGGTAGGTCAAAGTGATGTTTTCATATGATGTAACCTTGAGTAATAGGACGTGCACCATTGAGAAGCCTCGTGGGGACTAGACACGTTCGCAGTGGAAAACCCTGTACGACCTGGCAAAACAAACAAACAAAAAAAAAAAAAAAAAAAAAAACATATCGAGAACACGTCTTATCTTTTTGGACCCCGAATAACCTTTCACTGTGCCTGAACTGGAAGAAAAGTCGGGTCCAGATGGTGCAAATTATACGGCTGTAAAAATATTAGGATCTGCCTTGCGTTATCAGTTGATTGCGCAATTTTCTGGCAGTGACCAGTTGTTATCTCTTATTCCCGTAATTAACGAATAGAGTTAAAAAATCAAACTTTTTTAATATTCAAAATACATTAATTTAAATTTCAAATTCAATATCTACGCAAAATTTTAATTGAAATCGATGTTTTAATCTGATTTCTACGTGCGATATTAATGCTTTTTTGACGTAAAGAAAATAATGCCGAGACGGGAACCAGTTAGGAAAAACGATTGTTACTAAGCCGAATCACTCCATCCGCTGTAGTCAGTTATAGTCCCGCAGATTTTTAATTATTATTTATTCCAAGCCTTAAATTATGAACTGTAAAAAGTAAATTTACAAATCTTATACAATTCTAAATGGAGATCAGACGATTAATTGGGTTTTATCTAATTGACTTGTAAACATGTGGTCGCGTATTGATACTATTATTTTGGTGTAAAACCGCACTGCCTCTATGTGACTCAGTTGCCTGGTAGCGTTAAAAATCTGAAAAATGAACTGAACTGCCATACTTCTAATCTCGGGGGGAAAGGTAACTAAGGGGTAATTTTGGTACGGGTGTGCGAGCCAGTATTTCAAAACCTACCCCATTCATATACCTGGCCTTTGAAAAAACGGACTCATTCATGTACTTGATCATTCAAAATGTTGACCTATTCATATACTGCCCTTTGATTTTTTGTACCCATTTTTTGCTGGTTGTTACACAAGTATCACGGTCAATTCATGTAATACCAAGAGGATAAGCAGCCTCGAAAAATATCTGAGCGAAAAATATGTGCATATACCAGGATGTCAGAAAAATGGGGTCTTTCACATAGGAATCCAGAAAACTCGGGCATATTCGTAAAAGTGCTCTCCGACCCCGGATTACTATTGAACTTTGCTGGATGGGGAAAGGAAGTCGGCAATTCTAGATTAGCATGTGCATCCGCGCATTCTGATCTTGTTCGTTGCTGCTCGTCCATACATTGTTTCATTCAATACGATCTGCCGTCACTCAGGCACATCATATTCTAATATTTGAATACAGAGTGCTATAAAATGTGACGTTCTAGATAAGCATGTGCATCCGCGCAATAAATCTGGTTCGTTACTGTTCGTCTCTACATTTTTTTTTCGATACGATCTGCTGTTACTCCGGCGATGTGCCATGTGTAACGGCAAATCGTATCGAATAAAACAATGTACGGATGAACAGCTACGAACCAGATCAGAATGCGCGGATCACCGGGTGATCTAGATTTTCGCATTTAATCTTCTAATATTTCGTCTTCTAATATTTAAATGCTATAAATGCGAAACTTTAGATTAGCATATACATTCACACATACTGATCTGAATAATTGCTATTCGTCCACACATTTGTTTCACTCGATACAATCTGCCATTACTCCAGCACGCTTCCATGACATTTCGTCGAATTACATTTTGTCGATACGACGTCTTGTCGAATGCGACAGTTCGTCGATACGGCGTTTAGTAGCCAACGACATTTCGTCGAACACGACATTTCGTCTAAATTTCGTCGAATTCGTCGAACTGGTCTAAATTTGTCCGAAAAGGCCAAAACCATGATATTTCCGAAAATTACATACTTTATTTACATATTTTGTATCTGAGCGTTATCTGTGTGTACGTTACAGAGTATAAAAGCCGGAATTAGTCGGAAGTCGGTCTTGTCATTTAAAGAAAATACGTGTATCTCGGTACATAATTTCATTAAAAAAAAAAAAGGTCCTGTAGTTAACTGTCAAGTTTATCAATAGTTTATATTGTATGCAATCCCACGTAGGTAATCCAGAAGAGGGCGATTGTCGTAGTCTTCAACAACAGTATTGTACGTCAATGTACATGAATGAAACGTTAGGAATGCTGAATTAATTCAGTCATTTTTCACAAAATTGAATTCTACTTACCCTGTTTTATTTCATTCGATAAACGATGCTAAATTCTAAGTACCGTTATAATCTTTACTGCACCTTGACAGTTCAGGATCGTTAGCCGCATATTCATAAAATAATCGAGAACAATGACGCGTAACAGTAGATTAACTTCTTAAGTGCATTTCAATCAAAAAAACTTGGTTGACATTTCCGACTGAATGTCGTACCAGACAATTTTTCTCGACAAAACGTCACAGCAACCAAATGTCGCATTCAACGCAACGTCATATCAACGAAATGTCATTCGACGAAATGTCTTGCACCCCTCCAGCACATCGTCTTCTAATATTAAAATATAACGTGTTAAAGGTTTACAGCTTTGAGTGGTTTTCTTAGTGGGAAATATAACACCTTCATGAAAGCCCTTGAGCGATTCATGTATTACAGTATGCCGGGACAGTACATTATACCAATAACCTTATCAGCGAACTGAGTGGACGCCATTCTGCACGAGACTGCGTCACGCACTATGATCTGAATTTCACATATACACAAAGGGACATTTTCTCTGGATATGATCTAATGTAGGGATTATATTGATGACATATCAAGTGAATCATCTGTTCCAGCACCATTTTCTCTAAACGGCAGTGCATATTTTTTTTTTTTAATATAGGAAGGAAACATTACTCAAAACAGTAATAGCAATTCACAGGTTTGACATAGTTCAGTTTGGTGCAGAGCGAAAATCTCTGATCTGATCAAAAGATCAGGCTGCGTGGATGCGCAAGCTGGTCTGGTTTGATCCGCACTGGTCGTGTATATGAGCCAGTTTGAATAATTGTGAGAAACGACCTTACAGCATTTGAGACCACCTTAGACCAATCTGCACAGTCTGGTCTGGGTTTACACATATCGCCAACAGAATGCATTTCATCCGCAGCAGTGTGAACTCTGCACTTCCAAAACAACAACAACAACAACAAAAAAAAGTCCATTACATGAAGTATGCGGATCGGTGGAAGTCCAATAGCCTGCGTTTTTCACATTGATGGTTACGGCTGACACAATACACAACGTCACGTAAATACTGACCGACGTACTTCACTTTTGTGGAAAGGGACCTTGTATGTTATGTAGTGACTTACACAAGAACAACCGTTCGGTATTCTTTTGAAGTATTTTGGTCAGCATATGCGTCATGTGGTAAAGTGCAGAGGACAACCTATATCTGTTGACAGTGAATTTTCCCAATGCGAACGGGATAAAAACGTGTGTTTCCGGTCGGTCTTTTATTAACTTTGTGCAGTGGATTAAACCAAAATTCCTCTAGAAAGTGGCACCGTCCTGGCCTTCTGAATAAACTTGTTTGTGTTTATTATTGTACGGGGTAAGAAAATTCGACATAGAACTGGATTTAATTGAAAACAAACACCAGTGAATGGTAATTATTTGAATTGTTCATACAATTTCGAATGAAGTTTATCAATCACATAAAGCAAACAAAAGCCTTTCGTCGCACATGTGTTTTTTTTTTTTTTTTTTTTTTTTTATGTCGTTCGGAAGTCTGGAAACGTCCAATAGCAACGCCAATTTTGGCAGTCAGTGGTGCTGTCCTAAAATTTTAAACAGTAAATTTTTTCGCAAATCATGATTCCTAAAATTTCGAACAGCAAGAACAATAAAATTTTGTTCTAAATTTTAGAACATTTGTCGTATGTCCGGTTCTCTGAATGTGAGCGATGAAATCGTGCAGCTTTATAGGGATGTGTGTGTGTGTGTATGTGTTGGTGCTGGTGTGTGTCTGAGGGGGGTGGGGGTGGGGGATGATCAAGAAACAAACATGCTGATAAAAATATTACTTAACAACTTTCCCTATTGCATGTTTTTCTCTTGCAAATTTTAATGATTAAAAAAACAGTTGTTGACGATATTTTATTTCCTGCAGAAACAAAAGATTATTGCAGGCCTACTATATATAATTGATAACTGATAATGGTAGTCATGGAAAACTCAGACACAGATACTTGGAGTAGGGAACCAGTCTAAATAGAAAAAGTAGTCCCTTACCTGCTCTATGTACCTCATGCTGTGCGCTGCAAGAGCAGCAACGCTTTCTTAGACAATTTAGGGTCATAAACCGTACTTTAATTTCATGGTTAGGGGAAGGAAAAGGAAAGATTTTTTAGATAAGACATGTTCTCGATATGACAATAACAAAAAACAGGGGTCGATGTTTTAGAAAAGGTAGGAGATGCTGTTCTGCTTTGTGTGAGTTTTCATAGAGGACCTCGGGTGGTGAAATCCAATGTAAACACGGAAAAGGGGATATATGTACAAGCCGATCCGAAAGCCATGCGCAAAAGAATGTCAGAAAGGTCAAATTTCGTCACAGGATGCAAACAGCTGTGAACCAAGAGGTGGATTCGCTCACATGGCGGTCGAAATATGAATACGACCTAGAAAACAAAACCAGACCTTTAGTTCTGCAAATCTCTCTAACGGCGACCTTCGTGTGAGATGACGTAGTCTCCTGAAATGTAAATAGTGGTGAGTGGGGGACAGCATACACCGGAGCTAATATGAGCAAAACCCCATCCCTACAAAGCACTTGAAAGCAGATCATGAGTTGATTCACGATACAGTAGGTTGATTTACGGAATGGTAGATCAAGATGATATACAGTCAAACCTGTCTGAAAGGCCACCTGTATTAAGCAATAACCTGTTTTAAAAGACCACTATTTCAGATCCCATTAAAGATAAAACAGTAGAAATTTACCTGTATTAAGCAAGCACCTGCCTTAAGCAACCACTTCTTAGATTTCCCGTAGATGCTTACTTAACACAGGTTCGACTGTAGTTTTGTTGGAAGTGGTGGGATGCATGCAGCCGTGAAATCCGAAGAGGCTCACAGATATAAGATATAAGAATAAGTCTTATGTCTGCACAAAAACACAAACGAATGGTAATCTTGACTGACGGATGCATTAACAGCAAACGGGCGGCTATGTCTCACTCGCAAGCGGGTTCGAAAACAGTCGATTACACAATATAAGCCGCCACACCGGAAATGATGATGACGATAACGGTGTTTTACGTCCCTTTTCAACATTATTAAAATCAAATAGAGACGATGATAGGATGATAATGAAAAGTTTCGTGCAATGAAGTCATTGGCTGGATTCCACCACCAGCTGGATTTGAACCTGGGACTTCGTGATCCCAAGTAGAGAGCGCTGACCACTTGGCCACCCGGATGCTTCACAACACGAGAAAACGCGTAATTTTGTTAATGTGAATAACGTATGTGTAATCGTGCAGTCTGATCAGGATTTTCGCTGTCCACTTGCAGAAAAACTAGACCAAAGAAAGCCTTGATCGGAGGTGCCGTTAACAGGTGGTATTTCTGTTGCACTTTCTTTTCGTGTGTTTGTTCTGTTTTCGTTTAAGTGCTGTTTTGTCATGTCAGGTTTTTAGGTATGCCACTTGCATCCGCTGACCTCGCTACTCGGTGTATCCTAACATCTCAGGTCACCTACAAGGAAACCAGATCACCCTGACCTGCTTTTACAAAATTCGTCCATGCTCTGGGTTTTTGAATATATTAACCCTAGTCCTGCTGAACTTGGATATGTCCTGCCTTTGCAAACAGTGTAGATCCAGATCTGTTGGCTTCGGAATAAGCCAACTGATCCGGACCTGCACTGTTTGCCATTCAGTATTTGAATTTGTAACAACCTGGATCAAGTAATTTGATTGGCTGAAAATTAGAAATAGGCGTGGCGTCTTAATTTATTCAGCAGGACAAGGGTTAAGACTATGGCTTGTATCTCTTCATTTTTTGTGTCGTCCAACCCTCATTCGCTATCTTGGGTCGGCTGTATTCCGTGATTGTGGCCTTTCCTGGATGACCCAATATTCATTTTGTGTCGACTGTTTACAACGAGCCATAATATACAAACGCCAAAATTTCCTTAAGGTCCACGTGATTATGAGTCGCCAGTGTAATCAAACCGGGCGTTAGACGAAATCCATGTAACGGGGTTATTTATAGCCGCGCTGTTCTTGTCGCTGCGACGTCAGAGTGATGTTGATAGAGGGTTATCTGTAAAACCTAAACTAGGATATTTGGGACATTGGCAAACAGTACAGACCCAGCAGACATCGCAGAACGAGGTGTCCGATCATGGTCTGCATTGTTTGCTTAAATTACAGGGCGATAAGGGTTGAAGAAAAAAAGTCTTAAGTCCCCGTTCAGGACTCAAAGACAATCGACCCACCAATATTGTCGGTGCCTTAATTTGCACATGACACAGTCTGATATGATTTCGTTTGATTTGGAGTTTTACGGTCCAGTGAGTCAACATTATTAACGTTATGTAGAGCAGATGAGTACACACACTTTTTGTGGTCAGGTTTAGTCCTCTAAATGGTAAGTCAGTACTTTGTGCATACACTTTTGTAGCTAACAACTACCTTTCTTGAATCAGCGGAAGGGAGAGAATTACCGTTGAAATGACTTTCATGTCATGATGATCAATCTCCACGGAAGTTATGTAGGCGAGCCGTGATTCGAATGTGTGTCCCTTGGCTCTGCAATCAGACGCGCGACCGACTGCACTATAGGCTCACCTAATCAAAGTGTATGTCAGAATGTATATTTTGAAAGGCCAAGTCTCGTACTTATGAGATGCCACAGCATCATAAATAAAAAAGAAGGTATGCCGTCGCTATATGATTGGAAGATTGTTGAAAGCGACGTAAAACCCGAATAAACAAAACAAACAAAAGAAGGTACCTGATCGTGAATAGACCCATCGTTTATGTCTGAATAATTCACAGATTGCTGTTTCTTGCTCAATTGTCACCCACAAAGTTATCTCGTAGTAATTCATCGTACCAAGGCGTCCACTATTGACTAAGATTAAGAAGCAACAAGTTCATGTCATAAAACTGAAAGGAAAATAAAAATAAATATCGTTTGCAATAACCACTTAATAATACAATTAGCAAACTTTGCTGACCCCTTATAGCAATTGAAGTGGGTGGGGGTATGTCCACCAAGACCACTCAACTGAGATGTTTTTTCCCACTTCAACCCACATTTGAGATGACTGTCTTTCCTCTAAACAAAGCAAATGCGTACACAACAGTGTTCATCTTTGTAGGCGCATGCTTGTTGGAGCTGAAACAAGTCCATGGTAAAATCTCTGGTTATGCCCCCAACTTTGAAGTTGATTAGGTATATTGGTTTCGGGTTATGCGTCCGTCCGCCCGTTTGTCCATTTGTCAAGAACCGTGCATACTAGGCAGGGTTGGCAAAATGCCGGCAAATACGAGTATTTTCCATGCTGGCGGTATTTACCGGTAAATACCGGCAAATACTGGTCGACTGAATTGACCACCCCGGAATTTACTAAATCTTTGTTTGTGCTGATGTTTTACGGCCCAGTCAACCCAATCGGGTCATGTCGAGCGCGGTCACTTTAACTAACCACGCGTTTACTGGGCAGGCTTAGTTCTCTAACCAGTATTGTGCACATTCTTTGGCCACAAACTGACAACTGTCCTTCTTGAATCAGCGGAAGGGAGAGAATGACAATTTATTCAATAACCTACACTCAGCATTCATAGGGGTAATTTCAATTATACTGGTCAACTGACTTAATAATTATACTTAAAATGTAAGTTTAACACAAGTATCAACTTATTTACTCAGTAGCTTATTTAATAAATTAAATTTAGAAACTTTTTATAGGAAAAAATAACCTGTTTTATACTTGCCAAAGTACTCATCAGGTGGCTTGTGGCTACCACTACAGTCTTTTTTCTCTTTTTTTTTCTTTTCATTATCTTTCTTTTTTTCTTCCTTTTCCCCTCTTTTTTATTTTTATTTTTTTCAATAATGTTTTCTTTTTTCTTAAATAAAAAAAAATATACACAACTTTTGTATAAATTAGAAAATCATTTGCAACATCTCATAATTTCCATCCTTGCCCCTTGCTATCATGTGCTCCCTTGAATAAACATTTCCTTGACACTTGTTATTTTAATAATTTAGACCGTATGGTCTTGCTAATAAAGTGTCAATGGCCAGGTGCACGGGTGAAGTTTTACCTGTGATTTCTTACCTGTATGTTTATGCTATTGAGTTTCAGTTCAAATAATAAAGATGAATTTTAAAAATTTGATGCACGTTTTTTTTTTTTTGTTTTTTTTTTTGTTGTTTTTTTTTTTTTTGTCCGTGTTACTTTCCTTTCTGGAGTAATGCTCCTTTGAATAAACTCTGAATGAAATCTGACACATGTCATATCTCATGAACAGTGCTTGGTAGGGTTTTTAAATTTAGTGAATGGATTCTGCATAGAAAAATAGCCGATTCGTATTTTTTGTCTTATCCAAGTAACTTCTTTTTTTGGAGTTATGCCCCTTTGAAAAAAAAATCAGAATGAAATCTTACCAGCAAGATATCTCGGAAGTATTTGAGCTAGGGGCTTGAAACTTGGTCAGCTGATAGGGGATAATGAGTAGATTACCTGATTTAAGGTGGATACCTGAGCTTTTTGTGATATCAGAAAACACAATTTCCAAATAAAATTAAAATGCCCTAGTTTGCTATAAAATGCTACCGAGGACTGGATAATGAAAATATTGTCTTAACAGGTAGTTGGCAAGTTAGGTCAAGGGAGACAATTATGTTATTAATTAAATAAAGGTTGTAAGACTTTAAAAGCGTTGTAATATATTTGTATTTTTTATATATTTTTATTAAATGCATATATATTTCTTTCATACTAGGTCTGCAGATTTTTCAGAATTCCATTGATAGCATCAAATACTTTCCTGAAACTTTGAAAATCAGAACACTTATTGTAATAGATTTTTCGGAGAATATAATTATCAAAATAACCTCCTGAGAAAATCAGGTAAAATAAAATTGAATCGCCTGTGAGTTTTAATACATCTAAGGTAGCTCAGGAATCAACCTTCAAATATTAACAAAAAAGATCATTTGATTTTTCCAGAGTTATGGCCCTACGAAAATGTTGCCATTTAAAAAAAAAAATCAGAATAAAATCTTTTCAGCAAGATATCTCCAAAAGTATTTAAGCTAGGGGCTTGAAATTGATCAGCTGATTGGAGATGATAAGTAGATTACTTTATTAAAATAAAAAAAAAACAAACTCATTATTTTACCAGAGTAACGTCCCTTTGAAAATCTGGACTTTTAAAATTTGTCAGCAAGATATATCGAAAATCATTTGAGCTAGGGCACACCTACCAAACGAATGAATGCGTAACCATCGGTTAAGAATGTGAAACTAGAGCTACATCGGTTAGACATTTGATGACTCAAAAAAGGTAAACAAACTTTGCATTTTCTGTGTTTCATGAGCGATATAAATGTTTTGAGGAAATTATTTGAAAAACGGGGAATAACATTCAACACTGATGTTGGTGTCTATGGAGTAAATCTCAGACTACCTACTTCACGCATATTGGCTGAATTACTTTTCGCGTGCTGAAGGTGTACCAGAAATCGCCAAGGGAAGGGTCGAAAATGTGTTGTTACGCGTTACACTTACAGCTCTAATGCATAACCACTCATTTTCGACCCTTACTGTGGCAATTTCTCAACAATGCTGCATTGACAACCAAAATACCAATAACACAAATAATCATATGTGTCTATCGTGTGTGTGAGATGATAAGCTGAACTTCTAGCAAAGCGCAAAATTAAGTAAAGGACAATAAACACTACGAATTTCCCACGTGTTTTCTATGGTTTTCAGTACACTTTCAACACGCGAAAAATTATTCAGCCAATATGCGTGAAGAAGGTGGTCTGAGATTTACTCCACAGACGCCAATATAAATGGGCGGTTGAATGGAATTCCCTGTTTTTCAAATAATTTCCTCAAAACATTTATATCGCTCGTGAAACACAGAAAATGAAAGATTGTTTACCTTTTTTGAGTCATCGAATGCCTAACCGATGTCGCTCTAATTGTTTCACGTTCTTAACCGATGGTTAAGCATTCATTCGTTTGGTAGGCATGTCGGTGGTCAGCTGCTAAGAGATGATGAGTAGACTCAAAATCACCTTATTTTTCCGGAGTTACGGCCTTCGAAATTTTTGGAATTTTAAAATTGTCAGCAAGATATCTCTGAAACTTTTTGATCTAGAGGCTTGAAACTTAGTCAGCTGATGGGGGTGACCAGTAGATTACCTGATCAAATTTTAGATAAAAAAAAATCATCTTATTAGCTCGCCCGGACTATGTCCCTGGACAGCTTATGTTGTCACCCAGCCGTTGGCGTCGGCGTCTGTCGGCGTCCGCGTTAGCACAATGTTTAAGTTTCCAAATGTGTGCATAGTTTTTTTAACTGTTTAAGGTACTGTTTTCATACACCTACTTTAGGGTAAGACCTTTCAATAGCATACACCCCCATCCCCAAAATAGACTCTTTATGTAGGTCAAGGTCAGTTCTTACTTTGTCTTTTACACCCATGTTTAAGTTTTGCGTTTAAGTTTTGAAAAGTGTACATAACTGCTGAAGTATTCAAAACAGAGCTCTAATATTTGGCCCACACCAACATTCGGGTAAGACCTTTCAATAGCACAGACCTTTTCCTCAGTTTCACCTTCTTCCAAGGTCAAGGTCAGGTTATACTTTGTCATTTAAACCTATGTTCGAGTTTTGCATTTAAGTTTTGAAAAGTGTTCCGTAACTGCTGAAGTATTAAAGATGCTGCTTTAATGTTTGGCCCACACCTACCTTAGGTAAGATCTATCAATAGTATACACCCCTTCCTCAGTTTGACCTTCCGCCTAGGTCAAGATCAGGTCATACTTTGTCATTTATACCTCTGTTTAAGTTTTGAAAAGTGTACATGGCTGCTGAAGTATTAAGATATAGCTTTCATATTCTGTCCACACCAGCCCAAGGGAAGATGTTTCAATGGCATATACCCCATCCCTCAGTTTGACAATTTTCCGACATCAAAGTCAGGTCATACTCTGTCATTTACTGCTATGTTTAAGTTCTGCATTTAATCTTTAATATTTAAAGATTGTTTTCTTGTCCGATCAGCCCTTTCTGGCGAGCTGCGTTGTTCTGACAACTCGTTTCATGGTCCAGTGATTTTTTTCTTATATTTAGAGGACTATTTGATGGAGAAATATCATACCATGAATATTAGTTCCATGTCACACTAAGAGTAACCTAAAAATATATGTAGGTCATTGTAACCTACATTCCACAGTCAAGTGATTTTACCTTATATCTTGAAGACTATTTGATAGAGAAATGTCATACCTAGATTTTAACTTCCTTGTGACCCATTGGTTGACATAAAAATATATCTAGGTCAGTGTGACTCAGTGTGACCTATTATTATCGTCCAGTGATTTTGCTTAATATCTGGAAGACTATTTGATGGAGAAATTTCATACCAGGAATATTTGTTCCAAGGATGCAATGATCAACCACAAAATATAACTACATGTAGGTCAGCGTTCCATGTAACATACAGATTTGCATTAAAATTTATAGAGGGATGTGTGATTTATATTCAGACTCGCAAAACTTATTGTATCTGGAATAGAATCATATATAAATACTAAATACATCTTTTGACGTGTTATTGTGAAAACATACGTAGACAAGGCGCTAACAGGCGAGCTTTGCTGTCATGCGACAGCTCTTATTTTTCCTGAGTTACGGCCCTTTGAAGAATTGGGCATTTTAAACTTGTCAGCAAGAAATTTCTGAAACTATCTGAGATGGAGGCTTCAAACTTGGTCAGCTGATAGGGGATAATTAGTAGATTACCTCACTAAATTAAAAATAAAAATCATCTACTTTTCTGTAGTTATGGCCCATTACATGACTGATACTACAACTCACCAGTCAGTGCCAGTTGCTAAACAGGACAACTCCCGTAATAAGCCAACTCATCAATCACCTTCTGTTTCTCAATGGGACAAGTTGTGTGATAACACTACTCTGAGCTTGTCGATCCAGCTGTATGTTCATCGGTCTGCCAGTATGTCTGCTTTCTTGAAAGCAAAATATCTTAGGTACCACTTGGGTTAGGCTTACGAAATCTTGCAAGCAGTTGGGAACCAATGTATAGATGACCTGATTAAATTGTGGTGAACTTTGCACTGTTGCCATTAACTGCTGACAGAAATCTGTGAGATTTTGCAAATTTTTAGAGGGGGGGTGGGGGGGAGGGGGGTGGGTTGATGAAGTTCTGTGAGATTTTTATGAAAATCACTTCCAAGCTTACATAAGTAAGTTAAAAGCCATTATTTTAATGAATTAAGCTTGGGATATATCCCATGCTAATGTGTGATTTATTTCTAGTTGTGTTTTTTTTTTTTTTTTTTTCAAATAGTTTGCAATATGGGTTGAAACAGGATTAGTATGTTAGTTGAAGGGGGCCTAAGTGAAACTATTCCATTGCAGTTGTGCCCTCAGTACATAAACTTACTGAAATGATCAATTAACTCATTTTCTGAATTGCCTTATGGAGACAGGTCTTGTTACACTGTGTATCTTTATTGATTTGTCTATACACTGCTCTACCTGGGATACCCTCCCATAATCTCCCTTATGCCATAATCTGACCAGCGGGTACCCCTGACTAGCTGAAGTTTTGAAACTGATGAAGAGCAACAAGAGGTGTTGAATAATCTTTCCCTTCTACTTCAGTACTGCCCAGGACTCAAGTATCACTAGCATGTGATGTCAGCAAAATGATTTAAAACACTGACTTCGTATTTTATATAGTCAAAAACGTAAAAACATGCTATGACATCTAGGCTGTGTAAGTTTTTGTTGTTGTTTTTTTTACATACACCATTGTTATGGATTAAAATATACAATCTCTGTACTGCAGTTCGGAGTGAAATTTATCAGATAAGTATCGCTCAACACACATGCAACTCCACTGAATAAGATATAAATAAACTTTTCATGGAGAGAGACAATTCAAATCTTGCCTTGCAATGTGAAACAAAACATGATATATAGGCAATAAGCAGCGCTTATCATTACGAAAACACGCTTATTCAAATATATTGAAAATTTTACAACCAAAAAAGAAAAACTTTCAGATAAAACAAGGTCGGGTATAAAAGCCAAGTCCGATCCGATCCGCCGATCATTTTTCTGCCGATCATAAATTTTATTTTTGTCATTATACCTAAACTATGATTCAAATATCCAGTATATCAGTTTTATATTATCATACATTGCTTAATTAATATTCGACAAAAGATATTTCTTTTTTCAATGCTTTAGGATTTGATTTTTAAGCATTTTTCTGTCTTTTAGGGGTATAAAAGCCAAGTCCAGTAACTATAAAAAAAAAAAAAATTCAGTTGTCTCAGTAGTGAAGCTATATAAATATATACAGAGATCAGCTCTGTCTCGACAGAGAATAAATGGTCAGTAGAACATAATTAGTTTCTTGCATATGAAAATTATGTTATATAAGCTATTTTAGCCTTTTTTCTGTCCATCTTTGCTTTGCACGCATACTGTTCTAAAAATAGAAACGCCGGACCGCAATAAATATGAAAGATACAAAATGACCCAACTACTACTGTACAAAAAAAAAAGGGACAGGGAAGAAGACGTAAAAGGAGAAATAACATTAATACAGATATTAATATCTATTAGATATTCTTAAAACACTGTCTTCCGTGGTCAGAAAATTCCCTGATTTCCCCTCATTTCAGGACATTGTTGTAAGTAACGTCATTGTTTACAAGGTCTATTTATGGATGCGTCTAATTTGGTAAACAAAAGAAAATAAAACTGCTTTTATTGAAATATATGCATATGCTTGTTGAATTACAATGCACATGAACTAAAATTTCAGCATTTATAGTTAAGTTAATTCCATAAAAGGACAAAATAGAGACAAAAAAATCAAGAAATCTCTCTCGGCTATTTTTTTTCTGAGTTCGGCTTAAATTCATACCCCTGAAACGAGAAAAAATCACTCTCAATCAAAAACTAGAACAATGATTTTAATAACATCATTGCTGTAAATTACAATTATGTAATATGATCATATAAAACTCATATACTGGACATTCGAATCATAGCTTAGATATAATGACAAATATAAAAATTTAGGATCGGCAGAAAAATGATCGGCGGATCGGACTTGGCTTTTATACCCGACCATAAAACAATTAATATTTTTCACATTTCTGCTCAAAACATAGATTGTGGGTACTCGTTAGAACAGCCTCAGCGAGGCAGTTCTAACAAGTACCCACAATCTATGTTTTAGGGCTGAATTAAGAAAAATAATGTATACCCCTGTAAACTCCAGTTTTACTATATAAAAGTGCGGTTTAAGGGGGTCAAAATTATTTATGTGTGTTTTCATGGTTACATATCTCTCCATACCAGCACTTCTGCTGGGACCAAAACATAACGGGCGGACAACTTAAAAACAGTAAAATCCGGTATTTGGGAATACCGAAATCCAATATTTACCGGAATCTACCGGAATCCAATATTAAGTACCGAAATCCAACTATATTATCAAGTTTACCATGATTTGTTTGAATTTAGACATATATACTGTTAAATAATATATAAACAGATAATATGGCCAAATTTGGAAGATTTTTTTGGAATAATGACGATTTTATTAACGTTTTTTACAATTTCGGAATCTACCGAAATCCAAATATTTTATTACCGAAATCCAAATATATTATCGTTTACCATGATTTCTGTAAATTTAGACATATGCACTGTTAAATAATAAATAAACAGATAATATGGCCAAGTTTGGAAGACTTTTTGAAATAATAACGATTTTATTAACTTTTTATATATATATTTTTCATAGGTAGAGTTACTTTCCTTCGCAGCTTAATTAGCTCTGTGACGCGTACATAGAAATACGGGGGAACACAGCGAAACATTTTTCATAAATTAACAACTCGGACCCATCGGTATTGATGGGTCCGAGTTTCCCAATAAAAAAAGCTTTGATTTGTCCTGCAAATTGTCTCCACTGGAGACGATATCAAGCATGAAATGTCAAGATATAAAGCATAGTATTGGTTTTGTTTTGCATATAACTGCATGTAAATCGGTAGCCTAACGATTGTAAAAAACTCTCCCACAAATACTTCATTTAATAAATGGATTTGGATTTGTCCAAACTTAACCTTTACCACTTCTGGGCTAATTCAACAGATGACACAGAATACAGCGTCTGATCAGAGTCTGATTTTTTTCTTTTTTTTTTTTTTTTTTTTTTTTTTTTTGCACTGAATTGCATACAAACTAAAAACTCTCCCACACCAACTAAATAGAGTTGTATAAGCTTACCCATGGCTAATTCAACAGCCGACAATTTGTTATATTTCTTATTTTTCCCAGAAAGGATGATTTGAAATTGCATGCAAATTGTCTCTACTATGAAAATCTAAATCAAAATGAAAATCGAACTTTGATCTGGGTCTCTACGGTTTGCTTATCTTTTCCAAATATTTAGACTAACTATTGTAATTCTAGATTATGAGAAAATTAGAATAAAGTTCTGCAAAAAAAAAAAAAAAAATCATTTTCTGTCTATTCCTGCGAAAGTGTGTTAAATTCGTAACTGAATAATTCGGACCGCTGATTTCTTATGATCGACAATTAAAAGTAAAGTACTGGCCACCTAAACACGTGCATGCGCAAAAAAAACGGCGTCTGATCAGAGCCAAATCTGTTCGTCATTTATTCAGCAGTATTTTGACAAACCAATGGCTGTGTTCTAACTTTAGGTCAGGTATGGTAAGGAGTTAAGGTGTATATTTAAGGCGAATATTTAAGGAAGATATGGTGTGCAGCAATCGCAATAAAATTTAACACTTAACGCTTAAAGCGCAAAGCAAATTTGTAGAAGACGATTTTCATTTTGGTTTAGATTTTCATAGTAAATAAGTCTTGATATTCCATGTAAATTCGTCTGTTTGGCAGAAGATGTCACATGAATACCAATAAAAGTCAAAAAGACTTATTTTCTATGAAAAATATTATAAAGGATATTTTGAAATGTCGTCTGCTGCACTTGTGATTCGCAGCGCCTTAAGGTTTATTTATAAGCAGACGACGTTAAGAAATATCTTTCTTATTTTTCGCAGAAAATAGGTTCTGACATTAGATGCAAATTTTCTCCAACTAGAGACAATTTGCATGCAATTTCAAATCACCCTTTCTGGGAAAAATAAGAAATATGACAATGTGAAAGACCAAGGCGATCTGCTTCTCCGTCGTTTTTATTAGAAAAATATGAAAAATGTTTCGCTGTGTTCCCCCGTATTTCTATGTACCCGTCACAGAGCTAAGCTACGAAGGGAAGTAACTCCACCTATTAAAAATAAAAAAAAAAAAACAAAAAAAAAAAAACGTTAAAATAAAATCGATCGTTATTATTCCAAAGAAATCTTCCGAACTTGGCCATATTATCTGTTTATATAATATTTAACAGTGTATATGTCAAAATTTACACAAATCGTGGTAAACTTGATAATAAATTTGGATTTCGGTAATTAATATTGGATTTCGGTAGATTCCGAAATTGTAAAAACGTTAATAAAATCGTTATTCATTACGAAAACACGCCTATTCAAATACACTGAAAATTTTACCACAAAAAAAAATGGAAATTTTTCAGATAAAAAATAAAAGTGGGGTTTAAGGGGGTCAAAATTATATAGGTATGTTTTCGTGATGATTCCAAAAAAATCTTCCAAACTTGGCCACATTATCTGTTTATATATTATTTAACAGTATACATGTCTAAATTCACACAA
Organism: Anodontia alba; assembly: GCA_964016985.1. Lineage (NCBI taxonomy): Eukaryota > Metazoa > Mollusca > Bivalvia > Lucinida > Lucinidae > Anodontia > Anodontia alba. The sequence goes on along the minus strand of OZ024821.1, from coordinate 66,272,599 downwards.
ATCATGGTAAACTTGATATTATAGTTGGATTTCGGTACTTAATATTGGATTCCGGTAGATTTCGGTAAATATTGGATTTCGGTAATCCCAAATACCCGTAAAATCTGCTAACTCCTCCACCTGCCGCAGTTGGGAGTGAAATTTATCTGATAAGTATTGCTCAACACACATGCAACGCCACTGAATAATATAAAAATAAACTTTTCAAGGAGGGAGACAATTAATCTTGCCTTGCAATGTGAAACAAAACATGAAATAGGCAATAAGCAGTGCGTATTACATATCCCTCCACTAGGCACCTCTGCTAGGACCAAAACATAACGGACAACTTAAAAACAGTACACATACACTGTTTGCGGAGGAGGCCTACACATGTAATCTTGCTGTGACATGGAATACAAAAGTTACTTTGATCTTCTCTGTGCTGTCTGAAAATTCAGTCTAAAACCTTTCCTCATAAACAGCCTGTGCCTGTGGAGCTTTTGTGCAAAATGAAAACAATGCGTCTAATGATTCAGATCATTAATAACCCGCATCGACGTAAAAACCGCATCGTATGTAATTTACGACCAAGTAGTCAAAACAGACTACACTTTGTACATGAACTGTAGATAAGTTTTTAATAACAGTGTACTTCTAGGCTACTAGCATTCTTTTATCGGACAGGGATTTGTTGTTAACATTTTTTTATTAACATTTCCAGTTTTAAGTCACCACCGGCTTCACCAATTGCGCCGAAAAAAACGGTGAGATACTAGCGTTCTCTAATCTAGGAATGACTCGCTACTACCTTAAGTCGATTAACGTTAAACAGGATGGCTGTTTCAAATATTCCGGCAAGAGAACAGTATATGGGCGAAACCACAAAGAGACTAGATTAGGCAGAGGATGACACAATGCTGATATGCCAATGCGATATTCTTAAATCAGATACAATTAATTGTAGTGGATGTAAACTGTACTTTTGTCTCAAATGTGCACTTGTAAGCAAAACATTATATACGTGACTTATAAATGGTGAGCTGGATGACTTTCATTGGACTTGCAACTGCTGCAAGTCCATGGTTCCATCACTTGACAATATTGCGACTACATTACAAGAATCGCATAAGAAAAGCGATAGCACGACCAATAATAAGGAAAAAAGGGAATAAAATAGAACAAAATATCAAAGAAGAGATAAAATAAAATGTAAACATTATGAAAGAAGAGATATTGGAATCAGTAAAACAAAGATTAGACAAGCTAGCTGATGCTAGAAATAGAGAACTGGAGGATAGAAGAAGATGAGAATAAAATTTAACAGCCTTTAATCTCCCGGAACTAACCGAAGATAATGGCGCTGCAAAGAAGCAAGCAGATAAACATGTCTTCAGAACTATTTGTCGTAGGTTTGGACTTTATGAAGTGAATACTGTGACTTCTCTCAGATTGGGAAAAAATCTAATAAAATTAGACATTTGAAGGTAATTCTATAAGTGATAAGTCACATCGAAAGTATATTTTGGACAATGCAAGAAAGATACCACCAACAATTATGAGAGCCTGTTATTATAACAAAATACCTGACCCCTACTCAGAGGCAGGGGAGTAAAGAAAGGATAGAACCAAGGAGACAGGGTCAATCCCCTGGCAAACTAACAACCAGGGAGCCCCTGGCACGAGTCCAATGGTAAACCAACAACCAGGGTCACCAGCGCCAATGGAAGTGCAAGGCAGGCCCCCAAGCCCCAAAAGAGACGAAGACGATAATGAGACCCTGTCACAACTAAATGCAACCCCAATGACCCAGCAAACACAAGCAAATCCTTATAATGAAATTATATTAGAGGAAACAGTAGTAGGGGGTCATCATATGAACTTTGAAATTGACCCAGGGTCACCAGTGTAGGATTTAAGTTTTAACAGTGTAAAAACGAGTGCTGATTTTTTTTTATCAGAAAGAACCAACAATTTTAACGAGGTAAATAATTTTATCAGTACAGAGAAACTAGATGAATTCAAGAGAACATTTTCATAGTTAAGTCAGGACATGTTTCTGAGCCTATATAAAGCTATGGTGAGACCACATCTTTAACATGCTGGTGTAATCTGGTCCCCATTGTACAAGAAGAACAAAATAACACTCGAAAATATACGACGACGAGCCACCAGACTAATACTATCGTTGGAAGGAGTATCATATTCGGGTAGACTTAAGCACTTAGCTGCTTTTAGGGTGATTAATACTTGGAATTCGCTTCTATCAAAAGTAGTGCTGGCACCCTCTGCGAACAGTTTCAAAAGCCGCTTAAAAACATCCTATTGTTTGAGGCACCTGGAGTACAAGCAACATTAGCGACACAAGAAGAAATGCATTGTCACAGGTAACAGAGTGGCCAACGTAGATGTCGAGTTCCAGTAAGAATTCAAGTAAGAATCTAACATAGGCAAAATACTTCTCCTTGACTATTTTTCTACACATATAATCTTCTTTACCAGTCAGAAACTCACACTAACTCATAAGCCAAATCAGAGATAAGGACATCCCAAAAGATAGGATTTTTGTAAAATATTTTTTATGCTGGTTCGTATATCAGTTAGACGAGCGCCAGTCTAGATACTACGAAACAAGAAGAAGAATGACATTAAAACGCTGAAAAGCAAAAATCGTCTAAAATACTTTCCAAAACGTCACCTTTCCACCCTTCCCCACCGCCCCTACACACACATAAAACACCTAAATAGTGAAAAGATATATAACAAGTAATATATGACGAAAAACAAATACTAATAAAAAAAAACTATATTCAGAAGGGGACTACTATGCTTTAGGCATTTTATTTTATTTCGTCTAAGAATATATACGCATATACTTATATATTTATAAATTTACTGCTCTCTACCGATTTTTCACGCTTCCCAACAATATTGTGAACATTTCAGAAACTTGCCTCCAATCGACCTACTTCATCGAAAACTGAAGGCAACAAAAAAAAAAAAAAAAAAAACAAAAAAAAAAACGATTTTTAGTACAGATAGATAAAATAAAACTTTTTTTTGTACATAGATAGTTACAACAAAAGGTTTTTCATTAAATCATCACAAAAGTTTGTAAAGGGGCTCTTACACGGAATAGGAAATGTACATTGGTTTCTGCCCACGCTTGGAATTGGATGAAATTCTGCACAATGGTTGCCTAGGGTATAACACTGATGATTATGAGGTATTGGCTTTTAAATGTAGTTCCATTGTAAATTTATGGTGTTTTGTACGCGGCCACTACCAAATCAGGGGGTGCCCTAATATTAACCTTCGTACAGCAAACTGGATTTCATTTTTCAGATGCTGGAATGTTTTATTAATTAAGGCCATCATTAGTACATGTTTTGATACTATGGATGGCTTCATGTACTTAGCAATAGTGTTGGAGCAATAACGTAAGTTGAACGGTAGCCCCATATTTCAGTTGCAGGTTATGTATTCATCCAGATATTATCTGCAATTTTACCATGTTCCGATTCTTGTCAAGACACCATTTCAGCATAAAATATTTCCATATGTATTAGGAATAAACACATGAAATTTCATAAAAAATGAAGACCGGTAACATGTTGTTTGAACAGTCTGGATACATATAGTCCCGAGTCGGCAAAATATGAAATTACCCTACACTCATGTATAAGTAGTATCGTGTAAAGTCAACTTATCAATAGCTTTCAATTTGGATTACCATGATATAGTATGATTTGTATAAGAAGTTGATACCATAATTGTACATATTCATTTATAACCAGTTGACTGAATTGCACCTTGTTGAACACCATGTCCAAAAAAAAAAAAAAAAAAAAAAAAAAAAAAACTTTTCGTTTACATGATCTGGACCATGCAGACATTAAGTCAAAGTTCTCTGTATCTGTATATATAGAAAAAAAAGGTAAGAGAAAAGTCCAGGGAGTATAGGATTTCACTTCGAATACTTGACTGGAAGTATTTATCAGATAATAAAAAGCAGATAACAGTCTTGTAACTGATGATGATGATTATGAAACCTGGGTCTAGCTTTAAAGTTACTCGTTCAGGCAGACAGGCATGGTGGGCACAACTTGCTTACCAAGTAATGATTGCTATCCTAGGACAACTGATTAAAATCTTCACGGTCCATGTCTGTTGATTTCAACATTCAGAATTGTCAACCTTCAATGGATTTATGAGTTTGGATGAATGCTTTGGTACTGCGACCTTACCTAGTTTAGATCTAAATATTTATTGGTTCTGAAAAACAAAACTGGTATTTCTTTTAAACGGCTAACCGCATTCATTATTTAACTGATACACTTCATGTGTATTTAGATCATGTTGAATTACTTTTTGTGCCTACACAGTGGTTTATTCTATGATAGCATTGATGACTTGAAACGTTTGGCCGGTGGTAGTGGTTGAAATTTTGATTGATAAGTCAAATGCCCCAGAAAGTAAAGGATACGAGCTATGTGTGCGCACATGCCAATGGTCTTTTTCCAGCAGGGCACACACAGTAGTAATCCTTTACTGGATTGTTCGTGTCTTGGGCATCAAACCTGATCCACACATTGTACTTCGTTTGTGATTTATGTCTTGACTGGATTTGATCTCTTATCAGATCTTCTGAGTGTTGATAAACCCAGATTTCATAATCACCATCATCTGTTAAATGTTCTCCGATATAACCTGGAGCTTGGGCTAACTGGTAGCTGCCACATGCAACAGTTTCCAAGTATTCCAGGTCAAGTTTAGGAAAGTCAATGTCAGAGGCCTCCAGCTTTTTCCATTCTGCCTTGCACCGCCTACTCAGATTGGGTTCTGCTTCGACTTCTTGTGCCAAGCGATTCTCTAGTGATAAATCTAGTGGAAAAATCTTAAAGCTTTAACATGAAGAACTACAGAACACCAATTTGTTGTTTAAGTCAAACTATGTGCACTAGAATTGAACTCATGCAGAACAGAAACAATTTCATATATGCTTACTGTAAGGAAGAAAGGATAGATCTGCTTTTCTGATAGAAAAAGTTAAGACCACATAAACAGTATTCTGTGCTGCTGTCATCAAAGATAGCTGTTGAAACAAAGAGAAAAACTCCAGTGTCAGTGTCAATTCGATCGCAGGAAATACCGACTGAAGTGACACATTTGAACATGTTACAGGACAAGAAATCCAGTGTTCATAATTTCAAAATACAATATAGGCTTGCAAGCAAGCTATAGATATATCAGAAGTTAAGTCTATATGTATTATTTTCTTTTCAAGCGTTCTTAGTTTGGTTAGAGTTCACCAGTCCAGAAGCAAATTTCCAAAAATCCTAAAATCTGTTGATGGGGATGCAAATCCTTCTTCAAAACAAACAAACAAACAAGCAACAACTACTTGCAATAGTACGTTTGCACATCTTCTTAATATGACAATGGAGATTATGGATCTCCCTGTTTTATGCCTATTTTTGTAATGGTGAGAATGGATACCCCTGTTTTACACCTATTTTAGTTTTATGCCTTTTGGGAAGTAATTATACAAAACGCTCAATGATTTGCTGAAATGAATTAAAGCGTAAGATTTTGTTAAGCCTAATTTGTTAATTAGAATTTCTTTAGATTTAATTTGTTATGCTGTCTACATTTGTAATAGTTGGTTAGTCAGAGTCCATATAAATAGAAGGCAAGTAATAGAAAGTCATGAAAATTTAATGGGTAGCTTAAGATATATTCATTCCGAGTTGTCTAAACTCTCTTTGATTTGTTAAGTGTTAGAAGTGTTTGATAACACTGCCTTTCTCTACTGTTTTTTATCAATGTAACAAAATAGTCAATTTTGTAAAAATCGACCTATATCCATTCAAGGCCTAAAATGACAATGTTACCGGTTGTGATTTTTTTTTATAAAATTTGGCACAGCTATAGAGGATATATGTAGCAAATTTTCCTGGTAGTATGAAATCTTGACAAGGACTATAACATATTAATTTTGAAAGTTTAATTTTGATATTTTTTTATTTTTTGGTAAAAAATTCAGATTTTTTATAATTAATTTATCAGAAAATTTTAACTTTAATTAAATATAAATGTTTTGTGGTATCAATAGAATTACTATGGTGTTCACCATTCAGCACAGCGCAAAAATCTTAAAACAAAATTAAACTTAAGATGTATGACATACTTATTTGGAGACAGGTATCAGCTCATGGGGGGAGTGAGTCAAGGTTGCGTCCTGGGTCCAATTTTTTTTATTATATAATTTAATAAGCACATTTTCATAGGTTGCATATGCCTAGTTATTATTATACAAAGTTTCAGAAAAATCCATGCGTGGGCAGAAATGAAAGATGCCCTTTACCGCTTCTGTACAAAGCACAAGACAAAAAGAAAACGAAATGCCTTCTGAAACATCTTGCCGCCGATTTGTTTCTTTGTTACTGTCTGTTAATACTAAGGAAGATTTCATATTGTCTGTCTCTGAGGAAAAGGAAACCAGTTACAAAGCCAGTAAATTCATCGCTACTCGTTTATATACATCGTATATATTGAATAAATGGTTGATAAACTCAATGCTACAGAATTTAAGCTAAATTTTACAAATTTATCCATGTATCTGTGCTGATCGATTGACATGCTAAGTCTCCCTATTTTTACGGCGGCTCACTAATTTTCGCGGGGTGGTTGGGTGAGGCAAAGGTGTCGTGTATCTTACGTCAACAGGGCGTCCAACTGAGATTAGCTAACAGCTGGGCAAGGCCTGCTATCCTTGCAGTAGGTAAGTGTAGAGGGGGGAATGTTATAATTTCTTCTATTTCTTCCCTTTTATTCATTTTCCTTTCTCCCCATGTCCCTCTCTTTCATCTGTACTATCTCTTCTATTTCTCTTCTCCCTTTCTCTGGCAGACGACACAAAATGACCCACAAGGGTTGATGTGTCGTTAAACCCCAACACAATCAATCACTAATTTTCGACATCTGAATCTCAGGTTTACGCGATGTCACTTAAAGTTATTGGAAATTTCCTTCTTTATATAGTGTAAAAATAAGGAACACGCTATTTATTTTTCAGATCCTCCCTAATTTTCATTCTGACAACTTTTACTATGTCTGTCTTAAAACGTATCTTTTAAAATGACCATCGAGATGACTTTTATTAGTATTACATTTGGACCAGGGCACAGCATACTCCGACAAGACTGCATGTGCGTCCAGCGAAGACTCAGATCCGCTTGCATATCTGCGCAGCCTCATCGATGTATTCACAGGGCACCATGGGGTTAGCCAAGGATCCACATCGTCTTTAGGCGGACAGCAAAAACTGATCAACACAGGCTGATCTGAGTCCTCACTGGGAGCACATTCAATCTTATAGAAAAGGTTGCACTCAGCTCATTTTTATTTACCTGTGTTTAGACAGTGACGTTCCACATGTTACATCACATGCATATAGAAGTGATAGCTAGGTATGTGAATAATGCACTACTTGTATAGGAAGTCGAAACCGGCATTTAGAGCGACATGGTAGAGTGTTGGCCTGATCCTCGGCTGAAAATGGGAACTAGAAGTTTGGTTTTACCTGCTGTATCTGGCGCCCAACATAAATGATCCACAGGGACTGGTACCATAGCCGTGTACCGGTATACTGTGTAGAACACTGAACCAATTCAGTTTGCTAGCATGGACATTCGAGGATGAATCTAAACTAGGAGGGGAAACATGCAGTAGTGATAAGTACATTTGTATAATTAACTTGCGTTATAAGCCAATGCATACTACATTTTATAGCGACGAGGTAGAGTGTTGGCAAACATGAAAACGACCTATGTTTGGGTTCAATTATGAAGACGATCCAGTTTCGGATTCGCCTCAGAACCTGCTCATGGGATTTCAATGAAGATTTACAGAGGTGTTCTTACATCAAATATAACGTTTAATCACAGCGTATAACCGTACAGTGGCCTAATCGGAAGCGCCATGATTCTGTATATCCAAACATCACTAGCGAACGCCAGAGCTCAGGAACCACCCACTTCTTAGTGCAAATGGAACTAGTTTTCTGACTGACAAAGAAGCTATTTTGAAAAGATGGGCTGAACACTTTGATGGTGTCCTTTATCGGCCATCATCTATCAATGATGAAGCTATCAACAGACTACCACAGGTGGAATGTAATCCACTGCTTGATGAGCTCCCAACCGTCTCTGAAACAGCGAAAGCAATAAAACTCCTGTCATCTGGCAAGGCTCCATAATCGGCCATCATCTATCAATGATGACGCTATCGACAGACTACCCCAATACAATAGATACTAAAAAACACATTGCCACATTACCTTTGACGTGCCATTAATGATTCACGGCGGGATACTTCTATGGCTGCTGAAAAATTCAGGTCTGTATTAACAGACATACAGATAGATGTACAGATACACCCACTTTCTAGCCTAACCACCCTTCCCCCAAACCTGGGCCCCAATACAGGCCGAGCTGACCTGGCCGAGTTGAACCGGCCGAGGTGACCCGGGCCGACTTGACTCGGGGCCGACTTGACCCGGATTCTAGATAGGATCTCGTTCCGTCTGTTGATATAATCATGTTAGGGTTGGATCTCCCTTTGTCAGAGAGGAATTTTTTCCTCCTTCTTTCTCTTTGATCCTCGGATATGTTCGATCAGTGGTCGATGTCTATCAAATGGTGCCTGAATGCATTGGAGAGTTTGAAATTCCCTTTGTCTCTAATTGCGCGACCGCTTTCAATTTGTTCCCCGTTCACAATGTCATAAAACATTTCGATAAATTTTGGCATGTCTCTCGCTTTCCACGAAATTGCTGACTTCAAGATATGGTTGGCACTTTCAGAGTTATTGTTTGTTCAATTTACTGGAGCCTTTCCGCGCAGTATGGGTTTAATAACATGTGCCTCTAATAACGGTAACAATTTATTGTCAAAATATGTTCTGAAACGCTTTTCATTGGTTTTGCTGTCTTTTTCATCAATCAACATTCGCATCCTTGCTAACCATTGCGACGAGCTCCATCGACATGGCGTGAGACGTGTATACGTGACCAGCATTATAGAGCGCGGTTCCTTCCCGACGTTCACTGGTTTGACGCCAGAGAATTTGACGCCAGAGAAATTCAACAACATCCGACACGCAGTAAACAAGGGTCTAAGAAAGAAACTTGGCTCTAGTTTCATCGACGTGGGAAAAAAGATCAAATACCCCCGCCACTACGATGACGATCTAGTTCACCCTGGGTTCAAGCATAGTGGAATTCATCTACTCAAATGCATAACTGAGAGGTGTTTGTACAGCTACCTGACAGGGTAGGAGTTGTCTTAACCACACAAAGGCCCTTTTTAGGGCTACAATGTCATTCAGAGAGAAAAACCTTTATGTCAAACATTAAATTGTTCTCGGCCCTAAACAACCCCATGTGTCCAAATTTCGCACTTAAAATCCAACACTGGTACTACAATATATACGAAAATAAAACCTTCCTTTCGTAGATAAAACCTTCCTTTCGTCAGTAGACAAAATTCTTCCTTTCGTAGACAAAAAAAAAAAAAAAAAAAAAAATCGTAATTTGTTCATTTCGTAACAAATATATGCAAGTGGTGCAAAGCTATATACAAAAATAAAACCTTCCTTTTTTAGACAAAATCTTCCTTTCTGAGACAATACCTTCTTTTCATACACCAAATCTTCCTTTCGTAGACCAAACCTTCCTTTCACGAAATGAAGTTTCAGTTCAGTTTTCAGATTTTTAACGCTGCCAGGCAACTGAGTCACATAGAGGCAGCGCTAGATAAATCTGGATTAGTTTTACTGGACTACTGGGTTGGCTTGAAACGATATACAATAGCATATACCCCGAATTTTACAAAATACCCAATTTTATTTATATCATTGAATATGGTATCCTTTATATGAAAACTCACTATCTGGGCCCCACAAATATCTTCCTTTCGTAGAAAAAACTTCCTTTCGCGAAAGGAATGTTCCTTTCGCGAAAGGAACGTTCCTTTCGCGAAATGAAGGTTCCTTTCGCTGTTTGGCCATACCGCATTTCATTCAACGTTTTGATGATAACATAAAGAAAAAAAAATGAATAAATAAACAAAATTGCTTAAAACGAGCTAAAATATAAAAAATAAATAAATAATATTCCCTTGAGTTATTGTTCTTTGCGGTTTCTTTTTAGGCATTTCGGTCAATGTTTTGATCTTGGTCTTCTGCAGGCTTGTGTAATTTTCACATCCCGGAGAGCACAAACTCATGAAAATCTCTTTTGAGAAACCCATTCGCTAAACTACAGGGTAATAAAGAATTCCATATGCTCTTTATATACGAGATGCACTGATCGCCAGTGTTTGATGCTATGCATTTCTTTGTATTAGTCATTATGTTACAGGAATTCGCGAGTTCTTGTGGCACAACCCAGTAAACCGTATGTATGGGATTTATACGGGCATGGCCAGCGTTGCCGAAGGTCGAGGGCAGCAGGCAACGTTGGTCTGCACGCCTATAGTTTAAATGCATGCAACTCACCTCTGTGTTCTATGTCTCAGCTGATCCGTGCCAAAATTACCGATCTGGCGACCCCAATTTCTTGAATTGAAAACTGGCGAGAAGCAGAATGATTCATCTGGCACTTTTATCTCAGTTCATCAGAAGCATATCAGATACTATACCTCAAAGCGTCTGCTGATAATCGTAACGCTATAGAACCAGTCAGACTCAGAGTTTGACACTGTATTACGGAAATTATTTTTATACTCATTTTTTTCTACAGTCGTTTATAACTTCCATTTCATTAAATGAAGCAACTGCAGAAATTTCAAAATTACATAAGGTGTTTGAAAATATATAATTATTTATTCTTGACTATTTCAATAATGTTCAGCATTAAAGAGATGCTCATTGGAAACGAATAGTTAATCATGGTGACATTCTGCGGGAATCATAATAAAAAATAGAGCCAGTGTAGTGTATTTTTTTTTCATCTGCATCGTTGCAGATTGTGACCCTGTCCTGCATCAACAATAACAATAACACTTTGGCTAACTGCAAATTGAGCAATTGCCATGCCCATTTCTAGGCAATGCCTAAATTCATATTATGGGTATCCCATATGGACCCAATATGGGTGTTGCAACAGGGATATATCTGGGACCCATGTGGGTCCTATATTGATCTTCCCACATTTATCTTCCAGAAAATGTTTTTGGATATTGTCAACTCTATAACAGTCTTGCAGTTTAAAACATAATATAACAATTATGGGATTCAGTAAACTCATCACAGAAGCCATTTATTAATCAGTTCATTAAAATTACAATTTACTGAAATTCGACCATCAGTCTACAGTAAATTAATTTGACACTTATTAAAACTGGAAGTTGGAACTTTTATTTATAAGTCACGAAAAAGAAGAGATGTAGAAAGCAAGTTTTCAGAACTCACCAGTTCTACTACAACAAGTACCAGGACAGTTGGACAATTCATTATGTCATAGTCCAAGCCCACTTGATTGACCAGCTGGTTAGGTCCCAAAAGAGAGAGCCCTACATGTGTAACTAAATGCACATGTATACAATCAATAAACCTTAAAAATACAGGCATCTATTAATAATTGGAAATGGTGACAACATGCATATTTATATATACCCTTCAATTTGAAAAGTGATTGGGACATACAAATTAAATTAAAAATGTGACCATGAAACCAGATCCATACCAGCAAAATATTTACGTAAAGTTTAATACTTTCATTTTGTATTGATCAAACCATTTTTAGCTCACCTCTGGATGAGCTATTGTGATCACTTGTCATCTGTTAACACCTTTGAATGACTTCTCCTCTAAAACCTCTGCACCTTGAATGCGAGTTCCACTCCGGGGTGCCGGCCCCTGTGGCTCGGATGCACTGTCTGACTGGAGACCAGGAGGTTGCGGGTTCAATCCCCGCCGATGTGGGCAACATTCTTTCGTGGAGATTGATCACGAAATATTTTCTACAGTCATTCTCTCCCTTCCGCTGATTCAAGAAAGACTGTTGTTAGTTTCTGGCAAAAGAATGTGCATAATACTAGTTAACCGCTTAGAAGACTAAGCCTGCCAAGTAAACGTGTGGTTAGGTAAACTAACCACGCTCGACATGACCCCATTGGGTTGACTGGGCTGTAAAACCTCAATACAAACAAACATCGCTGATTTGCTCGAGAAAGGTGTCAGGAGGCTCATGACTTGGAAAGAAGCAATGGAAGGACTGAGAGTAAATGCAGGAAAGACAAAGATCATGATCTGTGGTACGGGCCTGGACTTCCTGCTGAGTTCAATGCGAGTTTCTATGCACCGTCTGTTGCACTGGAGTGGGCAGCAACAGCATCTTCTGCAATGGCTGGAAATACTGGGTGCACAAGAAATGCAGTGGGCTCAAGCGCTTGACAAAGGACCCTGATTACAGATGTACACAGTGCTAGGGAACTGCACGCCCCTTGGACGGCAGACCACATAGGGAAGTCCGTCGGACCTGACAAGCTGGAGGTGGTAGCTTTCTTTTGCTACCTAGGAGACATGCTCTCAGCAGCTGGTGGCTGTGAACTTTTCAACCACAACACATGTGGAAACCGTCTGGAAGAAGTTCAAGGAGCTGCTACCAGCTCTCTTCCCGCCACCTCGCTTTCAAGACACATGGCCACATGTACAGCTCTTGAGTGCAGAGCGCAATGCTCCATGCCATTGAGACTTGGCCATTGACAAAGCCAAACCTCCGACATCTGCAGTGGAATACCAGGGCAATGATCAGACAGATCTGCAATGTCAAGTCACAAGATTTGTCACAATCAGGTCTAGTGAGCTACTTGCGTGGCTTGGCATTGAGGATCTGGACCACATTCTGAAGGAGAGAAGACACCGCTGGTATGGACATGAGGAATGCTCCAATGGTGCAGTCAAGACAGCCTGTGACATATGGGTTGAAGGAAAGCTTGAACCTGAGAGGCCCAAGATGACAAGCAACTGACAGAGAGGGATTGCAGAGAGTGGAAGCTCTCGGCTATCGACTCTTATGATAGACATACCTGGAGATCTGGTGTGAGATCTGCCATGAGTGCAGTAAGCCAGCTACCTGGAAGGGGGCCCACTGATGTGGATGTTGGCAAAAAGCCGGTCAATATGAGTATTGACTGGGCCGGTGGTTAAAACCGGTTATTACTGGTCGATTGGTGGTTGATTGGTGGTCAGTTGGGTTGATTAAGTCACTGGCATATATCCTGTTGATAAACTGATCTTAAAAGCTTTCCCCTGGCATCATGTACATGAGATTAGACTATATTTTCATCAGTGAACAAGAAAAAATAGTTTTTATTAATACATGTAACTAATTATTTGAGGTCCATTTTTTATATGATCATAAGTCAAAAGACATTATCGCTGGTCAACTGAAGAGGCTGATTGGATTGACTCCTGAAATTTAGACAGGTCTGCTCTTTTCAACCAAACAATCTTTACTACTATCCTTTATAGGTTAGATTAATTGTTCATATTTTGATTTACAGGAATATGAATAAGCTCAATTTATCATGGATTTTAAAGGATTTATGAAAGGTCCTATTTTGTTTGATAGAAAAAAAAATTTTGTACCAGATTGTACCACACAGTTACATAAAAAAGCAGCTAACATATAATTTTGACATTATTGCAGAAAATTGTCACATATTGTAAAAAGTGAAATACACCTGTCATTAATCTTTAGGCCTGTGAACTTGTGAAGTAGTACATCTGTAATTAATTAACCAAACAATGTTTGAAGATTCACTAATGTCTTTGAAGTATATTTAAGTATCTGCAACATCTGTAGATTGCTGTCAAAACAGATTAAAAGGTGTAAAAGATGCCCCATGCCACTGCAGTGGGTGTGACACAGATCTAATTGCCAAAGTGACTAATCACATGTCCCTGATAGGGGTATTATACACTGACACCAGGCTTTATTTTTAATGTGTGAAATTTTGAGTTATCTGCAATCTAGATAGTATCTTATCATCAAGCTATTACTGAAGGTGTCAAAAATGAAACCTTAACCAATTTGGAACTTCTTCACTATTTTGGAAGATAACAAAAAAAAAAAAAAAAAAACAGTGCAAGGTGCAAAGACTGTAATACATGTATTAAGTTAGTGCTAAGGTCTCAAGACTGAAGACTCATAGACAAAAATGCCTCGGGCTAAAAAAGCCAGAAAGTACTGCTAAGCGGCCACTTGAAGAAATAAATCTGAACCTGAAACTCTATCAAATGATCATCCTCTAGCAAAGAGACCAAAACTTCAACAGACTAGTTTCAGTAGCTTTGCTGTTTCAACAGACTGTAGTACATTTGTATGTGGAAGTAGTTAGATGAACAAATTGCTAGACTGTTCTATGCCTGTAATCTGCCATAATCAATCAACCAACTGACCACCATAATCTGCAACTGACCACTAAAAATATTCAGCTGACCACTCAGTATTTCAATCGACCAGTATTGACCACTATGGGAGTATTGACCGGGGCCGTTTTAACTGGTTAAAACCACCCCTGGTTTTGACTGCCCAATCTTGGGATGTTACCCCTGTACCTGCACATTAATCAAAAATCCGATGATGATGATGATGACTTACAATGAATGATTAAAGTACTGTAGTTAAACTTTTTAGTTACAATCAAAATTTTGTCCCATGGGGGTTATCTGTCCTTGCCTCTGAGCTATATACATGTATAAAGTTGTGTAATTTTTAAACTTCTTCTTTGAAACCACTTAAGCAATTTTCACCAGATTTCTCATGGGTCCTTCTGTCGAAAGGGTATTGACAATTTGTTCAAATGTTTCCACGCCATTGAACAAGATGGCCGCCATGCTCATATATGGTAAAAACACTTAAAAATCCTCAGAACCAAGAAAGCTTTGAGGTTGGCTCTTGGTAGATTATATTTGAGACTCTTATACATTATGACTAGGTTGACCTTTCACTGTTTACAGCAAGGTCAAATTTGCACCCACATACATTTGTACGGGGGAAAATGTTGAAAAATCATTTTCTCAATATGTATTAAAGACTAATGGCTGAAACTTACAATGTATGAATGAAGTTGTAAAACTTTTTAGTTACAATCAAAATATTGATTCCAGGGTTATCTGCCCTTGCTGCTGTGCTATAAACGGGTATAATTGCGTAATCTTTAAATGTCTTCTTCTCTGAAGCTGCTTGACTAGTTATCACCAGATTTCACATGAGGCCTTGTATCAAAGGAATATTGACAATTTGTTCAAATGGTTCTGCACCATTGAACTAGATGGCCGATTGGCCGCCATGCCCATATATGCTAAAAACACTTAAAAATCTATTCCAGAACCAAGAAAGCTTTATGGCTGAATCTTGGTATATAGCACTGAGGACTCAAGGTCTACCAAGTTTGTTCAAATGATCTTAGGATAACCTTTGATCTTTTTATGGCAAGGTCAAAATTGCATCCGGATACAAATGTACATTATATTGGGAAAAAGTTGAAAAATCATTTTCTCAAACTATGGCTGAAACTGACAATGTATGATTAAAGTAGTAAAACCATTTTGTTACCACCAAATTTTAGGGGTTATCTGCCCTTGCCCATGGGCTATAAACATGTGCAAAATAGTGAAATCTTTAAACCTTTTCTTCTCTGAAGCCGCTTGACCAGTTTTCACCAGATTTCACATGGGGCCTTCTTTCAAAGGGATGTTGACAATTTGTTCAAATGGTTCTGCACCACTGAACAAGATGGCCGCCATGCCCGTATATGGTAAAAACTTAAAAAAAAAAGATCTTCTCCAGAACTAAGAAAGCTTTGAGGCCGAAGCTTGGTATACAGTATCGGGGGCTCAAAGTCTACCAAGTTTGTTCAAATGATGATACTAGGATGACCGTTGACTTTTTGTGATATGATCAAATTTGTGTCCTGTTTATTGTGGAAGTACAGGAAGAATGATGCATGGCATTTGCAATTATCAGGTGAGCAAATCGTGGTCCGTGGGTCTCTTATTTTTTATTTTATTTTTATAGTTTATTATTATCATTACTGGTAACATTTTTTTTTTATACTATGATGCTTAATTAATGGTACAGTTGTACCCCCTTAACATACATATCGAACCCATATTGGTCCCATATAGCAGTAGGAGGTCGGCATGGGAACCTCAGGAGTCCAATATCTGTATCACATTAGGTGCCATTTGGGCCCCCTTTATGTATCTTGAACATGTTGAAATTGTCACTTATCCAGGATTATGTTAGTTTTATCTCAGGGTAACACAGGGGTTGTCATGTGAGGCGAAGGTGTCGTGTATCGTACATCACCAGGGCATCCAACTGATATTGGCTTACAATTTGGCAAGTCTTGTTATCCTTGTAGCAGTAAGCGTAGAAAGGAATGTTTTTATTTCTGTTTCTTCCCTTTCATTCCTGTTCCTCTTTCTTCCCTGTCCCTCTCTTTCATCTTCTCTGCTCTCTCCTCTATTTCTTTTCTCCCTTTCTCTGGGAGATGACCAACAAGGGTTGTCGTTAATCCCCAAGACAATTCACATGAAATGTCAGTACTTACTATCTATGAAAAATAAAAACAACAACATAGAATGTCATCTGCTACAAATTTTGCTAAAGTTAAAATCGAAACTACATGTAGTTCAATAGGTCTGTACCTAAGTGGTGGCTCACTGCTGAGTCAAAATAGCCTCAGAACTATATAGCTTTGTATGACCACTTCATGCATTGGATTTTCAAAAATTGTTTGTGAAGGGGGTGTATACTGTTTTCATGTCCATCCGTCTGTATGTCCATCTGTCAATTACATGTATGTTTCAGATTCTGCTTCTGATCTTGCTAAATAATTTAAGGAATCTTTTGAATATTTGGCATAAATATTGATGAGATGTTGCTTTTAGAGAGAAAATAAGGGCCCAGGTGGGGTGGGGGTGGGTGGGGGTTAGTTCATAAATTTCCTTTAGAGTTATTGCCCTTTGTTATTTTTGAAAAATTGCTTTGGCATGTCTATACAGTGCATGCATGGCGAAATCAGCTCTTCTCAAAGTATTTTTTGAAGCAATCTGATACTTCAGACCTATTGAACATGTGCACGAAGAAGTATGAGGCTGAAAAAATCATATTTGACAAAATGACAACTACTTTAACTTAGCCATTTATGCCCATCCACATGTCTGTTTGTCTGTCTGTATTGCTTTTTCCAGTCACATACATCCTGAAGCAAACTTTAACCCTTGTCATGCTGAATAAATTAAGATGCCACACCCACTTCTAATTTTCAGCCAATCAGATTGCTTGATCCTGATTGTTGCTATAAATTGACATACTTAATGACAAACAGTGCAGATCCAGATCAGGTGGCTTCTCAGAAGCCAACTGATCTGGATCTACACTGTTTGCTGACAGTGTATATCCGGGTTCAGCATGACAAGGGTTAATACATGAACATGTATTGCTTTTCAGTACCCAGAAGGCAGTCATTACCTTGCTGGAGATATCTAATAACCACTGCTTTTTGACGCTTCTTCTGGAACCCTGCTATAATGAGTATTTTTGTATATTTCAGTTTCAATGTCTGAATGGAAGACTGACTGTTTTAAAAGTGTCTGAATGGAAGCCTTGCAGCTTTAAAAGTGTCTGATTGGAAGACTGACAGCTTTAAAAGTGTATGAATGGAAGACTGACAGCTTTAAAAGTGTCTGATTGGAAGACTGACAGCTTTAAAAGTGTATGAATGGAAGACTGACAGCTTTAAAAGTGTCTGATTGGAATACTGACAGCTTTAGTGTCTGAATGGAAGACTGATTGTTGGTTATGATGAATTATTACCAGATTACATTGTGGGTGACATCTGAGCAGGAGGAAGCCATTGTCAGTCTTTACAGGAACAGAAAATGGATTTATTCAAAATTAGGTAGGACAACTTCTTTTAACCCTTCTCTTGCTGAACATGACATGCCCTGTCTTAGCAAACAGTCTAGATCCATATCAGTTGGCTTCTGAAGAAGCCAACTGATCTGGATCTGCACTGTTTGTCATTAAATATGTGAATTTATATAAAAAAAACCTGGATCAAGTAGTCTGATTGGCTGGAAATTAGAAGTGGGCTTGGCATCTTAATTTATTCAGCATGACAAGGGTTAAATAGTCATTGGTCTAATACACTAGAACCGCTTTATACATGCCTACCAAACGAATGAATGTGTAACCACCGGTTAAGAACGTGAAACAATTAGATTGACATTCGGTTAGGGATAAGATGACTCAAAAAGGTAAACAAACTTTGCATTTTCTGTGTTTCATGAGCGATATAAATGTTTTGAGGAAATTATTTAAAAAACGGGGAATTACATTCAACTGCCCATTGATATTGGCATCTGTGGAGTAAATCTCAGACCACCTACTTCACGCATATTCGCTTAATTATTTTTCGCGTGTTGAAAGTGTACTGAAAGGCATTGAAAACACGTAATTCGTGGTGTTTTTTGTCCTTTGTTTAATTTTACGCTTTGCTAGAAGTCAACGTATCATCATGCACTAACAATGGACACATTTGGTTATTTGTGTTATAGATATTTTGGTTG
The DNA here is from genome assembly GCA_964016985.1 of Anodontia alba. Classification (NCBI taxonomy): domain Eukaryota; kingdom Metazoa; phylum Mollusca; class Bivalvia; order Lucinida; family Lucinidae; genus Anodontia; species Anodontia alba. The sequence goes on along the minus strand of OZ024821.1, from coordinate 66,253,969 downwards.
TTAATGCAGCATTGTCGAAAAATCACCATGGGAATGGTTGGAAATGGCTGGTTGCGCCTAAGATCTATCTAAATAATAACAAAACTTAAAGCTATAAAGCGGGTCTGATTTCACCTCCACGTCTCCAGGAACACACGAATCTTGTTCTACGGAACCATTTTTAGCCAATCTAATAAGCAGTGCACTGTTGATTCGGAAATAACATAGTATTTAATGCAAACATCCTCAGTCTCCAGAATCATAGTGTATAATGACTTTGTTTGTGTTTTCACACCAATTCAGTGGCCCTGCAATTTTCTGAAATGAAATTTAACAGATTTTGGATTTTTTTTCTGCGAAGAAGTGCTGATCTGCCTAGTTTTGCTGGTTATGCATTAGATTGTCTGGTTAAGAATTTGATGACCAAATCAAAATCACCGTTTGTTCCTTTGTAAATGCCAGCGATTTACTACAATAACAGATGGTCTACCTATGATTTGTAAGTTGTCGTGAAATATCAGGTGCAGAAAGTCATGGTGAAAAAAAAGGTTTTCTGGACAAGGCCATTTAAATGCTGGATTTCAAGCTTATTTGACCGAATATAGCATCATTTCATATATCAGAGGTCATTATTTGCTTCTGTAGAAAACAAAAAGGCCAGTTTGCGTTTCATAATGTCACATAATCTTATATAATTTTTCTATGATTAAGCATTGGAGAACCCGGTTAAGCATTTGAAACTCGATGAATGTGTAGAGATGCAGCAAAGTGAAGAACAAATGATAATATATTTGCAAGATCATAGCGTGCCTTCAAGCAAACTCAACTAATTTAGAAATGTTTTATCCATCATAAGTTATGTCCACTGTGAGTTTACTTTGGGTTCCCACAATCCCAATGTTATTGTTCACTATTACGTACATATGCTTTTTTTAAAATCTATATTCGTCTTTCCAGATTGTTGTTGGAGGGCAGAACTAAGATGGTATCTATTCATTGTTTTTTTTTTGTTTTTTTTTTGGTTTTGTTTTGTTTCTTTTTTGAATCACATTTGAAGTTTTATTGACCTTATTATCCATGGGCGGGGATGGGCTTATCTGAATTTGCCGGCTACATAAGCTGGAGGCTAGCATTTAGTGTTCACACCACCTAAAAAGAAGATTTCCCTCCCCACCCAAAATACCCGGTGTGTCCGCAAGCCCCCACAAAAAGTTTTTTTTGCTTTAGCTTAGCCCCAAATATTACCAATGTTTATCTTTAGCTTACCTCTAAGATATTTCCAATTTTTATCTTCACTTGTGGTTTAGTTTATTTCACCTATTTAGTGATAGTATTTGTAATATGCTTTCAAACGCGTCTAGTATTCACCCCATCTAAAATCAAGATTGCACCCCATAAATACACGGTGTACTTGCAAAACCCCCACAAAAAAGTTGTACGCTTTAGCTTTCTCCCAAATATTCCCAATGTTTACCTTCATTTCTGGTTCAGATTATTCCCCTTTATACTGATAGTATTTGTAATATGCTTTGAACAGTTTGTAACAGTAATTCTGTTTTACTGTAATGGCATTAAACCGTTACACAGCAAAATATCATCATTAAACTGAGTGAAATAGCTTCTGATATGAGTTCTTGCAGATTCTAACAACACTTCAAAACAAGAATTTATGGTAGTCCCTAAAAATAGTCAGTTTTAGAAGTGATCAAAAAATATTTTTAAATGGCTCGTACCTCCAAATTGTAGTTTTTCTCGAAAATCCAAAAAAAAAAAAAAAAAGTAAAATTCACCAGGTATTTATGGGTAAAATCTTAATTTTAGATACGATGAACACTATACGATACGATCAGCACAATTTTAGCTATTTTTGATCTACGAGTCACCCCAATGCTTCCTACCAAGTTTCGAGTCAACTGACCTTTCGGTTCAGGAGAAGAAGCGAAAAATAGATTTTCAAGACGGCTGCCATGGCGGCCATCTTGGATATCCGATTGGCACAATTTTAGCTATTTTTGATCTACAAGTCACCCCAAAGTCTTGCCAAGTTTGGAGTCAGTTGGCCTTTCTGTGCAGGAGAAGAAGCTAAATATACATTTTCATGATGGCAGCCATGGTGGCCATCTGGGATTTCGGATCAGAATGATTTTAGCTATTTTTGATCTACAAGTCACCCTGATGCTTCCTACTAAGTTTCGAGACAAGTGACTTTTGGGTTTAGGAGAAGAAGCGAAAAATAGATTTTCAAGACAGCCGCCATGGCGGCCATCTTGGATTTACGATTGGCATGATTTTAGCTATTTTTGATCTACAAGTCACCCAAATGCTTCCTACCGTTTCGAGTCAACTGGCCTTTCGGTTCAGGAGAAGAAGCGAAAAATAGATTTTCAAGATGGCTGCCATGGCGCCCATCCTGGTTTTATGATCGGCACGATTTTAGCTATTTTTTATCTACAAGTCACCCCCGATGCTTCCTAGCAAGTTTGGCCTTTTGGTTCAGGAGTAGAAGCGAAAAATAGATTTTCTAGATGGCTGCCATGGCAGCCATTTTGGATTTCCGATAGGCATGATTTTAGCTATTTTTGATCTATAAGTCACCCCAATGCTTCCTACCAAGTTTGGAGTCAATTGGCTTTTGGGTTTAGGAGTAGAGGGGAAAAATAGATTTTCAAGATGGCTGCCATGGCAGCCATCTTGGACTTCTGATCGGCGCGATTTTAGCTATTTTTGATCTACAAGTCACCCTGATGCTTCCTAGCAAGTTTGGAGTCAACTGGCCTTTCGGTTCAGGAGAAAAAGCGAAAAATAGATTTTCAAGATGGCGGCCATGGCGGCCATCTTGGATTTCCGATTGGCACGATTTTAGCTACTTTTGATCTACAAGTCACCCTTATACTTCCTAGCAAGTATGGAGTCATTTGGCCTTTCGGTTCAACAGAAGAAGCGAAAAATAGATATTCAAGATGGCGGCCATGGCAGCCATCTTGGATTTCTGATCAGCTTGATTTTAGCTACTTTTGATCTACAAGTCACCCTGATGCTTCCTGATGCAAGTTTGGAGTCAACTGGCCTTTTGGTTCAGGAGAAGAAGCTAAAAACAGATTTTCAAGATGGCGGCCATCTTGGATTTCTGATTGGCACGATTTTAGCTATTTTTGATTTAGCTACTTTTGATCTACAAGTCACCCTTATACTTCCTAGCAAGTATGGAGTCATTTGGCCTTTCGGTTCAAGAGAAGAAGCGAAAAATAGATTTTCAAGATGGCGGTCATGGCGGCCATCTTGGATTTCTGATTGGCACGATTTTAGCTACTTTTGATCTACAAGTCACCCTGATGCTTCCTAGCAAGTTTGGAGTCAATTGGCCTTTCGGTTCAGGAGAAGAAGCAAAAAATAGATTTTCAAGATGGCGGCCATGGCGGCCATCTTGGATTTCCGAACGGAACGATTTCAGCTATTTTTGATCTACGTCCCCCCGATACTTCCTACCAAGTATCAAGTCAATTGGCCCAAGGGTGTAGGAGGAGTAGGCTTTTAAAGCAATTGTTGACGCCGCACGACAGACATTGACTGACCACAATAGCTCACCATGAGCACTTCATGCTCAGGTGAGCTAAAAACATATGTACATGTACGTAACAATGAACAACAACATTGCAAATGCGGGAACCCAAAGCAAACTAGGTAGGGTCTTAGGGGTCAAACATTAGGTCACACTCACTTTAAAGTTTTAGGACAAAGTGTTTTGACCATTTATATCTTGGCAGTCACTGGACAGAACCCTTCGATATTTGGAACATAATCATATCATAGCATAACCTTATATTCCATAACACAATACCCCAGGGTCAGATCCAGGAGAGGGTCTTAAGGTTCAAAAATTAGGTCACACTCACTTGAAAGTTTTAGGACAAAGTTTTTGAACATTTATATCTCAGCAAACATTTGACAGAACCCTTCCATATTTGAAACATTATCATATCATAGCAGAAACATAGATTCCCAAACACCATACCCTAGGATCAATCTTAGGGGTAAAAAATTAGTTCACACTCACTTTAATAAAGTTTTACGACAAGGTTTTTTTTTTTTAGACATTCATGCCTCAGCAACCACTGCACAGAACCTTTCCATATTTGAAACCTAATCAAATCATAGCATAACCTTAGATAATGTACACCATATCTCAGGCTCAGACCCTGGAGCATCCACTGTCTGTCTGCCATCCATCTGTCAGTCCATCTGTCCCTCTGTTGCTGACAAATATTGCCCAAATTTTATAATATTTGGTAGATGTGTAGGAAATGCCCAGTAAGTGTGTCACATGCAAAAAAAAAAAAAAAAAAAAGAAATAATAATAATAATTCTCACTGCCTTATTTTCAAAATTACCACCCATTTCAATATTAAATCATGAAATCTTGCATGTTCCATAACTTCAGTACCCTTTGAGGTTTGATGATATTTGGTCGGTGTGCACATATAGGAAAGGTGAAGGAGGCATGTCACCTACAAGAATGGTAACTCTCATTCCCTTAATGTTTGAGTTACCTCCCCTTACAACTGATTTTGAATCTTTTATGTTCCATAATTCCTGTACTGTTAAAGCCAATTAAAAGGGTTCTGTCCACAAAGGCATATCATAGCTAGACAAGGCACAACTAAGGCAATCTATGCTGTCCTGCAACAGCTCTTGTTGAATAATAGATGCCTGTCGTGTTGAGCTATATTTTTGAGGCAGATTTATGTGACCTGTAAGAGACTCTTGTGTATTAAGCAGACACATTGATGGTAACATAATGCAGCCAATTTAGGTACAGCAGAACAAATGAGGTTAAAGTTACAATGTATATATACCTGAATGTCCACATAAAGAAATACAAAACCTTCACTGCACACATTCCAGGTGATTTATTTTTCAGTTTTATAATAGCAAACATTTTTTTCTATATTGAAATATTTTCAAATATAAGCATATCTATACTTTTAGATTGTGCAGCAATACAATATTGATTGGTTAAAAAATATTGATACATTGATATCGCAATATTCAGTGACAGCCTGTAAGTAACTGTTTTTCCTTAGATCTTGAAACATAATTCATTCAGCCAAATAAAAAAATATGTGTGTTTAGGGTAATATGTTGGAAAAAAGTAGGTGGGTTAGGTAGGGATTTTTTATACACATTTTTATATAGAATTATACCATAATTATCAAATATATTTGGACTCCACAGCATAATTCACATAAAAGAATACCAAGTCTGTTTTACTGCACTTCTGTGTGTCTAAAAAGTAGAATGGCAAACAGAGATCTTAGACCCTGATCAGGGTCTGCACTGTTTCCTCATACCTACTTGTCCAAATATTTAGCATAAATGTGGTAGCATATAATGTTGTGCTGATTAATCGAAATAATCAAAAACTAATCGGATGAGCCCACTATCGGCAACTATCGATTGTTTTTGTCACCGTCGATTATTTGAAATTCTATTTTTAAAAACAAGGGCCAAAACCGTATGAGACTTACAAATTAAGAGTATTATGAAAGACTCATTGACTAGGAACATGACTGCAAAATCTGCTTTGTCTTGAAACAATTTTTATCTTAAATTACCCAAGTTATGCTATTATATATGCTGTTGCATTTTAAGTAATATAGAAACATAAAAGGCATATGCTAATGCTATAATGATTTAGTATTTGACGCCACTTACGGGATATCCGATTGTATAATCGATAATCAATCGGTTTTACTTTCCCGATAATCGGTTGTGATATTTCTCTGATTCGCAACACTGGTAGCATAAATATTTTATCCCAGTGACACCGTTTTAGCTCACCTGAGTACGAAGTGCTCAAGGTGAGCTATTGTGATTACCCTGTGTCCTTCATCCATCGTGCGTGCGACTCTGTGCATTGTCGGTCGTCAACAATTTCTTCCATGGAAAGAAAGAAAGAAATACCTAGCTGACAAACGATATTGTAATAATGTCAGATAACAGTCTTACATTTGGTCTTAAAATGTAACTAAGAGAATCAATACCACCTACATTATCTTAAAAATACATGAAAGTAATATTATTTATTGCCATTGCAGTTCCTTCCTGTACTGTACTCGTTTGCTATTGCGGTAGGGGGTTTCATACCCCCTGTGCTACAATAAAAGTTAATATTCTTCCTAACCACAATTTCGATTCAAATACAATGTCAGAATATTTAATATTTAGATATTTATGTATCTTTTCGGGTATAGCAAATTTACCAAATTTAATAACCACGTTGTCGTGTGAGTCTACTCGGTAATTTCCTTAAGGGGCTTAGGGTTCGGGGTAGGGGGTTTCATACCCGATTGAACAAAATTGATATGATCACACGTAATATAATTCTTGGTTACTGGCGCGTAACATTATGACGCCGACCATGACAATTTGATATTTTCTGTTGAAAAAAGGTTCGACTTCTACGCTCATAAAATACAGTTTAAAAAGTCAACAGATAAACAGAATCTAATACTCGTGGTCATTTCAAATGAAATTTCTGAAACGAGCCTTCGGCCAGCTTCTTAAATTGCGTATGAAATGACCTTGAATGTAATATCCTGTGTTTCACTCTCTTATGACCAGTGTATGTTCAAAACGTTCACATTCAAATTATCTATGTATTATGTCCCATTTGTAATGGCTTCGTGGGACAAATATAAAGTTATAATAACAACTAAATATTTGTCAAAAATCCTTGCTTGTTACAAAATGATGAAATCTGTAGAAGTGAGACAAAGCATTTTTGGGTAGCATATATATTTTCATTGTTATTGTTTACAGGTAACGAAAGTCAGATTTCTAGCACACGTAATGACATAGATCGAGAAACAGGCAACACCATATCACATGCTGATACATTTAAAACATCCGTAGATAGACATGAGAATGTTGTTCTGGCAGAAATGACTGACAGCGAAAATAATTTTGACATGGCACTGGATGATCAGTTCAGTACCTGCATAGATTTGGAAATAAAAACTGCAACCAATATAGGTTTGTTCGAATGTGGATATAACGGTTTAAAGACAGAAGCACTGGATCTAGATAAAGATTGTGATGAAATTCTCTGTCGTGAAAATGACCTTTATACAGTTAAGGGAAACGAAAAGGTTTTTCCAGAGTTTAAAGATCAGTATCAATTTTCAGGTAGTCATGACAATAACAGAAGAGAAAACCCAAATCTCAATAGCAAGTTGACTTTGAATGGTACTATTAAGGTAGACAGTGAAAGTCCTATTTCCGAAAAAAAGGAAAACAAATTAAAAATCAAAAGTGCATCTACAATTAAGGTTAGAATGAAAGAAATGAAGCCTACTGTTTTGAAGAGACAAGGGTTTCTGAGAAAACATGTCATTCAGAAACAACAGCGAACAAAGTACCTTTACCAATCTGATAATGATAAAATGCTGTTAGATGAAAATGCCACTATGAAAGAAAATTCCAAAACTACAAAAATAAACCAAAATAATAAACTATCTGCGGATTTTATTAGTGGAAAGGTAAAGCCGAGGAAGAAAACAACTAAGGTGGATTCAGACATTAGAAAAAAAGATTATATATATTGCAAGGAATGCAAACACTTGTTTTCATTCCGATCAAACTATGAAAGACACATAGAAACGGACAAATGCAGGCATGAATGTGAATACTGTGGTAAAGTTTTCTTATATGGATTAACATCTAACTACAAACTGCATTTGAAATACCACAACAAGCAAATGGATTATCACTGCAAGATATGTGGAAAGCTTTTTATAGAGAAAGGCAAAATGTTACAGCACTTTAACAGACATACAATAGCTAAACCTGTTATTTGTGACCAGTGCGGTGAAGGTTTTGGAGCAACGAGTCTTCTGACGTCACATAAGCGGAATAAACATACTGCGAACAAACAAAAATATCCATGTACTAAGTGCCCAAAAGTTCTTGGCAGTTCTAGTGGGTTCAAATATCACTTTAGACATAAACATGATGCTGAATATAACAAATCCTATCCTTGCTTTATTTGTGGTAAAGTCTTTAAAGAACGCAAATTGTGTATAATTCATGAAGCGTCTCATAAGGACGTGAAGGATTTTAAATGTGATCAGTGCGATGCATCTTTCAAGTTGCTTGGACCTTTGAATCAGCATAAGAAGAGGCATTCAAAGGCTTATACTCATATGTGTACCGTGTGTAATAAAGGTTTTTATTTACCATCGGAATTGCACAGTCATGAACGTACACACACAGGAGAAAAGCCATATAAATGCAATATTTGTGAATATAGATGTGCCCACAGAAGTAACTTGTGCAAACATAAAAAGATTCATGCAAACTAGAATTTACAGACATACATACAGGCGAACTTCAATGGCTTGAACATCTTTGGGGCCACTGTAATTTGTTCTAGACATAGGTAGTTCGAGCTACTGGAGGATAATAATAGAGCCAGCTGCCAGGTCATGAGGCTAATGGGGATAGTTTAAGGATGTCTTTCTCGACTTTCTGGTATGTTGAGTGTAGTTATTAGAATCACCTCGATGGCATTATTCTAAAGAGTACACTTAACATACATGTTCATGATAAAAAAAAGTTCCTGAACTCTTTGAAGTACCGAAGAATTTCCTAGGGACTCAGAAACAAGTTTGAATCAGTCACAGTCAATGAGCCATCGATGACCGAGCCGTCGAAGTTTTACTGAATATACTTCAGTATCTTATAAAATCATCATGAAAACATGCCTATATAAAAACATGCCTATATAATTTTGACCCCCTTAAACTCCACTTTTATACAGTAAAACTGGGGTTTACTGGGTATACATTTTTCTTATTTCTGCTCTAAAACATAGAATGTGTGTACTCGTTAGGACCGCCTCACTGAGGCACTTCTAATGAGTACCCACAATCTGTGTTTTGAGCAGAACTATGAAAAATATCAGTTTTTTGTCTAAAATTTTCATTTTTGGGTGGTAAAATTTTCAGTATATTTGAATAGGCGTGTTTTCGTAATGTTCTGCATTCAACCACATCATTATAAAAACATAGGTAAACAGTAATGATAAAGATCAGCTGGCAAGATCACTTGACCTTCCTCATAATTTCTTAACAGCCCTACTACCTCGACTTCGGGAGCCAGTTTCGGTGGCTCATTTGGATGCGCCGTTCGACTGGAGACCAGGAGGTCGCGGGTTCAACCCCCTGCAGAGGTCGGCAACATTCTTTCATCGAGGTTGATCATGAAATAATTTCTACGGTCATTCTCTCCCTTCTGCTGATTCAAGAAGGGCAGTTGTCAGTTTCTAGCGAAAGAATGTGCACAATACTGGTTAACCACTTAGAGGACTAAGCCTGCCCAGTAAACGTGTGGTTAGGTAAACTGACCGCGCTCGACATGACCCCACTGGGTTGACCGGGCCGTAAAACCCCAACACAAACAAACAAAACCTCGACTTCGGAACTTCCTATTTTTAGCTCACCTGAGATATGCTCAGGATGAATACTATCACTTTTTGTCCATCGTCCGTCCGTTAACACTTTCAAACGACAGCTCCTCAAAGTCATCGAAGTGATATTTCCATAATTTGGTTAGAATATTCCTTGTGTAGGGGGATTCAAAACTAGCTAAAATTATGGTGATCAGCCTCTTGCTTTGGTTACCATGGCAACAGAAAGCTCCCATAGACTTAAAATGGGAAAATGGTTAAATTGCATTTTCTCCTTAACTAGTGAAGGGATGTGAACCATATTGAACAGTTTTGGTCATCTGATGATTGTCTACCCATGATGGTCTACCCAGGTAATGTCTTTTATGACCATTTGTCATTTGATTTTGTTGGCACGGCAACATTAAATTTTAAAAGAATGATTTTTTGAACCATATTGAACAGTTTTGGTCATCTGATGATTGTCTACCCATGATGGTCTACCCAGGTAATGTCTTTTATGACCATTTGTCATTTGATTTTGTTGGCACGGCAACATTAAATTTTAAAAGAATGATTTTTTTTTTAATGACGACTTTAAACAGCGGAATAAGTTTGACTGATTTTGGTACAAACGTCGTTTGAGTAAGGGCAATTCAGAATAGCTAAAAGTATGAGGATCTGCCTCTTGGTTTGGTTGCCACGGCAACAGGAAGCTCCTGTAGACTGATAATGGGAAAATGGTTATATTACATTTTCTCCATAACCAGTGAAGTGATGTGAACCATATTTGGCGGTTAAGATTTCATGATTGTCTACCCAGTTTATTTGTTTTATGACCAGTGGCCATTTTGTTTGGTTGCCATGGCAACATTAAATATAAAAAAAATAATTATTTAAATAACTCCTCCGAAAGCACTGTAGCAGTGTGACTCTAACTTGGTATACATGTTGCTTGGATAAGGGCAATTCAAAATAGTTAAAAGTTTCCCAGTCTGCCTATTGGTTTGGTTGCCATTACAAAAAAAAAAAAAAAAAAAAAAACCCGTAGACTTATAATGGGAAAATGTTTAATTTGTTTGTGTTGAGGTTTTTACGAACCAATCAACCCAATTGGGTCATGTCGAGTGCGGTCAGTTTACCTAACCACACGTTTACTGGGCAGGCTTAGTCCTCTAAGTGGTTAACCAGTATTGTGCACATTCTTTCGCTAGAAACTGACAACTGCCCTTCTTGAATCAGCGGAAGGGAGAGAATGACTTTAGAAAATATTTCATGATCAATCTCCACGAAAGAATGTTGCCGACCTCGGCGGGGGTTGAACCCGCGACCTCCTGGTCTCCAGTCGGACGGCGCATCCAACTGAGCCACCGAAGCTGGCAGGAAAATGTTTAAATTGCATATTTTATCCATAACCAGTAAGGTGGTGTGAGCCATATTTGGCAGTAACGATCATCTGATGATTGTCTGCCCAGTTTATGTGTTTTATGAAGTGTGACAGTTTTGTTTGATTGTGCCCGCATTGAGTAGCTAATAACCCACGGTTTCTTCTAAAAACTGAAATTCCGAGAATCGGATGTGTTGCCTGTTTAAAGCGCCAACCATTTGATATGAAAAAGGAAAAAAAAATACACTGATAATTATAAGGGCAACCTCTCACTACTTTGTCTAAATTTAATTAATCAAGTAAATGAAGGGCTATAATTCGACGGAAATTTTTTGGATGATTACAAAAATCAAACTTGACCTCTATGCTATCAAGATATATCATTCTGCAAACTTCGAATGAAATCAGTACATCCCTTCAAAAGTTATTGAGGGGAAACAATATCTTTACCTTGTATTGTACCCCAACAACAAAAACTAAGTCGAAAAAAGAGCCGTAACTCATCCAAAATTTTGTGGATGATTACTAATGTCGAACTTGACCTGTATTTTACAATGATATATCCTTCTGCAAACTTTCAATAAAATCAATGCATCCCCGCAAAAGCTATTGACCGGAAACCAATATCAATACACCAACAAAAACAAAGTCGAAAAAAAAGGGCCATAACTAAGCCAAAATTTGGTGGATGCTTACCAATATCGAACTTGACCTGTATTTTATAGTGATATATAAAGTTCTGCAAAATTTGAATGAAATCAATTCATCCCTTCAAAAGTTACTGAACGGAAACGAAAAGTGTGACGACGATGCCGACGCCGACGGATTACATGATCCCTGTGTCTGCCATGCTACGCAGGCGACATAAAATAAAAATAGCAGGGCTACGTTCAGAAATGCAAAATGATGGCGGATGTTTTACCCTGGATCCTTGTACCTAATGACGAGCGCTAACAGAAGCAGGGATCCAGGGCAAATCAATCGCGAGTAACCTGTACGAGGGTCCTGCAAAAACTTTTATCACTGGGTTTCGGATTATTATAAAAGCAAAATAGCAGGGCTACGTTCAGAAATGTAAAATGATGGCGGATGTTTTACCCTGGATCCTTGTACCTAATGACGAACGCTAATAGAAGCAGGGATCCAGGGCAAATCAATCGCGAGTAACCTGTACGAGGGTCCTGCAAAAACTTTTATCACTGGGTTTGGATAATTTCAGTGCTACGTTTTATCAAACATACTTTTATTACAAATCTTCAAAGTATTCCCTCTTTGCTGAAACACATTTTTGTAACCTTTTTACCCAGTCACGAAAAGCAGATAAATAGTCTTCTTTTGGTATCTGTTGGAGACACTGATAAATAGCGCTGCCAAGAGAACTTCTAAAGGTATACTTATTTCCAGAAAGCATTTTCTTAAGCCTTGGAAATAAAAAGAAGTCATAGGGACTCAGGTCAGGTGAATGAAACTTTCACTTTTCAGAAGCCAAAAAAGACTTAACAACCTCACACTTATGAGAGGAGGCGTTGTCATGTAAAAGGTGGACTCCTGACCATCCTTTGCTTGGTCATTTCTTATTGTAAAACTCCTTCACTTTCTTCAGCACAGAATTCTTGTAGAATCGGCCAGTGACTGTATGACCAGATGGACCGAACGACTGGCCCACTTGAATTAAAGAAAATTGGCTACAACATCTTTTTCGAACTTATTGTTCTCTTGGCAATACATGGGCGTTTTTTTTTATCTTATCGCTTCCATTGCTTATCAGCCCTTCTTTGTGGCTCAAACGTGCACCCAGGTTTCATCACCTATTAGCAAGTTAGAAATAACTCGACTATTACAGCCTTTGTATGTTTTCAAAAGTTCCCGGGCACATTTAAGGCCTTGTGTCTTTTGCTCCTCAGTGAGCAAATGAGGTACCCACCTAGCGCAAACCTTTCTCAGGCCCAAACACTTTTTCAGAATTGTTTGCACACTGCCTTCTGATATGCCAGTACAACTAGCTATATCTTTGACAGACAATCGCGCATCCTGTTCGACCACAATCTTTACAGCAGCGATGTTAGCCTTGGTAACATAGGCCTTCCAGCACGAGTATCATTTTCAACAGAAAATTTCCCAGCTTTAAAAGCTTTAACCCACCTAAAAACTGCGCATTGAAATGGTCTGAGGTCCATATATACCACACAATTCATTTAATATCTGCTATGAATCTATATTCAGCCTAATGTGGCATTTAATATAGCTACGAATTTCAGTCTTCTAGTCCATGTTCCAATGTAACAAGTAAATTGGTCAATGTATATGACTGCATCTGTTTCAATTTGAAATAACTCGGTCAGTTGGAAAGCAATTTGCACGACATAAACGGGTATCGTTAGCTATTCAACACACCATTCAAGTGCAGTGAAGCATTTTAAAATATACCTGGGATAAAACTAAGGAAGCCTGTTAGTGACAGAAGTTTTTGCATGACCCTCGTACTTTTGAACACAGCTCAAATCACTTCTTAAAAGGAGTTTATTCTAAAAGGAAAGAATTCGCTCCCATTAGAGCGCACGGGAAGTCATAAATGTGGAAGTGGTATACCATGTAAAATGATGGAAAAATATACTGTACCAAGTTTATCCACTGCCCTTATATAAAAAAAACAACAACAAGAAACAAGTCTAATCAAACTCTCTCTCTCTAATTTCATCAAGACCAGTGGGTCCAAAATGCAAAAAATGTAGCAGAAATCAGAAAAAAAAAAGAAACTAATTTGTCTATGTTTGTTTGTCTGCCAGTCTGTCTGGCCTGAATTTTACCCTAACTTTCCAAAAATACAAATACATATTTACAAATATATATAAACCAAGAAAGCATTTGACCTCTAACGGCGATGTCAACTTTGCGTCCCCATATATTTGTATGGAGAATGCTGACAAATCATTTTCTCAAAATGTATTGAGGACTTAGTAGTAGTAAACCGTTTTAGTTGCAATCGAAACTTTGTCCACGCGGGGGGGGGGGGGGGGGATTGGGGGAGGGGGAGGAGAGGGGGTGTATCTGCCTTGGCCCTGAGCTATATACATACATATATGAAATTGTATAATGATTAAACGTCTTGTCTGAAATCGCTCGGCTAATTTTCACCAGATTTCACATGGGTTCCGCACCTTTGAACAAGATGATCGCCATGCCCACATATGGTAAACACTTAAAAATCTTTTATTCAGAACCAAGAAAGATCTGAGGCTGAATCTTGATATATAACATTTGGGACTGAAGGTCTTCCATTTCTTTTTGGAAGTGGCTATTGACAGCCGGCTGTCATCAGCGAAATGTATAGTAGATGGTTTATTGGCCTGCAACAAAATTAATAATATAGTCATTTATTGTTTTTTCTTATATTGTGATAGTCAGCAAAAATATTAAGGCTAGCTCATCAGAGCTGAAAATATAATCGATTATCAGTCCTGCCATTGTGATAGATAATCGATTTTTAATCAAATACAAATAATTTTATTTCGGCATTAAACATTACAGAATGTTTCTAGCCTACATCAGCTATACGAACAATAAAACCATGAAATAATAGCATGCAATACATTTTTAACATAGAAGCAGAGTTTAGCTCTTCGCCATACAACACATTTACAATCTGCATGAAATAATACATACAAGAGAGTATCTTATAAACATTCAAGTATGACAAACTACAAGTTAAAGCCCTGACGCTTTATCACTATATAAACCCTATTGCAGAAAAAAGAAAGTTTCTAAAGAAAAATCAACCAAAAAACGGCAGCAGCAGTAGTAGTACTAGTAGTAGTAGTAATAGTAGTAGTCGAAGTAGTAGTAGTAGTTGTAGTAGTAGTAGTCGAAGTAGTTGTAGTAGTTTGCTGGTGCAGTTGTTGGAAAACGGAAGCAGCGTTATATACTTCGCAGTAGTTATGGTAAAAGTAATTGGAATAGGATTAAGTTCTCACGCTCAGCGAGGTTTTCTCGTTCACAAAATTCCGGGTCAGACTGGCGCAAGAAAAGTATGCAGTTGTAAATTCCGACAGCCAGTCACAACAAAGGCAAAGGCCTGTGAACAAAACTTGTCCAATCACCACTATAGGTGTGATCACGTTTACCTGATGTGACCGTCTGCCGTGTCAAGCCGTGAATATTGTGAATGGGAATATTTATTAATATTTATTCATACTAGTTTAAGGATAGTCAGCATACATGCTAATGGAACAAAACTGAGGTTATATCACAAATAAGACAGCAGATGGACAGGTCTGCGCCATGCAAAACCGTCTTCGGGCACAATGCGACGGTGAAGGTCCAGATCAGCCTGCCGCATTAGCACATTCTGATCAGACCCTTCACTTCCACTGCTTTCAGTTAACCCGAAGACACATTTCCATGTCATGGCTCACATACAGTGACCGGTGTTATTGCATCTTCATGTGATTTAAACAGAATCTCATCTCTCAATCTCATAGCATAAACTGCAAATGATAGATTAAGAATAGCATGTTTAGACGTTTTGTACATAAGATCATCGAACTTATTCATCGTTGGCTAGTGACAGTAATAATTCTGAAAGTACTTTTTTTTCTCAAATCTCTCTATACAGTGGACAGACTAACAGGAAATGGTACTCGTTTTCTACCATGTTAAAGTTACAGTATCTACATAGTCTATTATTTCTCTCAAATATGTTCAAATCTTCCATGCTCGATCGCTAAGTCGTGGGAGGAAAGTCTAAATTTTGTAAGAGCAATTTTATTTTTCTCAGTGATAAAATCTAAATAGTGTTCCATTTCAAACATGTTTAAATCTTGCATACATAAGAAGTCTAGATAAATTATTAATATTTGCATACCAGCTTTGTTTGTACATGTCCATGATTCTTTATTGTATCAAGTCACATGGTATATTGATATCATCTTCTTGTACCCAGATATATGTTAGACCTAGCTCGTCTAAAAGTGATTTGACCTGAGAGGCTGAAATACAGTTACTGTATTATTCTACTGTTGTCAAAGTCATATTAAACGTAAAAACTGTTATAATTCTTTTTCATGTATTAGTATTAAACAGACACTTTTTAAGTATTTTTCGGTATATTTGGCTGTTGAAGAGTGTTGTTTGCGTTACACTTTCTACCATAAAATAGAAAATCTATGTTATACTTAAAAATGCTGTATTTGGGAACTATCATGAAAAACCTGGTATAAAACTTAATAGTTTCCTAAAAAGCATTTATTTGCCTGTGTGAAAATTGCAATGAGAATGCGTTTATTAAAGTAAAAAAATAATAACATACTGTTAAAAAGGGTAGGAGAAAAGTCCAGAGAATGCCACAATCACAAACCGCAGCCCTTCCCAGACACCAAGAGGAAGAGGAAACCGATAAAACCAAACAATCACAAATCGAACAAACATACGAAAAGCACTAAGATTAGCTCTCTCTTCCCCAAGCGAGGTAATCGCAATGCTAAAAGGACTGAAAAACACAAGAACAAAATAACACAAGGTAAGACATAAAAGAAATCGCCTCGTCGAAAACATAAAAATCAAATTAATCACAGTATAAACAAAGACGAGTACTCATGGCTAATTCTACTGTATGCCAGAGTAAATGAAAACCAATAGTTAAACCCCGGCGGGCCAAGCCAAAGACATATCGTCAAGCCCCATCCCACTGGTTAAAGTTTTACGAAGAGGCCGTCATTGAGGCTGAGGCCCGAACAGCCGTCGTGCAATAAATGAGTGAAGCATAGCATTCAACAATGATTCGGTTGACAACTAGGCATGCAGTCTGCCGTATAATATGGTTGGGTATAATCTGCAGACCAAACCATGCAGACCAGCGGACCATGGACCGGTCTGCAGTGGACCAAAAGGGGACATTTTGCAGACCAAGTACCTTGCAGACCAGACTTTGTGCAGACTATATAGTGAATAATTTTGTATCATTTTTTTTTCATGCTCTATATCAAATATCATAATATTTTCATAAATAGATGAATTATTTTCATGAGAAGCATTTCATAAATACAAAAAAAAAAAAAAAAAAAAAAAATCAGAATTTTTCCTCTGTTAATTAGCAAAAATGATCAAAAATGATTTTGTGTCACTTTCCCCATGCCTTGTATCAGTTTTTATTATATTTACAGAAAAGAATTATTTTTATGGTAAGCATTACATTGATACTAAATAAACAGATTTGTTTTCCTGTAAATTTGCAAAAAATAATTTTGTGTCTTTTTTTCCCCATGCTCTGATTAAGCTTTCATTGAATTTACATAAATAAATTAATTTGCAAAATTAATTTTTGCAGACCAAGTACCTTGCAGACCGACTTTGTGCAGACTATTTAGTGAATAAGTTTGTGTAATTTTCCCCATGCTCTTTATCAATTATCATTATATTTTCATAAATAGATGAGTTATTTTATGAGAAGCATTTCATCAATACAAAAAAAAAGTCAAAAATTCCTCTATTAATTAGCAAAAATGATTTTGTGTCATTTTTCCCATGCCCTGTATCAGTTTTCATTATATTTACAGAAAGGAATTATTTTTATGATAAGCATTACATTAATACCAAATAATAATTTTTTCCTGTTAAATTGTAAAAATAATTTTGTGTCTTTTTTCCCCATGCTCTGATTAAGCTTTCATTATATTTACATAAATAAATTATTTGTATGAAAATTAAGCATTTTATTAATACCAAATAATCTGAATTTTTCCTGTTATTTAGTAAAAATAATTTTGTGTCATTTTTTCCAATGTTCTGTATTAGTTTTCATTATATTTACATGTTATGAATAACATAATTTTTATGAGAAGCATTACATTAATACCAAATAATCAGATTTTTTCCTGTTAATTTGCAAAAATAATTTTGTGTCTTTTTTCCCCATGCTCTGATTAAGCTTTCATTATATTTACATAAATAAATTATTTGTATGAAAATTATGCATTTTATTAATACCAAATAATCAGAATTTTTCCTGTTATTTAGTAAAAATAATTTTGTGTCATTTTTTCCAATGTTCTGTATTAGTTTTCATTATATTTACATGTTATGAATAACATAATTTTTATAAGCATTTCATTAATGCCAAATAATCAGATTTTTTCTGTTAATTTGCAAAATTAATTTGTGTCATTTTCCCCATGCTCTGTTTCAGTCTTCGCTATATTTACATAAATAAATATATTATATTTTTGACAAGCATTTCATTAATACCTTTTGGTGTGTTAGAAAAAAAAACAACACTTATGAATATTTGTAGTGGATTTGTTTTATCATGTAAACTGTATCTGATAAGACCTGTCAGTCACCTGATAAGACCTGTCAATCATTTGATAATACCTGTCATCCTCTTGGATATCAGAATACCCTAAAACTACTGACCAATGAAATCGCGTAGCTGAAAAGCTTTGCCCTCTATTGGTTATAACAAGAGCAAAGCCTAGTTAGTATTCCAAATCAAGATTTCAAAAAATATTTTATTCAGTTTGAAACTTTCACTGTAAAAAAAAAGAAAATAATAGTAATAATAATATTAATTAATAATAATAATAAAAAAACCTTGACAACAAGTGAGTCACTGGAAGTAACCAAGATTTAAAGAAGTAACAAAAATATATTAAAATATTTGTGGAAGTGAAATGCAACTATACACAAATTCTGTCACTGGGCAGAAATTGAAGGCAAAAATCAAAATTACATAATTAAGACAAAACAACAAATAATGATAAATAAATAAATAAATTCACAGAAACAAACAAAAAATGAAAGAAATTAAAAAAAAAGAAAAAAGATTTAATTATGACATTTAAACAATTACACAAGAAAATTTTATTAATAAATGAATAAATAAATTCATTGAAAGAAACAATGATTGAAAGAAAGAACAACATTATTTACACAATAGTAGATAAAAACAATTCTGATATTTGGACCAGTTCAATAAATATAATCGGACCAGTTCAATAAATATAATATTTCCTTCATGAAGTACCAAATCATCTCAGTGTAAATCGTTTTATCATAAATAAATAAATAAATATGTATTGTAGGTATACATAACTGTGTTGTAAAAATATGGTCCAACAGATATAAATGGCAAACAGTGTAGACCCTGAGGCATCTGATCTGGTCTACACTGTTTGCAAAGACCTATCTGTCCCAATACTTAGGGTTATTATAGTAACAGTTTATTATGTTCTAAATTTTGCTTTCATGTATATATTAATTATGAATCATGTGGAAAAATTAGTCAATATAAATTCAAATGACCAAAGGGAGTGCATATTTATGTTGTTTAATTTCTACATTTAAACTATAATTTTGTTTTCATGTAAATATGTGCGAATATATTATTATGTTTTAAGTATGTTTTATGTAAGCTGCATTTACAAATACACATGATACCAAAAAATTGCATCATCCACCCTGACGATTGCATTGTTTTCTTACATTTTTCATTAGATATTAACTTGATTTCAGATACTGACCTCAGTGTTAAGATAACGATATTTAGGAATAGTTGACACTGAATCTCTGATTATCCATGTATTATTTATTATTTTATTGTCAGTATTGTAAAATGCTGGTGAGAATATTAAATAATGTTCTCTCACCTTTTTTTTTTTTTTTTACTAAGCCAAGCCCATTTTTAGCCATTTTTATCCTGTTATTTGCTTTAAGATTCTTCCAAAGACTAAACTGAATAGGAAGTAAAATTATATTTATTTTCATACAATCTTAAGAACAGAGGAAAATTCAGTTATTCTGCTCTTCTATTTTCCAAAGTGATAGGAGGAATCAGTAAAACTAAATAATTAAAAACAACATTTTTAATTAAGGCATGTCATATAAATAATGAGTTTTATTAAAATCATTCACTATATAGTCTGCGCAAAGTCTGGTCTGCAAGGTATTTGGTCTGCAAAATGTCCCCTTTTGGTCCACTGCAGACCGGTCCATGGTCCACTGGTCTGCATGGTTTGGTCTGCAGATTATACCCAACCGTATAATATCCGGGTTATAGCCAATCTAGGTCCAGTTAATTCTGAATTGCTCCGAAAAGCTATCGCCCATATCAGATATCTTATATAGCATATTAGATATCTTATATGTCAATTCAGATATCTTATATAGCATATTAGATATCTTAATTGACATATAAGATATCTATTTTATATATATAAGATATCTTATTTGTTAAATAAGATATCTTGTTTATTAATATAGATATCTAATATACTAAATAAGATATCTGATATACTAAATGAGATATCTTATTTGATTGAATAAATGAGATATCTTTAGTAAATAAGATATCTTGTATCCTATATGAGATATCTTATAAAGCATAATGGTTAATTCTGAATTGCTCCGAAAAGCTATCGCCCATATCAGATATCTTATATAGCATATTAGATATATGTCAATTCAGATATCTTATATAGCATATTAGATATCTTAATTGACATATAAGATATCTATTTTATATAAGATATCTGATATATCAGATATCTTATATATTATATAAGATATCTGATATATTAAATCAGATATCTAATTTATAGAATAAATAGTAAAATGGCTTGCTGGCAAGCCGTTTTACTATTTATTATACATTATATCAGATATCTTACATAGGATAAAAGGTATCTTATATAGATATAAGATATCTGAATTAGTATATCAGGTATCTTATATGCCAATTAAGATATCCTTTATAAGATATCTTATATCCAATATAAGATATCTGATATATCATATTAGATATTTAATTCCACATATATCTTATTTACCATATAAGATATCTTATTTGTTAAATACGATATCTAAAATATTAATATAGATATCTGATATGCTATGTAAGATATCTGATATACTAAATGAGATATCTTATTTAATTGAACAAATGAGATATCTTCTTTAGTAAATAAGATATCTTATATCCTATATATCTTATATTGCATATCAGATATCTTATATAGCATATAAGATATCTTATATGCCAATTAAGATATCTTATATAGCAAATCAGATATCTTATATAGCATATAAGATATCTAAATTGACATATAAGATATCTTATTTATATAAGATACCTAATATAATATATCAGATATCTTATATATATCAGATATCTGATATATTAAATCAGATATCTGATTTATAGAATAAATAGTAAAACGGCCTGCCATAAAGCCCACTCCGGAGCGTTGCAGCCACCACCAGTGCTTTTTGATTTACCAGTGTGCTCTTTTGGATTTTACATTCTGAGTCTGGATAATCGTGGTTATGCTGACACGTCGGATGACATTCACTCGCCAAGGGAGTACGTCAGGAAATATAATCTCTTCACCGGACCAGTGACAGATCTTGAGAAAATACCCTCAGACACTTCAGGTTTTGAAGCTAGGAGTAATGCGATTATTCAATCATAGCTGGAAAGAAGCTAACTTGTAAATATTTGTTCTGGAGAGGGGGATTTGAAAAACTAGCGGTGCTACTTCCGACAATCTGTTTTGACTAATGAAATAAAATGTAGGTATTTTTGCGTGATCCTGTAGACCCTTATAAATACAAGAGAACCAGTCAAATTTCTTTCCAATGCTGCTTCTGGGGGCTTCAGAATTTATGTCACAATGCTAGGCTCATGACCATAATTCAAGGTCACAAACTGGCAGTCTTATTTGGCACTTTTTCTACCTTCTCGGATGAACTGCGCTATAAGGGTCATAAATCGGACAAACATACTCCCGGACTTGCAGCACGTCCTTTGTAAGCTGTTTCTTTGACCACAGCGGTTCACAATGCGAGATTCCCGCGATGTAAACACACAATTCTGTTTGCTCGCACGCTAATGCTACAGATGTACGTATTCTTTCGCAACATAAATTTAAAAGGTTGTCTTTGGCAATGAAGACACGCAAAAGAACGAAAACTCAAGTCACTTGTGACAATGACTCCAAAGTATGGGTAAAAATTTCAGCAAGTGGCATTTTGAAACTGTTTTTATTCCTTTATTGTGTCCATTGCTCACAAATATTGTTCCTTTTAGAACCTAATTAAATCCCCCAAAAGATGGGATGATACAGATGAAATTTGGGTCTTATTTGGCCAAGTGGCTTCAGAGGAGATGTACTTTAAAAGTGCTAACAACATGGAAAATAACAATGCCAATGACAGATCAATGCCCATCTTATTAGCTCCCGCAGAGCCTTTGGCTCTGGTGAGCTAAAATGCATATAAAATCATATAAAGTGGCATAACTAGGACATCAACAGAAACAAAATGACAATTTTTCTACAGACTGATTGCTAGATGTAAGAAACATTACACAACCATATTTTCTACTCTTTGGCTATTACCATACTACAACCAACCTAGGTCTTGTCAGTAGCAGTGCATATGCAAAATATGGTCAAATTCCAGCCATTCATTCTCAAAATATTGAGTGGAAATGAAATTCTGACTTGGGTCAAGGGCCACAACCGTTATAAATTTGCGCATGAATTGCAACCAAACAATATCGAGCTAGAGCTTGTCAATATTAATGCATATGCAAAATAATGTCAAATTTCATCAATTCGTTCTCAAGCTACTAAGCAGAAACAAAATTTTAACAGTCAAGGGCCATAACTCAGTAATAAATATTGGCAATCTGATTCCTAACAATACCAACCTAGTATATTGACAAGATCTAGCTCGATGTTGTTTGATTGCAATTCATGCCCAAATTTATAACAGGGTTGTGGCCCTTGACCCATGTCAGAATTTCATTTCCACTCAATATTTTGAGAATGAATGGCTGGAATTTGACCATATTTTGTCAGTAGCAATGGATACGAGGTTTTCCCTCAGCTTTGAGGTCTGGGAGTCCTGTGGACTCTCCTCTCTGTTATTTGAGGGTCCAATAACAAAAATCGTCCAGTATTTAAATGAATTTTTGAAAAATTTTGGCAAAATGGCCCCTAGCCTAGCCATATTTCTTACTTTAAAATGAGGGCCATAATAGATAAGGGCTTAACAGAAAGAAAAAGAGCT
This sequence comes from Anodontia alba, assembly GCA_964016985.1. Lineage (NCBI taxonomy): Eukaryota > Metazoa > Mollusca > Bivalvia > Lucinida > Lucinidae > Anodontia > Anodontia alba. The sequence continues at coordinate 66,231,095 of OZ024821.1, read as the reverse complement.
GGGAATGTTAACTATGCCTCATGGATGCAATAAAAAAAACAAGAGGCCCACAGGCCACAACTCGCTCACCTGAGTGAAACCGCGCAATGCAGATAGCATGCAACATTTTTCCAATACTCTTATGACAAGGCAATGGCTTAAACAGTTTTTGAGATATCTTGCTTACAAGGTTAAAATGCTGAAATTTTCAAAACGCCACAAGTAAAAAAAAGTTCAGATATTTTTCAGAAGTCATTTGGTTCATCTATTTATCCTGTCCTTTAAAAGGTTTTTTTTTTTTTCATTTGGCAGAGCAGAACCACTTTAGCAATTTTGGCAAAGGGGCATAAGAGGAACACTGATGTGAAATTATTATGAAATCTTGCCACTGGCTATGGAGATGTCGTTTAAAGGTTTTTTTCTATTTTTAGCTCTGGTGACCATTTTATTCAGCAGAGCAGAACCATTTTGGCAATTTTAGTAAAGGAGGATAAGAGCAACATTTCTGTGAAATCATTTTGAAATCAGGCCATTGGCCAAGGAGGAGATGTTTTAAGGTTTTTTCTATTTTTAGCTTTGGTGGCCATTTTGTTCAGCCGAGCAGAACTTTTTTAGCAATTTTGGTAAAGGGCCATAAGAGGAACACTTCTGTGAAATAACTTTGAAATCAGGACACTGGCTGCGGAGATGTCTTTTAAAGGTTTTACTATTTTTAGCTCTGGCTGCCTTTTTGTTCAGCCAAGCGGAGCCATTTTAGTAATTTTGGTTGCGGGTCATTGGTGGAACACTTCTGTGTAAATATTTTGAAGTCAGGCCATTGGCCAAGGATGAGATGTCGTTTGAAGATTTTCTATTTTTCAGCTCTGGCGGCCATCTTGTTCAATGAAGCAGAACCATTGCAGCCATCTTGGATTTTCGATGGGCACAATTTTAGCTTGTTTCGATCCAGAAGTCATCCTGTTGCTACAGAGCAAGCTTCGGCTCAAGGCGATCTAAGGTTTGAGAAGAGATGTCGAAAACTGCTTTTCAAGATGCTGGCTGTGGTGGCCATCTTGGATTTTTCTATCGGCTCATTTAGCTATTTTGTGTCTCATAAGCGCCCTAATGCTCATCATCACGTTTCGATTCAACTGGATTATAGAGGAGATGTCCAAAATATGAATTCTCAACATTTTTTCCCATATAAATGTATAGGGCCCATACAAATGCATGGGAAGCAAATTTGACCTTGCCTTAAAAAGGTCAAATGTCAACGTAGGACCATCATTTTAGCAATTCTGGTAGATCTCCTTCCCCGATGATTAGTGCAAAGGTAAGGCCCAAGGGCTTATTTGGTTCTGGAGAAGATTTTTAATTTTTTTTTACCATATATGGGCATGGCAGCCATCTTGGTCAATGGACCATGACCATTTTAGCAATCTTTCATTCCCCCAACCTAAGAGGCTCCACATGAAATTTGAGCAACATTGGCCCAGAGGCTTCAGAGGAGAAGTTGTTTGAAATTCTCAACATTTTTCCCATATAAATGTATGGTGCCCATACAAATGCATAGGGAAGCAAACTTGACCTCGCTGTAAAAAGGTCCAACGTCAATGTACTACCATTATTTTAGCAATTTTGGTAGACCTCGAGTCCCTGATGATTTGTGCAAAGATTCAGCCCCAAGGCATTCTCGGTTCTGGAGAAGATTTTTAAATGTTTTACCATATATGGGCATGGCGGCCATCTTGGTCAACGGACAGCGACTATTTTAGCAATCTTTCATTCCCCCAACCTAAGGAGGTTCCAGGCATATGAAATTTGAGCAAAATTTGCTCAGCGGCTTCTGAGGAGAAGTCGTTTGAAATTTCAACATTTTTCCCATACAAATGTATGGTACCCATACAAATGCATAGGGAAGCAAACTTGACCTCGCCATAAAAAGGTCAAACATCAATGTACGCCATCATTTTAGCAACTTTGGCAGATCTCCCGTCGCTGATGATTTGTGCAAATATTCAGCCCCAAGGCATCCTCGGTTCTGCAGAAGAAGATTTTTAAAGGTTTTTACCATATATGGGCATGGCGACCATCTTGGTCAATGGACCGCGACCATTTTAGCAACCTTTCATTCCCCCAACCTAAAGAGGCTCCATATGAAATTTGAGCAACATTGGCCAAGAGGCTTCAGAGGAGAAGTCGTTTGAAATTCTCAACAGTTTTCCCATACAAATGTATGATGCCCATACAAATGCCAAGGGAAGCAAACTTGACCTCGCCGTAAAAAGGTCAAACGTCAATGTACAAGAATTATTTTAGTAATTTTGGTAGACCTCTCATCCCCAATGATTTATGCAAAGATTCAGCCCCAAGGCATTCTCGTTTCTGGAGAAGATCATTTTTAAAGGTTTTTAGCATATATGGCCATGGCGGCCATCTTGGTCAACGGACTGCGACCATTTTAGCAAATTTCCGTTCCCCCAACCTAAGGAGGCTCCATATGAAATTTGAGCAAAACTGGCTCAGCGGCTTCAGAGGAGAAGTTTGAAAATGTTAACGGACTGACGGACAGACTGACGCACGGACGGACGAAAAGTGATTGCAATAGCTCATCCTGAGCATAGCTCAGGTGAGCTACAAAAACAGGAACCAGTTTGTTTTCCATCGTCTATTCTCATAAGTATTGTGATAGCTTGGATGGTTATGAAGTTATGATAGAATAACGGAGGTTGCCAATCACAAAATGATATGGATTTTATACTTGTTCTATAAAAAGATTATGGAAACTTCGCAAAAGTGCAAGAAAGTTGGTAAAAATATGGATCGAAATAACCTAAGAACAGGATAAAATTATGAAATTGTTTTTTTTTTCACTCCAACAATTTTTGCGAGTCCTGGTGGAAGCACATGATTTTTTCCATGCGACAGAGATACATTTTTGGGAATCTCAGATGCACTATCCTGTGTCCAGGAATACCTGATGGATATGCAAAATATGGTCAAATTCCATCTATTCATTCTCACAATACTGAGTGGAATCAAAATTGTGACACGAGTCAAGGGCCATAACTCTGTTATAAATTTGCACAAACTGATGTGTAACAATCCCAACCTAGATCTTGTCAATATCAATGCGAAAATGGGGAAAACTTACTAAGAACTAGAGGCCCATAGGGCCTGAGTGCTCACCTGAGACAAATGCATGATTTGTACTAATTAGATCTTTTAGTGTGATGTTGAGCATGACAATTTTTATCAGGTATTTGAGGTTACTGACCTAACATTAATGGTTTTCATTAACATCCATAATACTTGACAATCTTTCAAGAAACAGTGGCAGAATGATGTCATATGCAAGTGACAGTATAGCCAAACAACAGAACAAATATCAATGTTGAGATTTTTTTTGATTTTTTTTTGTTGTTGTTCTTTTGGCTATATTAATTTAACACCACTTTCTGTTGATACAAGCAAGCACTTGGTCAGAAGTGCCAGAAAGAAAGTTGCATTTTCTATTTTTAGCTCTGGTGGCCATTTTGTTCAGCACTGTTTTGGATATAACACGGTTCAAAGATGGATCCCAAAAATGTATAGATTATATTGAAAAATGACCATAAATAGTCATTTTTCAATATAATCTATATATTTTTGTTTGGATATAACACAGTTGTTTAACTTTTCTTCCTGCACACAGATCCGTCCTTTTTTGCAAATATTGTAGCTCCTAATCAGCTAACTTCTGAAAAGTCAAAAAAATGTTTTCAAGATGGCCACCCTGGTGGCCATCTAGGATATCAAATCTGCACTATTTGTATAAGTGTAAATCTATTTACTAGTCCAATGCTTCCTATAAAGGTTTTAGCTGATCCAATCATTGGTTCCAGAGAAGGTCCAAAACAGGTTTTCAAGATGGCCGCCCTGGCGGCGCTCTTGGATATCAAATCCACATGATTTTTATAAATTTGAATCTATTTCTTAGTCCAATGCTTCTGATAAAGTTTTGAGTCGATCCGATCATTGGTTCCAGAGAAGAAGTCAAAAACAGATTATCAAGACAGACGCCCTAGAGGCCATTTTCGATATCAAATCGGCACAATTGAGGCCCATACGGCCTGAACGCTTACCTGAGACAAATGCAAACTGGAATCTATTAGTCAGTCCAGTGCTCCCCAAAAAGTTTTCAGTCAATCCCATCATCGGTTCTAGAGATGCCAAAAATAGATTTTCAAAATGGTAGCCCCTGGTGGCCATCTTGGATATCGAACTGGCACAATTTGTAGAAATTTAAAAATCTACTTTTGAGTCCAATGCTCCCGATATAGTTTTGAGTCAATCCAGCCATTGGTTCCAGAAAAGAAGTCAAAAATAGATTTTCAACATGGTGGCCTTGGCGGCCATCTTGGATGTCGAACCTGCACGATTTGTATAAACTTGAATCTACTTGATCTGTACAATTTTAAATCTACTTATTAGTCCCATAAAGTCAATTGATTGATTGTGTTGGGGTTTAACCACACCTCAACCCTTGAGGGTCATTTTGTGTCGTCTCCCAGAGAAAGGGAGAAAAGAGATAGAAGAGAGAGTAGAGGAGATGAAAGAGAGGGACCATTGGTTCCAGAAAAGAAGTCGAAAACAGATTCTGAAGATGGCCGCCCTGGCAGCCACCTTGGATGTCTAATTTGCACGATGGGAATCTACTTGTTAGTCTGATGCTCCCCATAAAGTTTTTAGTCAGTCTGACCAATGGCTCCAGAGAAGAAGTCAAAAACAGATTTTCAAGATGGCCGCCCTGGTGACCATCTTTGATGACAAAACAGCATGATTTGTACAAATTTAAATCTACTTATTATTCTGATGCTCCCCATCAAGTTTTGAGTCAATTTGATCACTGGTTCCATGAAGAAGTTTAGAATAGATTTTCAAGATGGCCACCCTGGCAGCCATCTTGGGGGTCGAATCCACACAGTTTGTACAAACTTGAATCTACTTAGTAGTCGGTTGGGTCTCATAATGTTTTGAGTCAATCCAATCATTGGTTCCAGAGAAGAAGTTTAAATTAGATTTTCTAGATGGCCGCCCTGGTGGCCCTCTTGAATGACCAAATCCGCACAGTTTGTACAAACTTGAATCTACTTATTAGTCTGATGCTTCCCATAAAGTTTTGAGTCAATCCAATCACTGGTTCGAGAGAAGAATTCGTAAATCGATTTTAAAGATGGCAGCCCCTGGTGGCAGTCTTGGATGTCGAATAGGCAAGATTTGTACAAACTTGAATCTACTTATTAGTCCAATGCTTCCCATAAAGTTTTGAGTCAATCCGATCATTAGCACCAGAAAAGAAGTCGAGAATAGATTATCAAGATGGCTGCCATGGTGGCCATCTTGGATGTCAATCATCTTGATTTATTCAATTTTAAATCTACTTCTTAGTCTGATGCTTCCCATAAAGTTTTGAGTCAATCTGATCATTGGTTCCAGAGAAGAAGTCGAAAATAGATTTTCAAGATGGCCACCCTGGATGTCAAATCTGCACGATTTGTATAAACTTGAATCTACTCATTAGTCCGATGCTTCCCATAAAGTTCTAAGTCAATCCAATCACTGCTTCCAGAGAAAAAGTCGAAAATGGATTTTCAAGATTGCCACCCTGGCAGCCATCTTAGATGGTGAATCGCCACCCTGGCAGCCATCTTAGATGGTGAATCGGCACGATTTGTATAAATTTGAATCTACTCATTAGTCTGATGCTTCCCATAAAAGTTTTGAGTCAATCCAATCATCGGTTCCAGAGAAGACGACGAAAAGATGGCCACCCTGGCTATCTTGAATATTGAATCAGCACGATTCGTATAAACTTGAATCTACTTATTAGTACAATGCTTCCCATAAAGTTTTGAGTCAATCTGATCATTGGTTCCAGAGAAGCAGTTGAAAATAGATTTTCATGATGGCCAGCCTGGCGGCCATCTTGGATGTCGAATCGGCACTATTTGTATAAATTTGAATCTAGTCATTAGTCCAATACTTCTTATAAAGTTTTGAGTCATTCCGATCATTGGTTCCAGAGAAGAAGATGAAAATAGATTTTCAAGATGGTGACCATCTTTGATGTCGAATCGGCAAGATTTGTATAAACTTGAATCCACTCATTAGTCCGATGCTTCCCATAAAGTTTTGAGTCAATACGATCACTGGTTTCAGAGAAGAAATCAAAAATTGATTTCAAGATGGATCTTCGCTATCGAATCGGCACCATTTGTACAAACTTGCATCTACGTATTAGTACAATGCTTCCCTTAAAGTTTTGAGTCAATCCGATCATTGGTTCCAGAAAAGAAGTCGAAAATAGATTTTCAAGATGGCCACCCTGGCAGCCATCTTGGATGTCGAATTGGCACGATTTGTACAAACTTGAATCTAATCATTAGTCTGATATACTACAACCTCTTTATAACACATTTCGTTATAACACGGTTTTGGATATAACACGGTTCAAAGATGGATCCCAAAAATGTATAGATTATATTGAAAAAATGACATATAATCTATACATTTTTATACGCCCATTTGAAAAACGGGACGTATTATGTTACCGGGTATGGCGTCCGTCCGTCCGTAAACCCTTTCGTTTCCGGTTAACTCCTCCTACAGTTTACATCCGATCAAGCTGAAACTTGGTATATAGTTAGACCATGATGTGGCGCAGCGCATATTGTTTCGGGGTTACAGTCCACCAAATGTTTGCAGAGTTATGCCCCTTAGAAATTTCTGTAAACTTTTCATTTCCGGTTAACTCCTCCTACATTTTACATCCGATCAAGCTGAAACTTCATGTATAGTTAGACCATGATGTGGAGCAGCGCATATTATTTCGAGGTTACAGTCCACCAAATACTAGCAGAGTTATGCCTCTTTGAAAATTTCAATAGACTTTTCGTTTCCGGCTAACTCCTCCTACAGTTTACATCCGATCAAGCTGAAACTTGGTATATAGTTAGACCATGATGTGGCGCAGCGCATATTGTTTCGGGGTTACAGTCCACCAAATGTTTGCAGAGTTATGCCCCTTAGAAAATTTCTGTAAACTTTTCATTTCCGGTTAACTTCTCCTACATTTTACATCCGATCAAGCTGAAACTTCATGTATAGTTAGACCATGATGTGGAGCAGCGCATATTGTTTCGAGGTCAGGGCTCGAGAAACTGAAGAATCCAAATCGGTCCAGCATATTTTCGCCCCAAAAACGGAAATTGCCGAACCGATTTTCGGTAATTTCCGTAACGGTCGTTTGTTTCCATTCGGTATTATTTTTCAGTTTCAAAATACAGGGTGCTAGTTCGTTATTAGCACAACGACTGACATACCAATATTGCTTCAACACTTGTTCAATTAATATTAACATCGGTATCTCGATTATAAACAGCAATTTTGCTCCCACCGTTCAGACACGCCATATTTCATCTACTTTCATTTTCCCAATATCCGGGTCACTCAGTTACTGAAGAGTACTAAAGGGAAACAATCGGCGATCAAAAGCTATATTCGCGTTGTGCTGCGTTGGCCACTACATTTATGAGCCAGCGCATAACAAAACCTACAGAAGGCATTAGCGCAAACTGATCAGACTCTTCGCTGGTCGCATCTACCTATGATATATAAAAAGTCATTGAGGATGGGTGCGCATGTGCGCAGGTGGATTTGAGTAACTGCTGGGCGCACCAGTTTTATTGTAGGTTTTGCCGTGTGCAGGCTCATTAAAGACTTAAAATAGTAGTGTTTCGCCCCTGCGCCACGTCGAGGCCCAGCACATCCGACTTCGGCAAGGGGTATTTTTTTTTTTTTTTTTTTATTAGTTTAATCATTTATTTATTCAAAAGCAAACTATTTACATATCAGCACATTAAGTATTTAGCACATCAGTCGCTATGGACACTAAACCTATTTTCCAGCACATAAAAGATTGTTCTGCCATTACTCGCTATGGACACTCTGACCAAGATTTTTTTTTTTTCATTTTAAAAAGCAAGCTGCTGTCAGTCGCTATGAGATCTTTTGACGAAGCAGATGCCTAATTTATACCAGCGTATAAAAGGGTATTCTGCTGTCGTCAGTCGCTATAAAATTTCTGACGCAGCAGGAATGTTTTTCCAGCTTTGGTTCAGCGTAGCACACAGACAGGTTCGAAACAAAATAAAAGAGACAAAGAGAAAAAAGCACCTTTGATTACATAATTTTTATAAGCGGATCAAATTTCGCTGCGATAAGATAATAGAACCGCCTGTGTGGACAAATCTGATTCACCTATTTCAATAATGAGCCGGTCCAATAACTGGCCCTCGAGGTATTTTATGAATACACGCTTGGATTATCTGTGGGAAAAGGTCAGTTTGTTTACACAATTTAGCGACTTGGCGAAAATTTTCGAACCGATTTTTTTCAAAATATCGTTAAAAACTGGACCGATTTTTGATCATCCTCTGTTAGTCAAAATCGGTTCAGAAATACGAAAATCGGTTCAGAACCGAAAAACCGACATTTTCTCGAGCCCTGTTCGAGGTTACAGTCCACCAAATATTAGCAGAGTTATGCCTCTTTGAAAATTTCAGTAGACTTTTCGTTTCCGGCTAACTCCTCCTACAGTTTACATCCGATCAAGCTGAAACTTCATGTATAGTTAGACCATGATGTGGAGCAGTGCATATTGTTTCGAGGTTACAGTCCACAAAATCTTAGCAGAGTTATACTTCTTTGAAAATTTCGATTAATTTTTAGTTTATGGCTAAATCCTCCTACAGTTTACATCCAATCAAGCTGAAACCTCATGTACTGTTAGACCATGATGTGGAGCAGCGCGTATTGTTTCGAGGTTACAGTCCACCAAATATTAGCAGAGTTAAACCCCTTAGAAAATGTCTATTAATTTTTTGTTTCTGGCTAAATCCTCCTACAGTTTACATCCGATCAAGCTGAAACTTGATTTGTAGTAAGACCATGATGTGGAGCATCGCATATTGTTTCAAGGTTACAGTCCACCAAATATTAGCAGAGTTAAACCCCTTTGAAAATTTCTATTAATTTTTTGTTTCCGGCTAAATCCTCCTACAGTTTATATCCGATCAAGCTGAAACTTCATAAATACTTACATGATGATGTGGAGCAGCACATATTATTTTTAGGTTACAGTGCACCAAATATTTGCAGATTTATGCCCCTTTGAAAGTTTTTGTAAACTTTTCACGGCATATTGGTTAGAGGTAATAGTGTGCCAAAGGCTCATATGAGCTTATAATATAGCCATGCTTCTGTGGTGTGTTTTCCGTCAGAAAGCACTTCTCCCTAGAAGCAGCAAACTTCTCCCTTAATTTCTTGGCCAGCTTGGACCCTTAGCTTACAGTTCACCAAATATCAGCAGAGATTATGCCCCAATGAATTTTTTTTTAATTTTTTTTTTTTTTTTTGTAATTCCACTTACAGTTTATATCCAGAGCACTGAATTATACAGGAGCCAGTTAATGTGCTGCATCTTATTACTTGCCACGGGCGTATAATGCCCCGCCTGGCGGAGCTCTTGTTGTTTGGATATAACAGTTGTTTAACTAACACGGTTTATGCTATGGACCCCAACAATAGTGTTATAAAGAGGTTGTAATGTACTTCAGATAAAGTTTTGAGTCAATCTAATCATTGGTTCCAAAGAAGAAGTCGAAAATAGATTTTGAAGATGGCCACCCTAGCGGCAACCTTGGATATTGAATCGGCATGATTTGTACAAACTTTAATCGTGTTATCAGCCTGATGTTTCCCATAGTTTTCAGTTGACCTGATCACTGGTTTCAGAAGAACTTGATTGTCTAATGGACAGATGGACAGACAAGACAGATGGACAGGCAGGCAGGCAGACAGATGCCAAACAACAGGCCACGGCATAAGCTGCCTAGGTGAGCTAAAAATGGAAAAACAATGGACTAAGGAGGTTTTGCTTGTCATATTTCTGATCTGGGTCTGTTTGCCCATACCTGTATGTCCGAAATTTAGGAACATTTCAGTACAGAGCTTTTATATGGTTCAGTCTTATCCAATTCAAACCCTGCAACTTCTTTTGGTATAAAATAGGTTGATCTAGCTGATCCAATCCTACAATCTCTAAACTGAAGGTGCTTCTGATATATGGTTTTAATATCATCGTCAACTCGTGACAAGAAGTCTGCAGTAAAACTCCTTTCCTTCATTCCTCTAGTTATACCTGTGCAAAATGTCTTGTAGTTTAAAGTAAACCACAGGGCAAGAACAGTTGGGTAATAAAGCTCACTACTCAAATACCCAAATATGCTGAACGGAGGGCTTTCCAGCAGAATATCATGTTCAGGATCATAAAAATGAAACAAAACATCTTTTTTTGAGATACCTACTGTTGGAATAAGGTAATTTTCAAAAGCAGGATTATTCTTTTTCTGAAGAAAGGCAAATACGATTGTTTCTGCTATAATTTGTGACCTGTCATTAATTAAATCACTGTTGTCCTTCACTTCAAATGCAGATAAGCTCTCATCTACATCAGCACCAATTGCCTCATCAGAATCTTGAGCATGTATTGCAACATCAGGATGCGGTCCCATTAAAATGTCAATATACCCATGCCACACCTTGGAATTTCCTGGAAAAAAAAGGTGACCATATGAGTCATACATGTACTATTTCAACAACAAGAGGGCCATGATAGCCCTATATTGCTCACCTGAGTATCATAGCACTCAAGGAGAATTTGACTTAATCAGATGAACATTTCTGCGAAATTATTTTGAAATCACGCCATAGGCCTAGGAGATGTTGTTTAAAGGTTTTTCTATTTTTAGCTCTGGTGGCCATTTTGTTCAGCAGAGCAGAACCATTTTAGCAATTTTGGTATAGGGGTATTACAGGAACATTTCTGTGAAATTAATTTGCTATCAGGCTCTTGGCCTAGGAGGAGATGTTGTTTAAAGATTTTCTTTTTTTTTTTTGGCTCTGGATGCCATTTTATTTAGCGGAACGGCACCATTTTAGCATTTTGGTAGAGGGTCACTCAAGAAACATTCCTGTAAAATTATTTCAAAATCCACTAACCGGTTTAGGAGATGTCTTTTAAGTAAATTGTTGTCAGATGCATGACAGTCTATGCCCTTTTTCTATTTTTAGCTCTGGTGGCCATTTTGTTAAGCCAAAAGGAACCATTTTAGCAATTTTGGTCAAGTGACATAAGAGGAACATTTCTGTGAAATTATTTTGAAATCCGGTCATAGGCCTAAGAGGAGATGTTGTTTAAAGGTTTTTCTATTTTTAGCTCTGGTGGCCATTTTGATCAGCGGAGCAGAACCATTTTAGCAATTTTGGTAAAGGGGCATCAGAGGAACATTTCTGTGAAATTATTTTGAAATCAGGCATTAGCCTGGGAGGAGATGTCCTTTAAAAGATTTTTTTTTTCTATTTTTAGCTCTTGTCCATTTTGTTCACCCGAGCAGGATCATTTTAGCAATTTTGGTAGAGGGTCACTCAAGGAACATTCCTGTAAAATTATTTCAAAATCCATTAACCTGTTTAGGAGGAGATGTCTCTTACATGTAAGTAAATTGTTGATGGATGCATGACAGTCTACACCCTTTTTCTTTATTTTTTTAGCTTTTGTGGCCATTTTGTCCAGCCAAACAGAACCATTTTAGCAATTTTGGTAAAGGGTCAAAAGAGGAACATTTCTGTGAAATTATTTTGAAATCCGATCATAGGCCTAAGAGGAGATGTCATTTAAAGGTATTTCTTATTTTAGCTCTGACGGCCATTTTGTTTAGCAGAGTGGAACCATTTTAGCGATTTTGGTAACAGGGCATTAGAGGAACATTTCTGTGAAATTATTTTGAAATCGGGCCACTGGCATGGGAGATGTCGTTAAAAGGTTTTTCCTATTTTGAGCTCTGGGTGGCCATTTCGTTCAGCGGTGCAGAACCATTTTTGCAATTTTGGTAGAAGGTCACTCAGGGAATATTCCTGTAAAATTATTTAAAAATCCATTAACCGGTTTAGGAGAAGATGTCTCTTAAGTCAATTGTTGACAGACGCATGACAGTCTACGCCCTTTTTTCTGTTTTTAGCTCTGGTGGCCATTTTGTTCAGCGGAGCCAAACCATTTTAGCAATTTTGGTGAAGGGGCATAAGAGAAATATTTCAGTGAAATTATTTTGAAATCAGGCCCTTGGCCTAGAAGATGTCATTTAAAATGTTTTTTTTCTATTTTTAGCTCTGGCGGCCATTCTGTTTTGTGGAGTGGAACCATTTTATCAATTTTGGTAAAGGGGCATGAGAGGAACATTTCTGTAAAATTATTTTGAAATTGGGCCATTGGCCTTGGAGAAGATGCCGTTTAAATGTTTTTCTATTTTTAGCCCTGGTGTCCATTTTATTTAGCGGAGAGGAACCATTTAGGCAATTTTGGTAAAGGAGCATGAGAGGAACATTCCTGTGAAATTATTTTGAAATCAGTCATTTGCCTGGGCGGAGATGTGGTTTAAAGGTTTTTTAGCTCACCTGAGCCGAAGGCTCATTGGTGAGCTTATCATATGGCAAGGCTGTTGTCTGTCTGTAAACATTTTCAAACGTTTTCTTGTCCGAAACCGCTGGGCCGATTGAAGCCAAATTTCATGTGGAGCCTTCATGGGATGGGGGAATAAAAGTTTGTTCGCGGGGTCCCGGTCACATGACCAAGATGGCCGCCATGCCTATATATGGTAAAAAGCCTTCAAAAATCTTCTTCTCTGGAACCGCTGGGCCGATTTCCACGAAACTTGGTGTGTAGCATCGGGGACTCGGGCCCATCATAGTTTGTTCAAATGATGACCCTGGGATGACCTTGACCTATTTTAGGCCAACGTCAAATTTGGTAACATAGGCATTTGTATGGGGAAAAAGTCAAAATGTCTAATATCTTGCAAACCATATATATTCTTGATCCTTGTGACAAGAGGCATTAAATGGCACAGATCAGTGGTCCCCAGGGGGTCCCCCAGGGGCACGCCCCACCCCCTTTACTTCATAAAACGGGTAATAGCTCAGAAACCGGTAGGATCCCCACCCCTAAACCATATATGTTATTGTTCCTTATGATAAGACACATTCAGCGACCAAGACCTTGGGTCACACGACCAAGATGGCCGCCATACCCATATATGGTAAAAAACGTTCAAAAATCTTTTTCTCTGGAACCGCTGGGCCGATTTCCACTACACTTGGTATGTAGCATCGGGGACTTGGGCCCATCATAATTTGTTCAAATGATGTCCCTGGGATGACCCTGACCTATTTTAGGCCAAGGTCAAATTTGGTAACATAGGCATTTGTATGGGGAAAAAGTCAAAATGTCTAGTATCTTGCAAACCGTTCAAGTTACCACCCCTAAACCATATATATTCTTGATCCTTGTGACAAGAGGCATTTAATGGCACAGATCAGTGGTCCCTAGGGGGCCCCCCCCAAGGGCACACCCCACCCCCTTTACTTCATATAATGTGTAATAGCTCAGAAACCATTAGGATCCCCACCCCTAAACCATATATATTCTAGTTCCTTATGATAAGACATATTCAGCGGTCCAGACCTTGGGTCACATGACCAAGATGGCCGCCATGCCCATATATGGTAAAAACCCTTCAAAACTTTTCTTCTCTGGAACCACTTGGCTGATTTGAACGAAACTTGGTATGTAGCATTGGGGACTCGGGGCCCATTAGTTTGTTCAAATGATGACCCTGGGATGACCTTGACCTATTTTAGGCCAAGGTCAAATTTGGTAACAGAGGCATTTGTATGGGGGAAAAAGTCAAAATCTCTAATATCTTGCAAACCGTTCAAGTTAACACCCCTAAACCATATATATTCTTGATCCTTGTGACAAGAGACATTTAATGGCACAGATCAGTGGTCCCCAGGGGCACGCCCCACCCCCTTTGTTTTAGCCAGGTGACCTAGTTTTTGACCCCAAGTGACCCAGTTTCAAACTTGACCTAGAAATAATCAAGACAAACATTTTGAGCAAGATTCATGATGACTGCTCAAAAAATGTGACCGCTACAGTGTTAACAAGGTTTTCCTTTGATTTGACCTGGTGACCTAATTTTTTACCCCAAGTGACCCAGTTTCAAACTTGACCTCATCAAGACAAAAAAACTGAGCAAGATTCATGATGATTGCTTGAAAAATGTGACCGCTAGAGTGTTACAAGGTTTTCTGCTGATTTAGCCTGGTGACCTAGTTTTTGACCCCACGTGATGCAATTTTGGACTTGACCTAGAAATCATCAAGACAAACATTTTGAGCAAGATTCATGATGATTGCTTCAAAAATGTGACTACTAGAGTATTAACAAGGTTTTCCTTCAGTTTGGTCTGGTGACCTAGTTTTTGACCCCAAGTGACCCAGTTTCGAGCTTGACCTAGAAATCATCAAGGCAAACATTTTGAGCAATATTCATGATGATTGCTTGAAAACTGTGACCTCTAGAGTGTTAACAAGTTTTTCCTTTGATTTGACCTGGTGACCTAGTTTTTGACCCCAAGTGACCCAGTATCAAACCTGACCTAGATTTCATAGGGGCAAACATTCTGGGCAAGTTTCATCAAGATTGGGTCAAAACTGTGATGGATGACGGACAACAGATGACGGACAGAGGGTGATCACAATAGCCCATCCTGAGCTTTTGCTCAGGTGAGCTAAAAAATGGACCAAAAACGCATGTCATTTGTGGCCAAGCACTTTTAGGCTTATCAATGAAGTATTTTCACATCCAATGCATATGGGCCTGTTCAAGCTAAGGGCCACTTTTTTGATAAAATCATGATAAGTAGCAATTTGCTCATGCCTACATCGATGTTTCTTCCAAGGAGGAGAAGGTAGAAGCATAGAAACCCTGAGAAAACGAAAACCAGGTGCCCACCGCGCATTTATTGCATGGCAAAAGTAGCAGTGCACTTGATCACTGACCTATTAAGCAGTGCACTACATCACTTAGTCAAACTAACCCAAAGAATTAAAATAAACAATATATATTTTAAATTTTTATCATCGGAATTAATAATTACATGATAGACATCATTTCCAGACCAAACATGACTTATACATTCGTATGTGCCAGAGAGCCACTTTTAGTGTTAAGAATACTAGAACAGTGTACAGGATCTCTGTGAAATTTCTGTCGTCCTTGAATTGTAAAAGGTTTTTCTATTTTCAGCTCTGGTGCCCATCTTGTTCAGTAGAGTGGAACAGTTTGAGCAATTTTGGTAGAGGGTCACCCAAGGAACATTCCTGTGAAATCATTTTAAAATCTGTCCACCCGTTTAAGAGGAGAGTTGTTAAAAAAATTTTTTTTCTAATTTTAGATCTGGTGGCCATCTTGTTCAGCGGAGCAGAACGGTTTGAGCAATCTTGGTAGAAGATCACCCAAGGAACATTCCTGTGAAATTATTTTAAAATACATCCATCCCTTTTGAGAAGTCATTTGAAGGTTTTTCTCCTTTTAGCTCAGGCGGCCATCTTGTTCAGTAGAGCAGAACATTTCAGCAATTTTGGTAGAGGGTCACCCAAGGAACATTCCTGTAAAATTGTTTTAAAATCAGTCTACCCATTTAGGAGGAGAATCATATGGAGGTTTTCTATTTTTAGCTCTGGCGGCCATCTTGTTCAGAAGATCGGAACGGTTTGCGCAATTTTGGTACAGGGTAACCCAAGGAACAGTCCTGTGACATTATTTTGAAATCCATCCAACCGTTTAGGAGGAGAAGTCATTTAAAGGTTTTTCTACTTTTAGCTCTGACAGCCATCTGTTCAGTGGAGCTCAACTGTTTGAGCAATTTTGGTAGAGGATCACCCAAGGAACATTCCTGTGAAATTATTTTAAAATCTGTCTACCCGTTTAGGAGGAGAAGTCATTTAAAGATTGTTCTATTTTTAGCTCTGGTGGCCATCTTTTTCAGTGGAGCGAAACTGTTTGAGCAATTTTGGTAGAGGGTAACCCAAAGAACATTCCTGTGAAGTTTTATTGAAATCGGTTCATTGCTTGAAGCGGAGATGTTATTTAAGTAAATTGTTGACGCAAGACGACATACGACAGACATACCGGTATCACAATACCTCACAAGGAGCACTTCGTGCTCAGGTGAGCTAAAAATCTGGTCTCGGAGGAAATGCGAAAATAAGCAGTGACATCCAAAATTTCTAAGTCGTAGTTTGGCGGCCATACTGGATGGCTAAACCATTTTCCCTCAGGCATAACTACACCTTCGGGGAACATTGTGGCTAGGTTTTGAAAAAAATCTGCCCAATAGTCTCGAAGGAGATGCGATAACAAGGCTGCAATACTGTAGGAAATGGGGATAATAGGAAAATTACAAGTCCAAAGCTGGTGGCCATATTGGTTGGCTGACCAGAACTTTTTTCATATGTGCACAACTAGACCATTAAAGGAACGTCCCTGTGAGGTTTTGACAAAATCCACCCAGTGGTCTCAGAGGAGATGAGATAACAAGATGGAAAGATGGACGGAAAGACGGATGGAAGACCGCCAGACACCCACTCATACGATAAGCTCTTCTGGACAAAGTCTTCGGCCAGTAGAGCTAAAAATTGGCAGCAATTTTCTCTATCAGTACTGTATAACATTAAGTGGGCTCAGCAGTTTCAGAGAAGTTGTTTGAAAATGTTGACAGACCACAGACAATGGAGGCCTTGGCATACTATAAGCTCACCAATGAGCCTTTGGCTCAGGTGAGCTAAAAATTATGTTAAATCATTCTTTTGTGTACCTTACCTATGACCTTCATGTCACACTTTTAGATTTATCACATTTTCTGCCTGTCCTAAATAAGAACTATTTTTTACTTTACTTTCTTACTAAATATTTGACTTACCTAAACTGCAGTCATCATAGTTTCCATAATCTTCAATAGGCTCATTACAGCAGCTATAGCAACCTTTGTTGAATTTTGAATTTATATCTATTCTGTATTGCTGATTCACTGACAGCTCTTTTAAAAGATGATGAGCCAGGCATATTAACCAGGCTGTTTCTCTTTTTTTGTCAGGAGACATAATCTTAGACAAGCTGTGCCCAATATCTAAAAAAAAAAGTTAACATGGTAAAGGATCTGTTCTTGTTTCAGCTTACCTGACCAAATGCTCATGTCGAGGGTTGATCGCAAGACTGTAGCAAGTCAGATGGGTTTTTTTCCCAATATTTAATCTCCTCACCATGAAGGCGTTATGAAGATTACAACATTTCTTTCTGTAAACAATGGAAATTAAGGTGCCATTGCTCATACGAGCAATGGCACATAAATTTGCATTGCTTACAAAGGGGTCAAAGTTGCCCCTAAACAAGGATTTCAAAAATATGTTTGAGTTACTACAGTCTTGCGCTCAACCCTCGATACGTGTAGGTGAGCTTATAATTGTATTGGCATCCATCTTCCATCTGTTATCTGTCCAAGTAAAAAATTTCAAATGTCATTTCCTATGAGGCAGGTTGGTCAATCTTGATGAAACTTACCGAGACTTTTTTCTTTTTTTTTTTTTTTTTTTTTTTTTTGTGTTGAGGTTTTACGGCCCAGTCAACCCAATGGGGTCATGTCGAGTGCGGTCAGTTTACCTAACCACACGTTTACTGGGCAGGCTTAGTCCTCTAAGCGGTTAACCAGTATTGTGCACATTCTTTCGCCAGAAACTGACAACTGCCCTTCTTGAATCAGCGGAAGGGAGAGAATGACCGTAGAAAATATTTCATGATCAATCTCCACGAAAGAATGTTGCCGACCTCGGCGGGGGTTGAACCCGCGACCTCTTGGTCTCCAGTCGGACGGCGCATCCAACTGAGCCACCGAGGCTGGCCATACTTACCGAGACATTAAAGAAAACAACCCATTTTAACAGATGCTTGAATTATAATGACACTTCCCAAAAAGCTAGCACTTGTTATTCTTAGTCAACGCATGGCAGCTATATTAATCAGTCAGAACCATTTTTCATTGCCAATGTGAATGTTCCTGTTAAGTTTCGGAAAAACTGAATTACAATTATATTTTTCAAACTAGCACTTATCATTTTACATTCACAAGAGGCTGCCATTTTAATCGATTCATCAGAACCATTTGGAAATCACTATACTTCTTTTTTTTTCTGCAAGGAAACAGCCCACTTTAACAGATGCTTCAATTATAACATACTTTTCAAAAAGCTAACACTTGTTATTCTACATGTAAGTCCAGGCATGGCCATATTGGCTGGTCGACCCAAACCATTTTTGCTAAGTCAAACCTAGACCTTTAGGAAAATATTGTGGCTGAGTTTAAAAAAAATCTGAACAGTGGTCTCTGAGGAGCAGTGACATCTGAAATTTCTAAGTCATAGCTTGGAGGCCATACTGAATGGGCGACTGGAACCATTCTCGCTAAGGCACGACCTTTTGGGGAACATTGTGGCCAAGTTTCGAAAAAAAATCCACCCAATGGTCTCGGAGGAGATGCGATCACAAAATTGCAATACTGTAGGCAATGGGGATTTAAGGAAAATTACATGTCCACAGCTGGCCACCATATTGGTTGGTCGACCGAAACTGTTTTTGTCTATGCACAACTAGACCATTATGGGAATGTCCCTGTGGGGTTTCGAAAAAATCTGCCCAGTAGCCTCGGAGGAGATGCGATAACAAGATTCCAATAATGTCTTAATGGGGAAATTCTATTGGTTAGCTGACAGGAACCATATTCATTGTTGCACATCTAGACCATGAGGGGAACCTCTCAGTGAAGTTTCGAAAAAATCTGCCCAGTGGTCTTGGAGGAGATGCAATATTGAGATGCCAATTCTGTAATGCATTCAAAATAGAATACAAACAGAAAATGTGTTTGCGAAACACTAAGCCCCCAACCATATGCCTGCTCAACAAGGATGTAACTATAAGAAATCACAAAACAAGGTTCTATAGGCTTATAATGCACTGTCAAACAAGAACTGTCAGCAGACAGCATAGCTCGCCTGGATCTAAGGACTAAATGCCCCTTTGGCCTATCGGGGGAGGAAGGGGGCATTATGGTCATAATTGTCATAGGGGAGGGGGTGCTGCTGAATAAAACTTTGGACCCAATTATCTATCATCAAACCAAACATGAATCAAATCCATATGATTTTGACATTTGAGCTTTTAAAAAGCTTTAACATAAAACTTCAGCGTAAAATTTGTCTGTGAAAGTCAGGGGATATAGCTGAATAAAACTCTAGACATATATCCATCATCATACCAAATATGAACCAAATCAATCGTATAGTTTTGAAATTATGAGCTCTAAAAAATCTTAAACATAGAATTTCAGTCTGTGACCTTTACAGGCTTTCAAGTTCCCTCCAGTGAAAAAGTAGGGATGAAGTAGGGCTCAAAATTTTGAAAAAGTAGGGCAAAAGTAGGAATTTAAATCATGAAAAGTAGGGATAGTAGGGATGTTCTGAGTGTTTTCAGACTTAAAAAAAGATAAAATAAGCAAAGTTTTCTCTGAACAATAACACTATATCACCATGGTAAGGAAATACCAAAATAAATGTTCCAAAAAAAGAGTTACAACTGAAGTAAAAATATTTCATAAACTTCTGCATCATGACTGCTCAGATTAAGTTGATCCAATTTTTACAAACTTTGAGCCAGGGAGGAAATAAATTACAATTTTTGGTCACTTCAAACATTTTTGGACTAAAAAGTAGGGATAGTAGGGCATTTTCAGAAAAAAGTAGGGAAAAGTAGGAACACAAAAAAAAAACGTAGGGAAAAGTAGGAATAGTAGGAAAAGTAGGGCCCGCTTTAAAGCCTGCCTTTACCTTAAAAGCATGGGCATAGGCAGGGTATTGCTCAATAAAACTTTGGACCTCTATCTGTCATCAAGCAAAATATGAACCACATCCATCATTTGGTTTGGAAAATATGACCTCTTTAAAAAACTAACGTAATATTTATTTGTAAAATTTCAAAGTCTGTGACCTTGACCTTAAGATCATGGGCATGGGCTGGGGTATTGCTGAAAGAAATTTTGGACCTATATCTATCATCATACCAAATATGAACCGAATCTATCATATGGTTTGGAAAATATGAGCTCTTGAAAAACGTAAATGTGGACGCCGACGACGCCTTGGGTAGAGCAATGGACTTCGTCAAGGCAAGCTAAAAAGGGGCATAATTCTGGAAATATATTACCGGTGGAAAACAAGAAACAAGAGGGCCATGATGGCCCTGGAATGCTCACCTGATCCATACTGTATGAATGAAATGGTAGGTAATATCATGTTTTATCTACCAAGAGAGGATTAACAGACTTGGGCATGGGCCATAGAGAGTCACCTGAAGAATTTTCATGTGAAATTTTAAATGCTTCCACATGTAAGAAGTTGGTTTTTAGCTCTGGCAGCTATCTTGTTCAGTACAGCAGAACTGTTTGGGCATTTTAGTAGGGGGTCACACAAGCAACATACCTGTGAAATTATTTCAAAATCCATCCGCCAGTTAATGAGGAGAAAGTTTTTCTATTTATAGCTCTGGCAGCCATCTTGTTCAGCCAAGTCAAACAGTTAAGTGCTTAATTTTGGTAGAGGGTCACCCAAGCAACATTCCTGTGAAATTATTTCAAAATCCATCTATCCGTTTAGGGGGAGAAGCAGGGCCTGTTCAAGAGCGATTCAGACGAAAAAGTCGCCGAAATTGCTACCATTTCACTCTGGACTTACAGTAAAGCAAAGTTAAAGTTGCCCTATATTCCTGCCAGAGGCATAAGAAACATTGCTCCTGAGAGGTCATCAAACATAATGAGTAAGAAGCTTACTAACCGAGCCATTTCTTTATTCTTTGACACATTGTTTATTCAAAACTGTTGATTTAATAGAGCATTGCATAACAAGTCTCGATTAATTAGGACAGGTAACACCTGTTTGACCGGAGTGAACTACTGAGGCAAGAAAAGCATGCAGCTTTAGAAGGCAAGTGATAGATCAAAGAATGTGCCTTCTGACACACCTAACAATTATTTGCATGTGCATATCATAGAGGTTGCTATCAGCCGTTTTTAAACAGTAGGGAAGATTTTAATAAGTGGGGATGCACAAGCTGATCTCAGTTTTTGCTGGCTGCAATCTGGTAAAGTCCATAGAATGCACATAAATAGGTAATTGTTGTGAACAGTAACTACATTTCTCCTCTGTCCATATGTTTTTTCCGATATTTACAGAAGAATACTGTGGCCTCATGGCGGAAAGATGAATTTCTGTTTAAGCTCAGAAGTTATTAGGTGCTTGTTAGAACTACCAGGAGACTTTTCTCTGTACAATGTGGGAATTTCTTAAATACACTTTATAACATTTTGAGAGATAATTGGGTCATAGAAATTGCTCGAGAGAGAAGTCATTTTTTATCTTTTGACCCTAGGCTGGGCCCTGCGAAGTAGTTTAAAGGTTTTTCTATTAGCTCTGGCAGCATTTTGTTCTGCGTAGCAGAACAGCTAGAGGAATTTTGGTAGCGGGCCATCCAAGCAACAGACCTGTGAAATTATTTTAAAATCCGTCCACCCTTTTAGGTGGAGAAGTCGTTTAAAGATTTTTCTATTTTTAGCTCTGGTAGCCATCTTGTTCAGGGGAGTGAAACAGTTTGAGCAATTTTGGTAGAGGGTCATTCAAGAAACATTCCTGTGAAATTATTTCAAAATCTGTCAACCCATTTAGGAGAAGTCATTTAAGTTTTTTTCTATTTTTAGCTCTGGCAGCCACCTTGTTCAGCAGAGCGGAAGAGTTTGAGCAATTTTGGTAGAGCGTCACCCAAGGAACATTCCTGTGAAATTATTTTAAAATCCATCCAACCGTTTAGGAGGAGAAGTCATTTAAAGGCTTTTCTATTTTTAGCTCTGGCAGCCATCTTGTTCTGCGGAGTGGAATAGTTTGAGCAAGTTTGGTAGAGGGTCACCCAAGGAACATTCCTGTAAAATTATTTCAAAATCTGTCCAGCAGTTTTGGAGAAGTTGTTTAAAGCAAACGTTAACAACGGACGGATGCACACACGGACAACAGATAAAGACTGATCACAATACCTCACCTTGAGCACTTCATGCTCAGGTGAGCTAAAAACAAGGGTTTGCTTATTTTTCATACTGATCATGTGTATAAAATTTCAAATCCTATCTCTTACCGTCCTTGACTGTACATAAAGTTACATGTACCTTTGAACCATAAGTCGAAAAACGGACATAACTTGGTCACAATTCCCTAATCTTTTTCAAAAGTTAATCAGGCCATCTACACCTTTAACAATGTCTTCCTGCAAAAAAATCTGGATCATAGAATTAGGGGTTCTTGAGATATTTTGTTCACAAGGTTCCATAGGCTTACAATGCACTAAGATGAAAAATGGACATAAATCTACAAATTTGTGACTGGCAGAAAAAAGAAAAAATACCACTTCACTTATTTCTCATACTGATAATGGGTATAAAATTTCAAATTCCTATCTCTTACTGTTCTTAACTGTATGTAAGGGTACCCTTGTACCATAGACTGAAATGCACTATATCCAAAAAGGGGCATAACTCAGTCCAAAATTCACAATTTTTTTTTCAAAAGTTAATCAGGTCATCTACACCTTGGGCAATGTCTTCCTGCAAAAAACACAGTCCTAACATCAGGGGTTCTTGAGATATTTTGTTCACAAGGTTCCATAGGTTTACAATTCATTAAGTTGAAAACGGGGCATAACTCCGGAAATAAATGTTGTTGAGTTGTTGCTTTACATCTATAGTAAACAGCTATGGTCATGTCCAGACCGTCGGTTAACCTAACCAAACTATTCCTGGGCAGGCTTAGACCTCCTAAGCGGTTAACCAGTACTGAGTGCCCATACTTCCGCTGGAAATATGTGACCTGAGAAAAAAAGAAAAAATACGGTTCAACTTATTTTTCATACTGATCATGTGTATGAAATTTCAAGTTCGTATCTCTTACGGTTCTTGACCATATGTAAGGGTACCTTTGGTCCATAGGCTTCAAGGCATTAAGTTGAAAAAGGGGCATAACTCGGTCAAACATTCACATTTTTTTTTCAAAAGTTAATCAGGTCATCTTCACCTTGGGCAACGTCTTCCTGCAAAAGAACACAATCCTAGCATCAGAGGTTCTCGAGATATTTTGTTCACAAGGTTCCATAGGCTTACAATGCACTAAGTTGAAAAAGGGGCATAACTCTGGAAATACATGTTGTTGAGTTGTTGCTTTACATCCACGGTAAACAGCTATGGTCATGTCCGGACGGTCGGTTAACCTAACCACACTATTCCTGGGCAGGCTTAGCCGCTTTGACCTCCTAAGATTTACTACTTTTACGCGTAAAACCACGTAATGACATGTAAAACCATATAAACCTGTACAGGCATGGCAAAATGCGTAAAATTTTACATGTATTTACGTGTCATTTGTGGACTTAGAAAAAAATAAGCTGGCAAAATATGGCATTTATCAGGGTGTCCACAATTTGAGCAAAGCAAAATTCCCTGACTTTTCCCTGACTTTTCCCTGACCAAAACTCAAATTTCCCTGACCAAATTTTCGATATTTTGCGCAAAGTTCTGGCATCTGCCTCATCCCCTTTAGCCAACCCTTTGCTTCATTTACACAACCAGTTGTAATTGTCTTACTCTTTAAAAGTGTTTTTGTTGCTTGTTTTAATATGTTTGTTTGTAGTTTCACTTTGAACTTATTTTCTACTTTATTTTTTCTACATACATACATGTACATGTATGTATTTGCATGTTATTTATTGTTGAATGAAGTCCTTGAAATAGAATGTATGTCCAAATACAAAAGGTTCTGTTGGCCTCCTCCACCCCTATAGCCAACCCTTACCACCTTTTATTGCTCTAGCAATTACCATTTTATTACTGTTTATATTTTTTCATTTTGTTATTTTTTTTTTTTTTTTTTTTTTTTTTATATTGTTTTCTGTTGTTTTTTTTATTAATACAAACATGTACATGTATTTGAAAAAGTAAACTATACTGTTGGATGTGGTGCTTAAATTAGATGCATGCAAAAATGGACAAAATACAAGCAAATCTAAAAGATATATCTCCATGTGTTCATAAGTATGCACTTTAACATTGTATTTATACAAACCAGTTTAAACCTCCAACTTGGCATTGATATAAAATTTAAGGCTAGCTTGTATTTATTTTTTTTTTTGCATGCTCAAACACAATGCCCTTAACCACAGAGTTAAATGAGGTACAAAGTTCATAGAACAACTAGCTACTCATATTAAAGTGAGAATTATGAAATGAGCACAAGGAAAAAGTTTTTGTACCACATACTGAATCCATGCATGTGAATATTGTACAGTAAATTTGCTTAACATAGTTTATATATTAAGTAGAGCATATGATAATGATTTGTGGGTTAGAGATATTGACTACTACTTTATATAAGTAGACATGCAAAGCTGAATTGAAAGGATAATTAAACACAACAGAAGTGTAGAAGGTAAAGTGTTACAAAGCAAACAAGCAACCACAGCCAACAGTATGGAAAATGAGAAAACGTGTGTTAATACAATTTTCAGATGTGACTCATAATTCAAGCAAAGGTTATACAACAACCACCATGACCTAGGCATAATTGTATTAAATGGTATGGTACAGAAATAAGAGGATGTATCAAATCTTAAATATATCATAAACCATACCAGATGCACAAACTTGATAAAAATGAACTAAACTATGCTCAACATGAGGCAAGACAAAGCCTACAAATGAAACATGTATCATTATATAGACTTTGTTCAGACTGATGAGAGAGAGAGCTACATAGTGATAACATTAATGGTAGTGGTATATATATTGTTTGAGATTTTGTTCTTACCAGCCATACCATACTTCTGTACCATATCATGAAATGAAAAAATATCCATGACCAACTAGCAGAAACATATTAATATGCAAGACTTCTAATCTACTGATGAAACTAGCAATACAATTCTAGCCCAATACTTCTTAAGATTTTATATCTAGGCAAAATTGAGCTGTTGCATAGTGGATATGCTGTCCATAAAGAAAAAAACACATATACACAAATAGTCGATGTTCCACATGCACAATCTGATGTGCAGTTTTAGTTCACAGTTCACATCTTTTTCAGTGTCTTCTCCAGTGTCTCTATTTCCTTTCCAGTTTGTTCAACTTGCTTTTTCTTTTCCTTTGCCTTTTCTCTAAAGGCATTGGACTTTGTCACCAGGTCCCATTTCATTTTCTTTTCTGCCTCTTGAGCTAGGTCATCTGCTTCTTTCAACAGAATCTCTGCACAGGACTCCAATTTTCTTTTCTTCCCTTTCAATGTTGTCAATTGTTCTTGAACTGTTTTTTTCCTTGTTTCTTCAACACTTGCAACCTTCTTCCTTTTTTCTTCTTCTAAATATGCATCATACTTTCTCCTGGCATTTCTGCATGCTTCCATCATCTTTTTTGTGACTGTTATTTGTGAAACATCAAGTTGTCCATTCTCTTTCTCACCTGTCTCCTTGTCTGCATTACGCTCTTTAGGAGCATTCACGTCCATCATAAACTATTCTGAATGCTTTCAAGGTTTCCTTACCCATGTTTGTTTTCAGAATATCCTTGTTTGTGGAGAAACCCCTCTCTACTGTTGACTGACCATGAGACATCATCAAAACCATCTTGACAACCTCCCACAAGGATTTGTACTTCCCATTTACTCCCATCAGATTGTAGTAGAGTTCATCTAATCTATCCTTTGTCTTGTCAAAGGAGGACAGTTGCTCACTTTCCTCCTTTGCTTCTTCCCTGATCCACTGTTTAAACTCCTGAAGACATTCGTCACATTTGCTTGCTGTCAGCCACTTATTATTAAGCAGTTTCTGCAAAATGCTGCCCATCTTTTCTACAGCTTTCTCTGGGTCACCACAAACTAGAGCTGGATCAAGACAGTCCATTGCCTTTACAGTAGCATACTTTAAAGGACATCTTTCTTGAAGCTTTCCAACCATATGCTGGAGGAATGTTATGCACTCTTTCTGAAACTCCAGTACACGAAGAGGACTTGCTTTCTTCTCCTTAAGAACAGTGTCTACTACCTGTTTTGCAGCAAACCCCACATCTACCTTATCTGGAGAAACAAGATTGTCCTTCTTAAAAACGTCTATTTTAGACACATTAGTTGTACTTTCTAGACATTGTTTCTTTACAAATCTCTGAAGTAAGTTGGTCATGATATTTTCAAGTCCACTACACAAGAATGGCACCATGGGCTTGTCTGTTTGAAAGAGTTCCAAGAATGGAACCAGAATCTTGGCAATGGTTATAAAGAAATGTAACTTTGCTGGCACAAGCTGGTCCTGTGAATACTCTGTCAAGTTTATGTATGATTGACATTTCGGCTGCTGACTTTTGCTTAATTTCTGTTCTGCCGAAATGTATGTCTTTATATTTGGCCATATCTTGATTGCCCTCTCAGCAACTGGAACATCTTCCAACCATCTGGTACTGCAAAACTGTAAGGCAAACTGTGCACTACCCTTATTTGCTACCAGGTAGTCTTCTCGTCTGGCAGGTGTGTCATTGAAGCAGTGATAGACTGCTCTCATGATGCCATCTAACTTCCATACTGTTTTACTGGCTCCATACTTGAATGCTCCATGAACTACATGGAGACCACAGGATCCAATGTTGAGTAACATAGGAATGTCTGCGTCAGAATCATGCCGTTTCTGAACAAAAGTGTCGTAGAACTTCCAATTGGTATTTGGTCCATCCATGGAGATTTGCAACATGTTTGACATGTTCAGCCCTGAGAGTGCTTCGTTGAATTTCACCAGGAGATCTCCTGATCTTGTGTGGCCCAAGAATACAGAGTCAAAGTAACGTGTTACTACCTTATTAAGTTCATTGTCCCAAAACCTAAGGTGTAAGTCCATTTGTTCCTCCTGAAGCACTTTGTTCAGGGACTCATCAAAGCACACCACAAACACTGCTCCAGGCTTTTGAACTTTGGCGCTAAGCTCCTCTTTGAAGCAGTTGGCAAGTCCGAACTGAATGAAATAGGCACATTTGGTTTTTCCACATTTGAACTTCTTTGCTATGGCACTGTCTGGAAACATTTTCTGAAAGAGGTTACTTGTTTTTTCACTAGAATTTACAGAGTAGTGGCTTACAACTGTTTTCATAGCCCACAGTATCTCAGCTGTTAAAACTTCATCACGTACAACATAACTTGACATCATTCCAGATGTTGTTGGTTTTTGTGCTGGTGGTAGAGGTGGGGGAGGTTGTACTACCATATCCGTTGTATTTAACGGCTTATCCTCTGCACTGCTGGAAGGTGCAACCTTCCCAAAATGGACATCAAGAGGTTTAATTTCCTGCTTTACTTTGACAGACAATTGGTGTTTCAACTTATGTTTTTTTCCATTGGCGTGACTAACTAAAGATTTCTTCCCCATATTTCCTAATTCAAAATTGTAGCCACATAACATGCAACGGGCTTTAGTTTCTGAATTTGGGTCTACCCCAACCCAGCTGGAGAATGCTGGGTCTTTAATCCAGTCTTTGTTGAATTTTGTTTGTTTGCTACTCATGACTATGAAAGTGTATCATTCACAAGATAGTGTCCTCAAAGCAAGTTAGTTTGTGAGAGAATATAAGCAGAGGTTACAAAAGCTCCAAACACCAGGTTAGATTAGTATATAGCAGAGGAAAGCAATTTTGGAATCATTCATATCATCGCCTGTAAAAGAAAAAAAAGAAGTTGTACATCTATTCTCACCTTAATTAAAAATAGTTAACTTTGCTTTGACTTTAAAGAACCTAAAGAGAGTGGTGGGTTTACATATCAAACTTCTTTGACAGGAAAGACAAGTTAGTATCTCAACAACTCTCCACAGGTTCAAGGAAGAAAACAAGAGTCAACTATTTCTCATGTTTCCAAATAAGTTTTGTTATGGACAAGTTAGTGAAAAGGTAAGGAAATTGGAAACAAATACTTTTGTAGCTTTATTCATAGTTAAGGGCCTGTAATAAGTTTTTAGCTTCTTTTTTGATTATTTCATAGACACAGAAATTATTTTCTCTCCAGGAAAAATGTACTTTGCGACAAAATTCTTAGTGAAAAAATGACAAGATCTTTCTTAGTCATAATATAATGCAGCTGTGACCTTTGAAAATCTTCCACATTTAAAAAGAAATGTTAGCTGGGGAGGCAAGGGGCGCCAATCCCTTCAGTTTCTTCTGAAAGAATAATTTGACAAATGCAATACTTTAGAGGACAAGACATTATTATCTACTATCATTCATTAGAATAAGCATAAAGTAAAAGCCAAACAGAAAGAAACTGCCTTAGCCTTTATTCTTTTGTTTTTTTCTCTTCATGGACATATTTTTTCAAAATTCCCTGACTTTTCCCTGACTTTTGCTGAAATTTCAAAATTCCCTGACCAATGTCAAAATTCCCTGACAATTCCCTGACCTTGAGAAAAAAAAAAAATTCCCTGACTTTTTCCCTGACCGTGGACACCCTGATTTATATAACTTTAAAATATGGCATTTATATAACTTTATCAAAAAACAGTCTGTAAAAGAGGCCAGCACTGGACTTAGTAATTTTCAACACGTAAAAATGCGTAAAAATAAGAACTTGAGAGTTTTTGTGTACAAGATACTGTTGTCTGATTGGTCAGTTTCAAACTTTAGTATATTCAGTCTCAAAGCATGAAGTCACATGGAGCACTGGAGTTATAAAATGCTGTTCTTTTCAAAACATTTTGCTATAAAATATTTGAACACAGGAGGATATATGTAGCTTATGGAAAACATGCGAGTTATTTTAATACTTTCTCAGTATTCCAGTTTGATGCATTATAAACTGGCACCAAAAGGCAGCTAAGCTCTTGTTGTAGTTTCTTATGTACATGTAGTGGGTGGGGTAGATCAGTTTTCTTTTGAATTTCATTCAAAATTATTCTACTCCTTGGTGTTTGATATATGTCATGTATTCAGTTGAAATTTTTAATACTGCTTATTAACTGCTTGAAAAAAAAAAAAGATTATTTATTCCAGGTCTATGGCTTTTAGTTAATTTATTTTAATTAACTCTTAAAAATTGGACACCAAAAATGTCAAAAAAAACCAAATAGGTCTGAGCAAATAATGTAGATCTGGATAAGTGCACTCTGTTGTGCACAAGTTTTTTTTTTTTCAAAGATTTGACCTTGTTTTTGACCTGACATGATTCAGTTTGGAACTTGACCTAGTTATTGTCAAAACAAACTTTATCACAAAGTTTCATGATGATCCACTGAAAAATGAAGCCTCTATTGTATACACAAAGTTTTTCAGTGATTTGACCTAGTGACCTAGTCTTTGAACCAACATTACCTGTATCAGACCTTGTCCTAGATATTATTCATAGAAACATTTGAATAAAGTTTCAAAAATATTCAATGGAAAATGAAGCCTATAGTTTGTGCACAAGGTTTTTCTTAGATTACACCTACTGACCTAGTTTTTTACCGGAAGTGGCCCATATTTGAACTTGGCCTAAACACTGGCAATAAAAACATTCTGACAAACTTTTGTGAACATTCTTGAAAAATGAAGCCCCTATTGTGTACACAAGGTGTTTTCAATTATTTGATCTAGTAACCTAGTTTTCAAACCCACATGACCCATATTTTAACTTAACATTATAGTCTTCAAGCAAATATTCAAACAAAGTTTCATAAAGATTCTATGGAAAATGAAACCTCTATTATGTACACAAGGTTTTTCTAAGATTTGACCTCGTGACCTAGTTTCTGACCTGACATAACCGAGATTCAAACTTGGCCTAGATATTTCATGCAGATAAACATTTGGAGAAAGTTGCATTTAGATTGGATCAAAACTGTGCCCTCTAGAGTGTATATGCAAGCAATAGTTGACAGACAGATGGACAGACTGATGGATGGATGTCCCAATGTACGAGGAACATCAAGGTATATCCCAAAAGCTCACCATAAGCACTTCTTGCTCAGGTGACCTAAAAGTATCACAACTACATCTGATATTACTATGAATTTCCCATTTACATGTAGAGTTTTATTACATATGTAGAATTTTACATGTCGAATTTTATGCGTAAAATTTTACGTGTAGAATTTTATGCGTAAAATTTTACATGTAGAATTTTACGCATAAATTTCATGTGTAGAATTATACATGTAAACTTTAATCACCAAATTGTATTCCTAGATTTACATGTTGAATTTTACGTGTAGAATTTGACATGTAAATCCGAAAATTTGTGATCTTGACTACATCTATTAATGCGTCAAAAATACCTGTTCATGGAAAATTAACATGTAATTACATGTCATTACGTGGAAAAACATGTAATTACATGTAAAATTTTACATATCAAGTCTCTTCTCATCATTTGTTCTCTCCTTTTTGATTTTTATGTACTGACACCTAAAAGCCCGTAAATGGATGGGCCAATACTCCGCATTATCTGGCATTACATGTAAAGACGCGTAAATACATGTCTTTACATGTTTTTCTGAGGAAAGGGCTGAGTACTGAGTGCCCATACTTCCGCCGGAAATACGTGACCTGAGAAAAAAAGAAAAAATTATGGTTTCACTTATTTTTCATACTGATCATATGTATGAAATTTCAAGTTCGTATCTCTTACGGTTCTTGACCATATGTAAGGGTACCTTTGTTCCATAGGCTTCAAGGCATTAAGTTGAAAAAGGGGCAATTTTTTTTCAAAAGTTAACCCTTAAAGTGCCAGTCACAACTATTGTCGTCTGCTTTGTCATCTGCTTGTGATTTTAAAAGTCATTTTTGCAAACAGTGTGGACCCAGATCAGACTGCTCCTTTAGGAGCAGTCTGATCTGGGTCCACACTGTTTGCCTGTATGCAAAACTACATGTAGAAAAGGTTTGAAAAGTTTGCAAGAATATTCAGCAGACGATATAAACAGACGACATTTTCAGATGCAGTTTTTCTTGGCGCTTTAAGGGTTAATCAGGTTATCTTCACCCTGGGCAACGTCTTCCTGCAAAAGAACACAATCCTAGTATCAGAGGTTCTCAAAATATTTTGTTCACAGGTTCCACAGGCTTCAATGCACAAAGTCAAAAAAGGGTCATAACTCTGTCAAAAAAATTCACGATTTTTTTTCAGAAGTTAATCAGGTCATCTACACCATCGGCAACATCTTCCTGCAAAAGGACACAATCCTACAATACAGTCTTACTTCCAACATCAAGGTTTAAAAATCCCAGCAGTCTCACAATTTTTCATGTGTCAAATAAATTATGATTACCACATAATCATAATTTAACTGCAGAACAAGATATATTTCGACAGTCCCCCAAGAGTGTGAAAGCTTATCCTTATTATATTATGCAGACGTATCAGTATTTGTCTAAATTAATTAATTTATCAAACAGTGCAGGTCCAAAACAGTAGCCTTACAAGTACCTTATGCTGTTGTTTTAGTGCATTTTCTAATATTAATAAATGTACATGTACTATCTCATAAAGGGAGGCAGTTTGTAGAGGGAGATAATTTTTGTGGGTACTTAATTGGGAAAGAAGCATTAAAAATTTAGCAATCAGACTACCTGTCTGAAATAAATTAATCTATTTTGTTTATAATAATTGAAAAAAAAAAAAAAAAAAAATCGAGGCCACAAAATCGGAGACTTTCCTTTTTTTATTCTTTGATAGTTTATGTATTTATTTTTAAATCTATGGCAAATGTAGACAAAGATGACAAGACTTATTTTGTATTCAGCAATGTTTCAAATTTGAATCACTGAAAGTAGTGCCTTAAACAACTACTCTTGCCCTTATTTCGGTTAACATTTTCTTTAAAATTAAATTCTTGCTTAGTTTGAACGAGGGGTCAGGTTACTTTAATGCTTATGACTTCATGATATTAATGGATTGTTTCTCCAAGAAAACATTTTTAACCTAAGTGGAAGATAACTCTTCACAGGGTTATGCAATTTAGTTTGAAGCATGAAAAAATGTCAGTAAATAACTTGAGAATTTACATGTAGCAAAACAATATTTTCAGACCATATAGAAAAGGCCTGCAAAGTTTCAAACTAAGCTGTAAAAACTGTGGCTAGCCAGCTTCTATACATGCTGTAACGGTCAAAAAACAGTAAGATCAAAAAAAGAAAATAATGTCAAAAACCGAAGTTGAGAATTATAGTGAAACAATATGCACATCTTTAGACCATCAGGGATCAATTTTAGCACTTGCTAACATGCTAAATGCTAGTTAATTTCCTCAAAAAGCAAGCTGCAATTTCCATCACTTGCTAATTCTAGCAAGTTGGAAAGATTCTCTTTAATTGTGGAACCTGAGGCACTGTTGCTAAAGTATTGCAATTTCTTTTCCAAAAGCAATGGCTATACTTTTTTTTATTTTTCCCAGAAAACAGGTTTTGACATTACATGCAAATTGTCTCCATAGGAGACAATTTGCATGTAATGTCAAAACCTGTTTTCTGGGAAAAAATAAGAAAAATATTTTAAAATGTCTGCTGAAATTTTTACCCGGAGTGCAAAGGTTTAAAGCCACATTTAACAGTGTTTATAAGTATGAAAAAGCAAGTGGCTGAAAGGTTTAGCAAGTAAAAAATAATGCTACTTGCTAATTTTAGCAAGGTGTCAGGAAAGTTAAATTTGAACCCTGACCATTCAGAATATGATTGCAAAGTTTCAAATCAAACAGTAAAAACAAGAGTATGAGGTCCTGATCACTCCCCTGAGCACTGAGACCGTTATTTGATATGAACTTTTTGGTCATTTTGTTTCTCATGTGAGCTGACCAATCTTTTATAGTTATAAAGGTTTGGGTAGGTTTAGAAGTGACTACAGTCCCAGTTTCTGAATACTGTTTACCCATACAACAGTTCAGGATAAAATTTAAATTGGACAGCACCAAGATTCACCTAAGGTCATCATTTGTACAAATTTGGTTATTCTCCAGTACTAACTGCTATAAGCCAAGTTTAAAAGCACAGTGCTTGCATTAAGGGAAGTCTGGGAGTCAGAGACTCCCAAAAATTACCCTGGGACTTCCAAAAATCAATGCCGGGAAGTCTGGGACTACCAACTTTTAAAGATATTTAGTCATTTATAACAAAAATTTAGAATGAATTGATGTGTTCTTTAGCTTAACAATGGCAGTTTTACTCCATAAATGAGAGTTTAAGAATATTGAGGTTGAATTTCTGAAAGTGAGTGAAAAAATTTGATTACCAGGACTTCCAGATATTGGAGGTAAGGGAGTCCTGGGACTTCCTGATTTTGACAGTTAGTGCAAGCACTGAAAGCAATTGAGCAAGCCAGCTCTATCTACAAGAAATCCTTGTACACACAACCTTATATTCAATGGGCTTGATACATGTGGAGGTGCACATGAACTTGTTTATACGCAATCTGAAATTCTCCTATCCCAAAGAGGGCCTTTGTGAAATAAAGATTTGAACTGGCATATCAGTTTCTACGTGAAAGAAGTTTTCAAATAAAGTGACCCTTGGCCAAGTGCATTAAATTAACTTGACCTGTAGCATTCATACAGGCCCATGTACTTGTATGGTTGACCGCATTTTAATGTCAAAGACAACAAAAAGCATCTTAAAAATACATGTACACTAGTCTACTTCTTCCAATTCAAATGCCTAAAGGACCAAATTTGACCATGCCCTAAAATAGGTAAAGGTCAAGCAAGGGTCATCATTTATATAGACTTTATATACATTTACATGTAACTTGCATCCCAAATACTGCAAACCAAGTTTCAAGGTTATCTGCCAGAGAAATTGAATTTTTAAGATTAAAGGTTAAACCTTGCATAGTTTGATGATTATAACTCTGGACACTACTATATGTTGCATAAGTAAGGTCTGGCAATCATAACAACCTTGTAACCTTTACCATATATGGGCATGGCAGCCATCCTAGTCATGTGATGTAAGCCATTTGAATATAATTTCACTCTCCCATCCAACACAGGCTTCAGATGAAATACATAGGGGTTCCGAAGAAGAGGATTTTTAAGGTTTTTACCATATATGCATGGCAGAGCAGCCATCCTGGTCATGTGACCTAAGCCATTTGAATATACAATGTAATTTCATACTCCCATCCCACTTAGGCTTCATATGCATTATAATTCTAATTAGCCTAGTAGTTTCTATTAAAGAATATTCAACCTAAGTGACCTCTGGCCAAGGTCACTAAAGCAAATTTACCTTAAGCATTCACAGAGGCTGAAGTTGACTGCATTTCCATATCACAGACTAAATTAGCAACAGAAAAAAATGCCTTATTTCAGCTTTTCCCATCCTAAAGCCTAAAGGACCAATTTAGACCTTGCTGTAAAATATGCCAAGGTCACGCCGGGTCATTATTTATATAAACTTTGTAGTAGTAGAGTTCCAGATGCTACATACATGTACATGTACCAAGTTTCAAGGCAATCAGCTTGTTTTTTTAGAAGATTTTAAAAAAATTTTGCATATATATATGCATGGCAGCCATCTTGGTCATGTGACCTGGATAATTTAAATATAATTTCATTCTCCCATCCACATACATGTAGGTTTCATATGAAATATAAATATTAATCAGATATGTAGTTTATAAGAAAAAGGACTTTAAGAATATTCAACACAAATGACCTATGGCCAGGGTCACTGAATGATCTTTAGCATTCATAAGGGGCTGAAGTCGACTGCGATTTCATATCACCGACTATAATAGCAACAGAAAAAGCACTATTTCAGCTTTTCCCATTCAGAAGCCTAAGGGATCAAATTTGACCTTGCTGTAAATAGGTCAAGGTCAACCCAGGGCCATCATTTATATAAACTTTGTAGTACTAGAGTCCCACATACTAATTACCAAGTTTTATGGCAATCTGGTTAGTGATTCTGGAGGAAGATTCTTTAAGGTTTATAGCATATATGGGCATGGTGGCCATCTTGGTCATGTGACCTGGATCTTTTTGATATAACGCTTTTCTCCTATCCCGCATATGCTTCTAATGGTTTGAGCAAACTTGGTAGACCTCCCTACCATTATGCTTCATACAAAGTTTCGTTGTTCTCAGTTTTTCTGGTTTAGAAGGAGATGTCTTTTAGGGTTTTTTTTACCATATACATGTATGGGCAAGGCAGCCATGACTGGTCGAGGTATATTCATTTTGTTTGCTATATTAGTTAAGTATTTAATGATTCTACATTAGGCCTTTTGCTGAAAAAATCAGAAGTGCCAAATTCACGATTTCAGACAAAGGTCAAAGGTCATCCGTTACCCTTGGTACCTTGATGGGTTCAAGGTTTCAACTTTTAAGTGTTTTTTATCATATATGGGCATGGTGACTATCTTGGTTATTGGACCAGGTTCATTTGATCAAACTATTTGTCCCCCAGCCTATGGAGGTTGCGCATGAAATTTGGTTACAATTGGCCAAGCGGTTTCAGAGAAGATGTCATTTCTAAATGTGAACTACGGACAAAGACGGATCATGAGACATAGCTAGGAGGTACACATGTATAAAGACAGCTTTTTTCACACAGCACTATTGGTTGGCTAACTGGAACCATATTTGACTTTGCACAACTAGACCATGAGGGACATGTCCCTGTGAAGTTTCCACATTCGGCCCAGTGGTCTCGTCAGAGATGCGATAACGAGTAGATGTCTACGTACGGATGTACTGACATACGGATGCCAGACATCCAATCATAAGATAAGCTCTTCTGGACAAAGTCCAGTACAGCTAAAAATGATCAAGAGTTCCGATCAGGGTCAACTTAGGGTCATCATTTCTATGTAATTAATAGCGCTAAACTGTAGTTCTACTGGATACAGAATCCTACTCTATTCAAACCACCACTACCCTATCCTTATCCCTTCTATATAAACTAACCACAACACTATATACATTATAGCATTTCCCGCAGCCTGAAAAAACGGCAGGGTGGAAATTTAAAAAAGGGCACTTGAAACAAATTAAGTTTATTGGACTACTTGGTGGACCCATATTTTTGTCCCCTGCCTTTTCAGACAAAAGCGCAGGACACCATTTTTGGGACAACATCAAATCTACAACTAGAACAGTGTTTTCGGAGGAAAATGTATGTCCCCCACCAGTTTGAATGGACATATTGTTAAAACAGATTGTATCTATAATAAATTCAAGGTCACAATATACCTATATGTAAGTTTTGTCAAAATTCATCCATTCTTCAATGAGATAGGGTGCTGACAAGCCATTTTCTAAAATCATAGCCCTTGTGTAACCTTGAAAATGGGATCAAGGTCACAAAAAATCTAATCAGTTCTTGTCTCTGTCTCAACAATATAGCTGTGCAAGTTTGGTCAAAATCCATCCATTCATTCAGCAGATAGCGTGCTGACAAGCCATTATGCAACAATCTGAGCCCTCCTGCGACCTTGAAAATGGGGTCAAGGTCACCAAAATAAAATTAGTTATTTTCCATGCCACAACAAATTGGCTGTGCACGCTTAGTTAAAATCCATCCATCCCTTCAAGAGATACAGTGCAGACAAGCCATTTTCCAACAATCTAAGCCCTAGTGTTACCTTGAAAATGGGGTCAAGGTCATCAAAATCTAATCAGTTCTTTTCCATGTCACAACAGTATTGATGCACAAGTTAGGTCAAAATCAATCCATTCCTTTAGGAGATAGGGTGCAGACAAGCTATCTACCAACAATCTAAGCCCTAGTCTGACCTTGAAAATGGGGTGAAGGTCACCAAAATATAAACAGTTCCGATGCATGTCCCAAAAATATAGCTGTGCAAGTCTGGTCGAAATCTACTCATTCCTTCAGGAGAAAAGATGCAAACAAGCCATTTTCCACCAATCTAAGCCTCAGTGTGATCTTAAAAATGGGGTCAAGGTCATCAAAATCTAATCAGTTCTTTTCCATGTCTCAACAATTAAGATGTACAAGTTTGGTCAAAATCCATCCATTCATTTAGGAGATAGGGTGCAGACAAGCAATTTTCCAACAATTTAAGCCCTCCTGTGACCTTGAAAATGGGGTCAAGGTCACCAAAATCTAACCAGTTCTTTTACATGTCCCAGCATTGTAGATGTGCAAGTTTGGTCAAAATCCATCCATTCATTTAGGAGATAGGGTGCAGACAAGCAATTTTCCAACAATTTAAGCCCTCCTGTGACCTTGAAAATGGGGTCAAGGTCACCAAAATCTAACCAGTTCTTTTACATGTCCCAGCATTGTAGATGTGCAAGTTTGGTCAAAATCTATTCATTCCTACAAGAGAAAGGGTGCAGACAAGCCATTTTCCAACATTCTAATCCCTCCTGTGACCTTGAAAATAGGGTCAAGGATATCAAAATCTAATCAGTTCTTTTACATGTCCCAGCAATATAGATGTGCAAGTTTGGTCAAAATCTATTTATTCCTTCAAGAGATAGGATGCGGACAAGCCATTTTCCAACAATCCAAGCCCTCCTGTGACCTTGAAAATGAGGTCAAGGTCATCAAAATCTAATCAGCATTTTTCCCCCTCCCAATGATATATTTGTGTAAGTTTGGCTAAAATCTGTCCATTCAATAAGGAGATAGAGTGCAGACAAGTGGCTACGCCGACGCCGACAGGATCCCCACTAAAAACAATATGTGCCCCACATGGTGGGGGGGACTTAATAACTAACATTCTGTAATTCCTCTACATATTTGGACAGGCAAAAAAAGGGCATGGCGCCACAAAAAAAGGGCATGGCGCAGCGCCATGCTAAATATCCCTGGGGGAATCGCTATAAGCATTAGAAAACAGTATAGCAAATAATGTTAACATTTACCCTGATGCTAAATGAGAATAAATTCTGAAAAATTCTGATCAGGGTCTCCAAATGTTTTCCATGCAACTTGCACTAGTATTAGGGTACATTGATAACTGCAGTATTGCTTTAGCTGTCCCAGTTTGTGGGTAGTTTTGGTAGTATCTGTTAGGGTATCATGCACACAGTTACATGTTTTTAATGAAAAGTATAACAAAGAAGGAATCAAACAAAATAAATGAATAAATGTTCCCCTTTTCAATATTTCAATATTAAAAAGAAATCATGTATTTGGAGAACAATATAGGAAAACTAGAGCAAGTGCCCAGAGGGTCACGAATACCCCTGGCCAGCGCCATTTCTTAATTATAAAATATTTAATTATAAATTATAATGACAATGATATAAGGCAAGATATACATGTAGTAATATGTGCAAAGCTATCATTTGGTATATTAGAACTGTGTTCGCCTTGTTACTATCAATATTATTTGGAAGCTGATGTGCATATGGTGCACAGGCGCTTGAAGTTTAGTCCATCAAACGTACTAAGAATGTCCAAATATAAAAACTATGAAGCAATTTTTACGAAATGGCTTACTGTCAGTTTTGATTTTTGACATTATGATTTATTTATGGACAGAACTTCAAGCTCCTGTGTATGATGCTGTACCGTCTCATTGTAACTTGGGAAGCCATTTCCACTGGCTAGTGATGAAATAGCTTACCTAGGTGAAATGTATTAAGTACATGTACGTTTGTTTAATATTTTGGGATTGTAATATTTTGAAAACAAAATCCTCTGATTTTTCATAACAACCCTCTTATGACTGAACAAACTCTTCCGTTATCATTACATTAACACACGTCCATACAATGCGGACCCCTGTAAACCCAACTTTAAATAGAGAAAAGTGTGGTTTACGGGGCTAAACCTTCAACTTTTGTTATTTGTTATTTCTGAATCAAATATAGATTTTTGTGGCTCATTATAACCGCCTCATTCAGGCAGTTCTAAAGAGCCTCAAACAGCTATGTTTGGAGCATAAATGAGAAATATTCCAATTTTTCATATGAAAAATGACATTTTTCAAGCCATAAAATGGGGCAAATTTTGCATAGGTGTGTTAACGTTATGTCTTAGATGATTCAGTTTTCAATTTTAAACATGACATGCTGAGTCATTTTAAGACGTTCTGTTGGAAAAAGGGCTGAATATTTATTAAATAGTGGGTTTTCTGATCTAGGCCTGCACTGCCTGCATAGTCCCTTAAATGTCCGGCCAGACTTATATGGGAAGAGGGCATGTAAAACCGTTTGAGAAATAAAAGTAAACAATAACAGTCAGCTTATTCATTTGACACTGTATTATCTTTAATGAGTTACAAGTACAAACAACATTTTTTTTTGTCAATTTTCTTCCCTATATGTATGTTCATGACTATAGAAATACTCGCCTATATGTAATTTATTAGTTCTAACGTCACCCTATACTAATTTGAAGAATAAATAAAATCAAAATACAATGTATACACTAATACAAGATACTCAAGATCTGTTCTAATTATTCCAGGCCCATTCCGGTTATTGGGCCTGTTCGGGTCCATTCCGGTTAGTTAATGCACCCCTATTATTGTTTTAAAATGCACTAAATTTTACTTGTTATAAAATACAATTTATCACATACATGTTTGTTTGTGTTGAGGTTTTATGGCCCAGTCAACCCAATGGGGTCATGTCGAGCATGGTCAGT
Organism: Anodontia alba; assembly: GCA_964016985.1. Classification (NCBI taxonomy): domain Eukaryota; kingdom Metazoa; phylum Mollusca; class Bivalvia; order Lucinida; family Lucinidae; genus Anodontia; species Anodontia alba. The sequence goes on along the minus strand of OZ024821.1, from coordinate 66,191,442 downwards.
TTACCTAACCACACGTTTACTGAGCAGGCTTAGTCCTCTAAGTGGTTAACCAGTATTGTGTAAATTCTTTCGCCAGAAACTGACAACTGCCCTTCTTGAATCAGCGGAAGGGAGAGAATGACCGTAGAAAATATTTCATGATCAATCTCCACGAAAGGATGTTGCCGACCTCGGCGGGGGTTGAACCTGTGACCTCCTGGTCTCCAGTCGGACGGCGCATCCAACTGAGCCACCGAGGCCGGCTATCACATACATGTACTTCCATCAGTGTAGGTTTTATTTTCTAGTCTTTTGGGATCATTGATTCCATTAATATGGAAAATATTTGAGGGTCACTGGTGAGGCCTAAATAGCCGAAACTAGAATCAATGTTGTTTCAACCTTGTGTGTCTGCTGGGTAAATAATCTTCAAAGGGATATTTCGCCGCCAACGTCAGTTGCGGGTAAATATAAAAAATTTCTATCGGCTCTTGGGATATTTTTCAATGATCTGATTGAAGATGACTGGATACTTTTAGTTTTCCCAGTTCCCTTAAATTGTGGTCAGGTAAAGAGTAAACCATTGTTATTGAATTATCGAACCAATAGCCAAACATTATGTGAATATATAAGCATTATTTTAACAGTTCAGCAAATTATTTTGGCCCCGGGCACAATATTTCGAAAACTGATGCACAAACTATCAGACTTCTTCTGTTTGAGAATGCCTAGAATAATTTTGGTTAGCATCTACCATAAAAACTACCTGTAATTCATTATTTTGGCGGTACTCGCAGAAATTTAGGACATGGTCATTTGTGCGAAAATTTGGTCCCCTCTTTTCTCCAGCCAACATGGGCCTATTCAATTAACAATATTTCCTTAATGACGGGAAATGTTTGAAGATCTGGATATGCATTTTGAAGAAGACTGTATAATATGCCTGCCAAAAATAATTTAATTCCATTAAGGATAAAGGCTTTTCCTGAGCGATCGAACACTTTGGTTCCGTTTTTTGGTCCTGTCTTTTTCCGCATGGGGCTAGACTTTATAATTAGAATCTGTCCGTCACTGTTTACTGACTTAGTATATTCGTGATATTCCAGAAGACCATAATGCCTCGCGAGAACGTGACATCAGGTTTAAGCGAAAGTAGAAAAACCAATACTGATAGTGTTATGATGACCGCATTTTGTTTGACTAAAGATGAATTATTTTCAAGATTTTACATTAAAATCAACAATGGGAATACTTTTAAGCAAATAGTTTAGATGGGAATAAAATAATACTGACCAGTGGGTTTATTTTCTTACTTTTATCGTTGCAATAATCACCAGGAGCTCCGGGAAAAACAAGTGCTAGGTTATTGTTACTGATGACTAAATCCCAACATCACTCAATTTATACCCGCAGTTCAAAATTGTTTGGAAAGTCTATATTTTCACTCTATGAGTTAATAGAATAAATATGTAAATCCCTGATATAAGTTTCAGTAAACTTTACCCTTTATAAACAGACGTTCTGGTTCATATATTAAGCAGAGAATTACACTATATTCCAGTGACTGGCATTTTTTCTTGATAAAACAGCAAATGAAATTTAAAAATATACACACAATCTAACATGGTATTAGAGAATTCATATCACTGATTGATTGATTGATTAATTGACTATTTGCGAACACAATGCACAGCATAAAAAGTACATTATGTTCTACTCAATGTGACAGGGTCGAGATTGATGGTTTGTTGATAGCAGACAGTTATAAATATACCTGAATAAGCAACAAAGTATACAAAGACCTTTCAGCTACACTGTTACTCAACTGTATCAGACAGTAACCAGGGGTATAGAGGTCTGTCACATGGAGAGTATACTGGAATATTGGTCAGTGACAAGAGTAAACCAAGACCTGCAAGCTACACTGTACATCGGTGTATCAGTCAGTAACCCAGGGTATAGCGGCCTGTCACCTAATGTGTATACCAGAATATCAGGTGGGGACAAAGTACAAATGTATACAAAGACCTGTCAGCTACACTGTACCCCAAAGTATCAGTCGGTAACTTAGGGTATAGCAGCCTCTCACCTGGACCAGAATGTCGATCAGCGACAAAGTATAATAAGATCTGTAAGCTAAACTGCCTGTCACCTGGAGTACATACCCAAATACCGGTCAGTGACAAAGTATATGAATACCTGTCAGCTACACTGTTACCCAGTATATTAGTCTGTAACCTGGGTATAGTGGCCTGTCACCTGGAGTCTATACCGGAATATTGGTCAGCGACAAAGTGTATGAAGACCTGTAAGCTACACTGCTCCCCGGTATGTCAATCAGTAACCTGGTGTATAGCGGTCTGTCACCTAAAGTGTAAACCAGTGTATATCGGTCAGCGACAAAGTATACTACGAAACATTCAGAATGACAGGCTGTTATATCCCGGGTTACTGACTGATACACCGGTGAACAGTGTAGCTGACAGGTCTTCATATACTTTGTCGCTGAGCGATATTCCGGTATATCTATACACTCCAAGTGTATACCCCAGGTTACTGACTGATACATCGGTTACAATGTAGCTGGCAGGACTTCATATACATGTATAATCGTGTTCGTAAATCAATCAATTAATCAATCAATCTGTGATATAAAGCTCTCTAATACCATGTTAGATTGTGTGTTTATTTTTAAATTTTCAATTGCGGTTTTGTCAACAAAAATGCCAGTCACTGACTTATAGTGTTACTCTGTGCTTAATATATGAACGTCTGTTTATAAAGGGTAAAGTTTACTGAAACTTGTATCAGGGATTTAAATATTTATTCTAGCTATTATCTCATAGAGTGAAAATATAGACTTTCCAAACAATTCTAAACGGCGGGTATAAATTGAGTGATGTCGGGATTTAGTCATCAGTAACACTTGCACTTGTTTTTCCTGGAGCTCCTGGTGATTATTGCAACAATAAAAGTAAGAAAATAACCCACTGGTCGGTATTATTTCATTCCCATCTAAACTATTTGCTTAAAAGTATTCCCATTGTTGATTTTAATGTAAAATCTTGAAACTAATTCATCTTTAGTCAAACAAAATGCGGTCATCACAACACTATCAGTATTGGTTTTTTCTACTTTCGTCGTTTCAACCAGATGTCACGTTGCACACAAGGCATTATGGTCTTCTGGGATAAAGCGAATGGGTCTGTACACCCATTGGCTAGACTTTAGAATCTGTCCGTCACTGTTTACTGACTTCATCTGTACACCCGGTTCCGAGACAGTTCACCGTCAAGACAGTTCACCGACACGTAATTTGGAGACAGTTCACCGACAAAATTGGAGACAGTTCACCGACACATTTGAAGACATTTCACCGACAAAAAAAATGTTTGTGAAACTTAAGATGAAGAAAAATGGCATATGTGCTCGCACATACTTGTAAAAAAGGAAAATATTTGTATTGATATTTCACATCATACTTTCTGGACATGTATGGTATGTTCAACTCTGTCTTTTGTGTTTACCAATATATTCGGACATCATAACTCCTTCCTTTACTTATCCTAAAATTGGAAAGTTCATTTGACCATAAGACGAGTTGACAAACATGCGGACTCTGAACTTTTCCGGGAAAAAGTTTTTATATTTTTTTTATATTTTTATTATTACTTTTTTTTAAATATATTATTAATTTGCTTCAGGGTCCGAGTATACTATTCCTTAGGCATATTGTTCCACTGCTTAGGTAAACGAAACAAAAATATGCGCACATGCACACGCTGATCTGTGTCTTTGCTCCCTGCTGTAGTATTTGTACCTTTCTTTGGTCCATTAAAACCTAGCAGTTTTGTTTTTAAAGTAATCTTGCTTTTTGTTTGAAAATACCTATTATTTTTTTTAAATAAAATATAAATACACGTCTTTGTATTACAAATAAATCATGAAAAGCGTAAAAATTTATACGACCTATATAATGATTCATATACCAAATTTTTTTTTATTTCATCTTCACGCGGCATTTGAGGCACACAAACAAAACTTAGTAAGAAAATTCACAAATAAGATGTTAACTTTTAGCAGGGCTTCCATTAACTTCCAGACTCAGGAAGTCCCAGACTTCCTACCCCTCAAATTTGGAAGTCCCACAGGAAAATCTAGGAAGTCCCACCTTTTTTCTGTGCTGCGGTGGTCTGCCCTTTCTTTAGTAGAACATAGGTTCTTATTTCATTGTCACACAGAATCATCATGATATACGCTTCTCTTAGATGTGTTTTAAAAATGTCCTTATCGCTTATTAAAATTCGATCGCATCTTTTTGGAAAGCCTGTACTTGTATGTCGGACCTTAGAGAAAGCATCAACATTGGTACAACTTCGCATTCGTTTCAAAGCCCAGAGAAAGAAAAAAGAAAAGAAAATACATGAGAGAAAACACCCAAAACATGTTTTCTTAAAAATAAACTTTGCTGAAATTATTTTGCAGAAATGTATTTAATGAAATATTTGTTCAGATTGAAGCTGATCAACACAAGCGAATGAGTTGCTTACATCACAAAACTTGCGGGAAAACTGCGCCGACTCATGCAACAACAAACAAATTAAAGGCAGCTCTCGATGAAATACCAACAGCAAAATGTTCGTTCGCGGAGAAAAGCAAGCAAAACCATCGCAAATCGCCTATATTTAGACTTACTTTGCGTCTTTTCCGCGCTGGTAAACAGCGCAACCGGAACAAGGCTACGCATTTAGAAACAGGTTTTCCGAAAATTTTGACGAAAAATATGTTTTCTTTTCATTTGAAAAATTGTTTTGTTGTCATGACAAACGTAAGCTTCTAAATTCGAATAGATTTCAATTTGCATTCTGCGCATAATTGTTATTTATTTATTTATAGAATTTCACTCGGCAATTCCCGGAAGTGTTGCAGACGACACACGTTCTTAGCAAAATAATAATTTAAGACGTGAATATTAAAAAATAATAATGACTTCATAAAATTTCAACGAATATTTTCGGGGTCGCAGTAGAAAATTTAATTATAAAAACATCAATTAATCAACTCAGCACGCGTGACAAATACACGCAGTCATCAAAAGGGTGCCGCGACGCTTGACACGGCTGTCAATAAAACTCCCGCAAGCGGAAAGTGGGACGTCCTTAAAGCTCAGTCAACACAGGTAGCGAATTTCCGGTAAGTAGGCGGGGCAAACATCATACAACTGGTTAAAAGTGGGCAGGCCTTTTGACAATTTTTGGACGTCTCGGGTATCGATTTCGGACGGACAAAAGAAATTTCGGAAGTCTGCGGTACGTCTTTGAAGTTCAATTTGGACGTCCGGTGGCAATCTCAGGGCGTAATATACCTCGTACGTCCACTTAACGGAAGCCCTGTTTTAGTTTTTCCAGTAATTGATGTCATTTCTTCTCTAGTGTGTCACCGAATCTTTGGCAAATAAACAGCAAAGACAGTAGCTTCTGAAATTTCTTTCCATTTCCTTTAGTGAAAATCTTGCTATTTTATTTCAAAACCATCCATTTATTTTCTTCATTAAACCCATAAAACGGTACTTCTTTGTCGGTGAACTGTCTTCAAATGTGTCGGTGAACTGTCTCCAATTGTGTCGGTGAACTGTCTCCAAAATACGTGTTGGTGAACTGTCTCGGTCCCGTACACCCATTATCTGCACAGACGGCTAGGGTTAATTTAGAAGAAGTTCACTGATGGTTAGGGTTACGTTAGTCATGTCATCATACTTAGCATACGTCCACCTGGAACATTCACAGCCAGCTAAGGAAATATTAAGTGGCAGACAGATTCTAAAGTCACTCCCCGCACGGTCCCGTCGAATGCAACTACCCGTCTATTTAAGCATGGCTTATAGTGCACAATGTATCTGCTAACCTTCAATTTTCAAAACGGTCTGTGCGAGCCTCCGTAGTGCTATCCTTGACTCTTTACCTTCTGGAACCTTTTCTGGATCTTCTAAATAAAGCTTAAGAATTTTTACGCCCTTTATAAACACACCAGCGAAATTATATACTTTTCTTGCCTCAGGCGGATCTAAATCGACACTCCTTTCAAGTTTAAGAAAACTGTTTTTGAACGGTACACACATTTCCGCGTTGCTATTGGTAATCTTTAAAAGATTAAAGCCTGTTCGAATATCATTCTCAAGTACTAGCAATGCCTGACGTAACATTGCTATTGTTTCTTTCGGGAGTTTAGGTATCACTACCGCGCAAGGCTCAAGTTTAACCTTTTTGTTCGGAGGAGGTACGTCTCCACCATCAATTTCCGCCATTTTTTTTAAATGCAACTCGACTGGTTCCCTCACCCCATAGCTCAATATTTCGCATATATATAGAACACAGGAAACCAGTTAATGAGCATGCCGGTCCATCGAATTACCCCAACCACCACAAATCACCCCAGACAATTTTTTTTTTTTTTTTTTTTGTATTTATATAAAACGTATTCATTGACTTTGCTGCACTTGTATTATTGATTTACATCATAAGACATGTAAAGCTCATTCGTAGGGGATTTAGAGGTTGCATAGGCTTAAGGTTACTCTCCCTTTATCAGCCAAGTTGGCGACACCGTTACTGTCATTATTCCTCGATGATGAAAAGTCTAAGGGACTGGAAACTTCACTGTGATTATTTTTAGGTATATAAGAATCAAATAACTATGGTTTGATCAGAATTTGCCCAGAGACAAGGAAAATATTTATGCTCAAAGTACATTAAAATTCTGTCGAAAATATGCCTGGGTGTCTCCAGCAACAAAGATAACAGCCTGTGATGTCATAAGCAACCTCTCAATTGCGCGGTGCCAGCTGGAAACTAAGGGTAAAATTTTATCCTTGGGCAAATGTGACAGGGCGAACACATACTATTACATGTATACTCTCTTGCACAGAGATTTGCTAACTCAATTTTTTTTCGTAGACAAACCTCTGTTTTATCTTCCACTATTTCATTGATAATTGCTTACCCCGCAGCTATTTATAATCAGAGGAGTCCCCGTCAGCTGAAGAGCCAGTCATGCAGAGCACCTGTTACAACCAAACTACCTAGCTAGGTATGCGCTTGGACCCAATATACATTATTAGGTCCGAGGTATGCGTTACAAACACACATCAACTGGTATCAGTTTATTTATGTTACGTAGAGCAATCAGATCAGGTAGGTGTTTGGTGATAATTTAGGGATAATTTTCGTAAAAACATATGTTGTAGGTATTCATTAGAAACGAGGCAATTCTAATGAATGGCGAAATAGTTAGTCTTAAGGCGAAACAGAATTATCCCTAAATTATCACAATAAAAAAAATACCTACTCGCTTTATCTGTTTCTTTGATACCGTGTTGATATAATGTTCTTACAATAACCCTAGTCCTGAGCACTGAACCCGGATATGCCCTGACCTTGCAAACTGTGTAGATCCAGATCAGTTGGCTTCTTCGGAATATGAATAGGCTAGTTATTGTTTTATTTCGCAGTTTTATTTCGCAGAACAAACTGCAGACAGATTGTAAATATCAGATTTCAAGACGCACAAAAAAGCCCCCGGCTAAATTTAACAACAGCGTTTGCTCGGGAGAAAATCAGCCAATACCTAGTCGAAACGTTCGAAGCTAGTGTTACGAAACGTTCGGCTGAGAGCGATACGAAGCGACTATTGATGAAATACTGAAATATAAAGGTCATTCACAAATATCGTAATGAATGGGGTGAAAATTCAGCGCGTAATTGAAACGGAGTGGAAATTGTAATCGCTGATAGTTGAGCGTATTACATGTATTAAAATGCCAGATTAAGTCATAAATTTAGAAACAAGCTACATCAATATAAGTGAGCAAATAGACCTGTATATGCACCAAAATGCATCAATATACGTACTTTGTATGTTTATACATATAAAATACATGTATAAATATACATATATTGTGTATTTTATTTTATCAATGGTGATTTGGGATGTTTGGGGTGGTTTGAGGTAATTCGATGCACCCCTGAGCATGCTCGAGATTTGTACTTGACGGGACCGCGTGGAAAAGACGGGACCAAAGAAACGGAACCAAATTTTGACGACGCAGTAAAAGGCTTTATCTTTCATAGAATTAAGTAATATTTGGCAGACATATAAGTTATAGAGTCATCTCTTCAAAATGCATGTTTAAAATTCAAACCTCTTCCTTTAAATATGAATAAACGCCAACTATGTGACGCCATGTCGGCCTGAGAAAAGACGGGACCAAATTTTCACGGAAACGACGATGTTAGCTCTTTCAACAATAAAAAATGTCAATATGCCGAATTCAACTGCTTTTAAAGAAATTTGGTAACTGAGAACTTTCTACTAAATCATCAGAATGTAATAGATTGAAAATATTTGCAACCGTTTACGAATAAATGTGCCCGGGACAAGGCCGGAACCAAAAACAGCTTACCGATTATGTCATGTACTTGAAATATGTTCTTAATATAGGCTACAGGGGACAGTTGTTTTCATCATTTTCTTGGTCGAAGCCACTAACCCCATTTGATAGCCCATAAGATACTCCCTTGCCAGAAAGCCCTCATTGTAGCCATTTCACTGTCTTTCTCACATAGAACAATGCTGTAAATGATGCAAAGATCCAGCCTTTGAAACACTGAAAAGGGCTGGTTTTAGCCCTGTAGGACCCCCTATTTTAGCATGATAAAAAGCCGACTCAGCTGTACTTTGTTACAAGATGGGATCTTATCCCGAAAACCAGGAGACATCACACCTACCTACAAATCCTCTTCAATATATAACAAGTTGAAACAATAATAGCAAATATGCCTACAACCAATAAACTTTTTCGCATTCCGTGATGTTTTAGGACCACCATTTTTAACTAGGAAGTGTGTCAAGGAAATTTGTTTTAGTTGAAGTGAAAATTTGTAGAAAAAGTACAGCTCCAGATGTTGTTTGACATGTGAAGGACATGGCGGGCAAAACAAATTTCCTCGACACACTTTCTGGTTAAAAAATGGTTGTCCTAAAAAAGTTTACTGGTTATGGGCATATATTGTTTCAAAGAGGATTTGTAGGTAGGTGTCACGATATCTCCTGATTTTGGGGATAAGATCCGATCTTGTAAAAAAGTACAGCTGACTCGGCTTTTCTACCGTGCTAGACTGGTACGAAGTCAATTCGTTCTCAAGTCAATTCGTACTCAAGTCAATTCGTTCTCATTTTGGTCAGTTCGTACTCATTTTTCGGTCAATTCGTACTCATAAAATTTTTCTTCGGTCAATTCGTACTCATTTGGTCAATTTGTACTCTTTTTGGTCCATTCGTTCTCATTTAGGTCAATTCGTTCTCACACTAAAATTGACTGATTACGAAGGAAATAAAGAAAGAAAAACAAACAGAAAACATCCAAATATAACAGAAAAGAAATATTACATGAGAAATTCGCATCAATTCATTTTTCTGTATTTTAATCTTTGAAAGACAGATATAAAAAAAAGAGAGAAAAACTTCAAAATATAACATAAAAAAAAAACAACAAACTATAAGGTATTAAACAAGAAGTCATTTTCATTAACTGCCAATTAAAGTTATTTTCCTTTGATCTACATTAAAATCGACTTATTCTGAAAAAAAAATCAAGAAAGAAAAACTTTAAGAATTTAATATAAGAAGAATGAAAGATAGAAAAACAGTAAACATTTACTTCCGTTAAAAATACCAATTAAATTTGTTTTCTTTTGATTGTGTTACATAATTATCTTCTGCACAGAAATGTAACAAAAGTACATGCTTTTAATACAATCGATTATTGTGGCGATATTCTATGGCATAATTTGTAAACTATTAGGAATATAACAGTTTGGACCAATTTGATTGTCTTTAATCGATCGCCGCTATTCAATGGTTGATAATTGACAAGATTAAAAGGTAATCTTTTCAAGTTGTGAAAGCTTTAATGTGTGTGTGTGTGTGTGTGTGTGTGTGTGTGTGTGTGTGTGTGTGTGTGTGTGTGTGTGTGTGTGTTCAATTGAAATTTAAATATCGATACAAAATTTCGTTCTGCATTATATAGTAACAAGAGGGTGTCTTTCATTCCCTCCAATAAAAATGTCATTTTGTCTTTTTGTCAGTTAATCCCGAATATTTCTGGTATTGATCAGCAGTTATCATGTGAACTACAGACAAACCTGTGTTAGGCAAGCGCCTATGGGAGAACCAAATACTGCTTGTTTAATTAATGTAAATTCCAAGTACGTTGCATTTAATATGATCTGAAATAGTGGCCTTTTCAGACAGGTGATTGCTTAAAACAGGTGGCCTTTAGGACATATTTGTATTTGATTTACAATTCGCATTTAAAACATATGTTAACAGTTTTAAAACTCTCATTACGTAATGCTTATTGTATGCTTAGATGGACTAAAAATTGTCTTCATACAAAATACAAATGTATATAATGTACTTATATTAACGTATTTTTTTCTCACTTCTTAATCGTGAATTGAATGGACAGATGGACGGACGGACCCTCCATCACTTTATTTTAACTTGAATTAACCTAATAATTTTATCAAAAATAGCCTCTCTAATTCTAAATGTTCGACCAAACGGACGGACGGACGCACGGATGGGTGGGATCATTCATACCCCACTGAATTTAGTAAGCGGAGATATACGATGCGATGTGTGTTCATGCAGTACAGGGAACTCTCTCTCTCTCTCTCTCTCTCTCTCTCTCTCTGAACAAATTAAGTCATTTCTGATAGTAAAATCATTATGAGTTACTGAGAAACATTTTTTTTCTAGTGTAACAGAAATATTTAAATATTTTCATGTTGAATTGAATTAATTGTTTATTTATTATTTTTCCATATGCCACAGCGTACCATGCCGTATTTTATCAGGTGTTTCACAACGTGATTACTTCAGAATGCGGCGGGGAGATATTGTCCTACCTTTCGTCTGTGCCCCGTGCAGAGAGAGGCCGCATTACGAAAACACGCCTATTCAAATATATTGAAAACTTTACCACCAAAAAATGAAAATTTTCAGATGAAAAATTCTGATATTTTTCATATTTCTGCTCAAAACATAGATTGTGGTACTCGTTAGAACCGCCTCGGCGAGGCGGTTCTAACGTGTACCCACAATCTATGTTTTTGGGCAGAAATAAGAAAAATAATGTATACCCCTGTAAACCCCAGTTTTACTATATAAAAGTGGGGTTTAAGGGGGTCAAAATTATATAGGCATGTTTTCGTGACTGGAGGTATATATGCTCTCTCTCTCTCTCTCTCTCATGAACATCCGGTTATCTTTAAGGATTAAGTAATTATTGCACGTCGGAGGTATATATGCTCTCTCTCTCTCTCTCTCCCTCTCTCTCTCTCTCTCTCTAATGAACATCCGGTTATCTTTAAGGATTAAGTAATTATGGCACGTCATAAATTACAATGCAATAAACAACACGAGTTCATCTGGCCTGCAGACATTAAGTCGCCAGCGATAAACCATTCAAATAGCTAGCGTTATTATTATTAAGAAAACAGAACTTTATCAAGAAACCCATAAAAATAGAATGTGACGCGAAAGGATTTTTTTCTAATACTGTGTTTTCAGGTGGTGAGGCTGAAGAAGACATGGAGACCGAGACCACCGAGAATGCTGAAGCAGACAAACAAATTAGTCAAGTATCATAGTAATATACTTTATTCCCCGTATTGATTTATTTTCTTTATGGAATGAAGATTATATTACTATTTACCTACTTATTTTTTTTAATTAATTTCTACAAGTGGCATATAAGAAGAGGGCTATGAAGTAAAGTCTTAGAAGGTTAGTGATGTTCCTGTTCTGATTGGTTAAAATTTTATCTGCCAGAAAGCAGCGTTCTAATCTTAAATAAACAATTAATGTCATTTTGTTATGCTCATGATTATTGCCAGATGCACAAAGGTGATGCTAGTGAAAACGGGTTGGTTTGTGTGAAAAGGGACTTTTCTGCCATGTATGACCAAACTGTGACCATCAAAAGAATTGTGATTCATTCAAGGTGATATTACTGTCTCCAAGCAGAGACATAAAATTCATCAAACTGAATCACATGTATCAATCTGCATAAAAAGGCTGATCAAAGCATGACATATATTGAAAAAGGGCAAAAAGTTCCTTTTATGCATGTTTGCTAACTGATAGGGGCCAAATGTATATAATAGCCATGAATGACAGATTAATGTTTCTTCAAAAAACAAATCATTGCAGATACGTAGCTACTTTCACAGCATTTTACTGTTACCTTAAAAACCAATGAACAGGTTTCAGAAGATATTCTCACTAACCAGCTGGTCTCTTTGGTTATTGAGAGACTTGATAGCCCTCTTCTTATATGCCACTTGATTTCTACCATACAACATTTTTGTTTGCGTTCTAAATATCTAAAAGTAAGATTTAATGCTGTAAAAAGACGATTAATTTGCAGTCTATTATTGACATAATTTTTAAAGTTTAAGGTCATTACCATTGTATACAATTTTCAGATATTCGATGCTATTGCATGGACGTTAATGCGACGTCATGCAAACGTCATGTGCCCGCTTGGTATACTTTTTTTTTAATTTCTGTTACAGGTTGGCACAGGCGGCTGAACTACAGAGCGAATGGGACGCCACCCTTCTGTGTGCTCATTGACCTTCTGCACATGGAGGCCAGAATCGCCAGCATGCAGGTTCAACTGATATCTGACGGAAAAGTGCGACGATTCCAGGGACAGATTTACAGAGCCATGCAGACGCGAATATTCAGATGCTGGCAGCAGTATAGCAATGGGGAACTGTCCACTTCAGGGTTGCTGAAGGCGATGTCCGGAATCTATGGACCAACAGTGTGCTAAAATATTGTAACCAGGACATTCTCATGACCTGTGAAAATTTTTTACCAGATAGCATTCTTCTTAAATATCTGTCGGGCCGTTATCTACCCGACAGGATTGCTGTTGCGTCGATATCGGTCAAATATAGATTTAAATAGAATGCTAACTGTACGAATTGACCAAAAAAACAAAAAACAAAACAAAACAAAAAAAAAAAAAAAACAAAAAAAACATGAGTACGAGTTGACCAAAATGAGGATGAATTGACCAAACAGTGAGTACGAATTGACCAAACAGTGAGTACGAATTGACCAAATGAGTACGAATTGACCAAATCGATGAGTACGAATTGACCAAAATGAGAACGAGTTGACTTGAGTACGAATTGACTGGGAACCACTAGACTAGGAGGTCCTACAGGGCTAAAACTTCTCACCAGGCCTTTTCAGTATTTCGAAGGCTGGATCTTTGCATCATTTACAGCATTGTTTTATGTGAGAAAGACAGTAAAATAGCTACAATGAGGGATTTCGGGCACGGGAGTATCTTATGGACTTTCGAATGGAGTTAGTGGCTTCGGCCGAGAAAATGATGAAAACAACTGTCCCCTGAGGCCTAAAATGAGGTTTATGAATATTTCTTGTTTACAAGGTTGTGGGAAGGATAGTTGTATCAGTTGCAGCAAGCTACGAAACCAAGAGATCAGCTCTGCTTGTCTGGTGGAAGTCCAAATTAATGGCCGACTGTCAGTCAGACTACGGACAACTTCCTGGTTAAAAGGGTCGTACTTTCTTAGCAAAATACTGAAAAAAGTCAATGTTTATGATCCCTTTCAGAGTTCATTTTTCTAAAGGTACTTGATTGAGGATCAAAAGGATGTATATGTCAGATGCCAGTGTTTTGCAGGTATCTTGCCAGCATGGGGTGTGCATATGGCCAATTTGGTACTTTTCAGGGTGCCGGGTCAACTCGGCACATAGCAAACTCGGCACATAACCAACTCGGCCCATACCAAATCGACACATAGCAAACTCGGCACATACATGTATATATATATATATATAGCTATACCTATGCGTCTATTTCCAGAAGTATTTTATACTTTTTATAGATAATGTTATCAATCTACCCAAAGTTACCAAATACAGACATTTCCCGCCTGCTATTGTCCACGTGACTATTGTTGACCTCGTACAAAATCCAGGTAACGGTATAGCAGCGCTGTTCCTCATGTGACGTCGGAGGATTGGTTAAAGGGGAACGCAATATAAGTTTTAAGTATATCTTGGAGTAAAGTGCTTAACAAGCCATTTACTTTGATGCAAGAGGTTTGAAAATCGGCCTATAAATAAGACAGTTATGGTGGTTTGAATATACTTAAAATGGATGTCATGGATGCCGCCATATTGTAGGCTTTGTGGCATCACATAGCCCAAATTAAATATGCAAAACCAAATTACAAAGGGTTTCTAAGAATAATTTTGCTACATTTTTTATAACTTTTTAAATCTAGTGACAAGCAATCATTTCCCCAAAAATAAACAATTTTTATGAGAATAACTACCTATTATTTGACTGAAGTCTAAAGTCCGCCACGTGTTATTCGTACCGTCGGTAGCATCTTAAAAGAACAGTAGTAATCCGCCGCGTGCTTTTCACACCTGCGACAAGTACCGTTATTTGCTAAGTAAACGGTAGTTAAACAGGTGTTGGCAGTTCACACTTCAGCGATCGAGTAATTAGTGCATGCAACTGACACCGGTATGCGACCCTTTCCCTCACTGTGTATTGCTTGCACCGACGACTGATTCATCGAAAACGCACACGCAGATGTCATGCTTGAGGCTGGCGTTTGTTTGTTTGTTTGTTTTGTTATTAATAGATTTTTTTTTCCATTTCAAAATTTTCGGACGCTGAATTTTCGTCACTAACATCAAAAAAGCCCGCTTACTGTTTTCTGTTAAAAGCCGACATGTGTACCTTATCACTTGGCGAGATAACAGTCTGCGCATCTAAACAGTTATTCCTGCTTGTCACTAAAAAAAAAAAAAAAAAAAAAAAGGTTTCTAAGTCCCGTCGAATCTATCCCGTAAGCCCTGTGAAGAGTCTGATAGGACTGCTCAGATGCACCCCGGACGACGCTATATAATTCGGGACTGTTCTAGTATAAGTTACATTTTCATTGCTCACGCATGATGAAAGCGCGTGCTCGTTACGGTAGCGCGTGCTCGTAAGGGTAACGTCATTTGACAGCGTAGCGGGAAACCGTTTTGGGAGAAAAACGAACTATTTCCATGTTGCATTGTAGAGCATTTTCTTGTAAGAAATGGATATGAATCAGACACATATTTAAAAACAGAACTAAATTATCAAGACGTTTACGGCAAATCAAAACAGTAGATCGAAATTTCAGCTAGTGAAGAAGTCCCGGACATTTTTTTCGTAGCGTGTATTGATCGCAGCACGGTGCAAATGTAAACATTGAAATGACGTTTTGCGGGAAGCTCAAGAGGTGTCCATGATCAAAATGTGCGGATAGATTGCATATATAAGTTTGCGATAGCATATAACGGAGCTTTTGTTGGTTTTGATTAAAGTATTTTTCACTTAATATCCAGAACACTCGAGATCACTTAACAGACAGCGACGAACGGTGGGGTATTGAATTTAAGTGCGACGATCTTTACCATGCAAGTAAAATAGATTAGGATTGTCATGTCTCCCAGATCTGCAAAGATGTCTCTAGTTCCCCATGAGGGAGATATGACGTCATCTTAATTTCTGGGCCAACTCCATTGAATTAACAACATCAGGATGTGTGATAATGACTACTAGTTGGTTACATGCAGTGCTCGGAATAACACATAATGCAAAGCACCATAAAAAAGTATGTGAAAATAAGGAAACTGATTCTCCATCAGGTATTTATAGAATGAAGCTACCGGGGACATGCTCACTATCAAAGGAGAATGAAGTTACCGGGAACATGCTCACTATCAAAGGAGGATGAATTTAACTGGAACATGCTTACTATCAAAGGAGAATTAAGTTACCGGGAACATGCTCACTATCAAAGGAGAGTCATGAAAAAAAAAAAAAAAAAAAAAAAAAAAAAAAATCGGACTCCTATTTTGGGGGAGTGGGACTCCTACTGTTTGGCTGGGACTCCTACTTTTTACAAAAAGGGAGTCCCGGACTCCTACTTTTAAAATCCTAGTGAGAACCCTGTTATGAAACAAATTTTATTTTTTATGAAACCTCATTATATATTCAAAATGGCGGCGCCCATTCCACCATTGTTTAAATATTCAATTGTCGATTACTTAATTTTCCACCGATTTTGATCAAATTTATGTCAAATTTCATTGTTTGTAAAGTTCTTTACTTTAAAGCATAATGCATTTTAACGTTGCATTCCCCTTTAACTGTAAAATCTGGACTGGGCTCGTGCACTGGGACACTGTCAAACAGTGTAGACCCAGATCAGAGGCCACGTTCTGCGGATCAGAGTCTACAGCGTTTGCTTAAAGTACAGATATTTAAGGATTATTAGAAACAGACTGTTTCTAATAATCCCTAAATATCCAGACTTTCAGGGCATTTTTTTCCAGCATACACTCAGAGGCAATCGACCCTTCAGTGCTGTCAGTGCTTTGATTACAGCATTATTAGATCTACTGAATCTGCATTATACAAAGACTGTCGGGGTGTACGAAACGGACCGGCCCGGTATCATCTTATCTGTTTACTTGGCCGTTAAACAACACACTTCCAAAACCATTATCCACCATGAGAATTATGCATAAAGGTTCTCATTCCGAAATATATATATGTTTATCTATTTTTGTATTATTATTATTTTTAAAATCAGGACTGTAGCATCACCCAATTAGGGTCAAGGATTGGCAACCTAATGGCAAACTTTTGTCTTCTACCTGATGGAGAAAATTCGCTGAAAAAGATGAAATAAATATTAATTTCGTTTTTATAAAATTTACAATTTGCATTTAGCGGCTAGAGCATGACATTTAAACGAAAAATATTTGCCACCTTCAAGTTAAAATGATTAAAGTTCAAAGGTAACCTTTAATTGGTTGTTTGTAACGGTGGATTAAAGTATTCAACATAACAATAGATAATTGGACTAATCAGTTAATTATGGGCCGAGTTTGTATAGGCCGAGTTGGTTATGTGCCGAGTTGTCCCACAATCCTTTTCAGTACAAGAAATTGGGTGGGGGGTGGGGGGGGGGGGGGGGGGGGCGAGTAATATAAACAGGTGACAGGCAGCTTTTAAGGGTATGGGTGCAAATGGTTTATGGTTTTATCAGTTTTTGTTCTTAGTGACAACACACTGAAATAGCAAAAATCTGCCTTGGATGGCATTTTAGTTCTTGTAGAGTCACTTAAAAAAGTGTCCGTGGCTGCGGACTAAAATGTGGGATTTTACTGTCCCCTGCCACCTTAATAGGGTTTCCAGTGAATTATGGACGACTTGCCCCAAAGACAACGTACTCGGCCATAGACAAATCACCCTAAAGAAAACTCTCCCCAAGACAACTCTCTCCACTGTCAAGTTTGAAGACAAATTTCCAAAGACAGATCGAATCGGCAGATGGCCCGAGATCACGATTTTTTTTCACTATATAATACACTCATTTTGTTCACAGCATGTCAACATAAAGATAAAGATAAAGAAGTTTTATTTTAAACGTTGCCTATTAGAGACACACAGCATAAACTCTATAGAGATTTTGTTGCGACACACAAGGTATCCACTAACAAATCATACCTATCTGATGACTTAAATTTATTTTCCTGGAACTACCCTTTATTGGCGAGCCTCTGCCAAGGGAGATCTGTTATATACATGTATCTCTTTTCTTGTTGTCTATGAAGCTTGTGAAACATCTTAATTACTTTTTAACATAGCAAAACCTGCTCAGATTTCAAATCCATTTGGTGAACTTTGAAGACTTTTCCATACTGCCAATTAAACGGATACTTTCAGGGCTTAATAAACATTACACAGAACAAATCAAGTACTGAAAGTACAGATATCGACTAAGTGGTTGTTTGAAAATATTGACGCACGGTTGGGCGACGGCGGACAACAGAAGCTTTCTATCCTTTAAGCTGTCAGGGAGCCTTCGGGTCAAGGATGCTACAATTGTTCAAATGTTTACTTCAGACTATATGAAGGGCAGATAGAAAGATGAATGGAAGGCAGCACTTGGAAAAAAAATCGAAAATGTGGATACGTACACGCCTTATAGACGTAGAACTGTAGATACATCTTTAATAATGACCTGATGTTAAATAGTAGCAATAGTAAGAGGCTCATCACGGGGAAATCTTTCAAGTGACTGGACAAACCAGATTAAAAGTGCATAAACAATAATTACGTAATTGTAATAGAAAATAATAATTTATGCTAACATTCCACTTATTCCGTGTAGCCATAAGAATGTCTGGTTTACTTTAAAATGTGGATACGCCTCAGTCTATATAGGACGAATATGTGGATACATCTGTCTATTGAAAGGTATCCATTTTTTCATGCCTTTATAGAGTTGTATCCACTTTATAAGGAAATCATTTATTCTTGACATTCAAAGAATAAGTTATATTTGAAATCAACTTATTCCGTAATTATGTTTTAAAACAAAAATAAATTGCATACATCTGTGTATACTAATATATCTACATTCATATTTCTTGTTTAATACATCTGGTGACTTAAACGGAATAAGCTATGTTTTTTTTTTTATTAAAAATGCACTTTTATATTCCGTAAATGTCATCAAATATGGCAAATAACGGTAACATCTATTCCGCTTTGTCAATGTAACGAATTTACGACAAGGTCATCTTTGCCAGCTTATGCTAAAATATGCGAAAATGCGTAAGCAATAGTTTTACGGTTATAGGCTTGACTGAATGACCTTTGTGAAATTTATGAATATTCAAGGTCAAGGTCATTGTTTGATCTCTGTCCAAGGTCACTGATAGTCAAACATAGAAACATCCTTTTCTGAGAAACCGCTGGGCCAAGGAAGGTCAATTTTTATGTAGAGCTTCTGTGGATTGGGGGAACAAAATTTTGGTCGAATTGTTTAGGCCATATTACCAACATGGTCGCCATGCCTATATATAATAAAAGCCTTAAAAATCTTCTTCTCCAGAATTAAAAGGCTGATGGTCTTGGAGTAATTTTGAAGAAACCGAACACTCAAGCCAATCTTATTTTGTTCAGATGATGACCCTGGGATAACCTTGACCTATTTTACAGCAAGGTCAGTGTTTCCTCTGCCTGTCCTCCTATAAACCTTTAAAAAAACTTTCTCCGGAACCAAAATGCCGATGATCTTGAAACTTGGTATGTATACTCACAGACTATAGAAACGTAACAGTTACTTCCCTTTATAACTTTTTAAAGAAATGTTATTATAAAATATTTGTATAAAATATATTTTATAAAAAATATGTAATCAAGACTAAGCTTCTTTGGGTAATACAATGGTTTGATTGCACCATTTAACTTTGCAATGCTTGTTACGAAGCAAAGTTATGGCGCTTGTATTTATCCCGTGGATCTGAGAATCGGAATTTTGGATGTTATTCGGTAAGATTTTAGATTCATTTTCATGTTTCTAGAACACACCTCGTATGATTGCACTGCCCTTTTTAAACTCGCCTCGAAAAGGTCGTTTGGCGGGGGCATTCATGCAGAAGCAGTACATTAGGTGTCTTTATACGTCCGTTTTGAAACGGACGAATTATATTATGGCGTTGTCCGGCTATCCGTCCGTCTGTCTGTCTGTCCATCCAACGTAAACTATTCTTGTGTGCCCCATAACTTGGTAACCGTATGGAATAACTTGATGAAACTGTTTAGCCATGTGTATGTGGTCAAGATGGTGTGTCGCCTTAAAGAATAGTTGCTCTCCCTTTCTTTGTTTTAGAGTTACATCTCTTTTATTATTTTTCAAGTTATCTGTATAGTAGTATCCTTGTGCACGCAACAAGTGGTTAACTATTTGGAATACCTTGATGAAACTTTTCAGCAGCATGTATGAGGTCAGGAGGATTTGTCGCATACGAGAATGGTTGCTTTCCCTCACTTAATTGTGGAGGTTTTCCCTTTGATTAGTGTTTTTATTCATTTAAATCTTGCATACTCTATACTTTGTAACCGTATGGGTGATTACAATGAAATTTAATAATAATGTATATCCGGTTTAGTGGATGTGGAACAATTTGCCTTTAAGTGTGCCCCCACCCACCCCAACCTGGCCCTAACCTCCAATGGGGTCATTAGGGGTCGACCTCGAAAGATAGCCATGTTTGGTATCAAAAAAAAGGTAAGAGAAAAGTCCAGGGAGTGTCACAATCACAAACCGCAACCCTTCCCAGACACTAAGAGGAAGAGGAAACCGACAAATCCAAACAAGCACAAATCGAACAAACGTACGAAAAGCACTAAGATTAGCTCTTTTCCCCAAGCGATGTAATCGCAATGCTTAAAGGACTGAAAAACACAAGGACAAAATGACACAAGGTAAGACTTAAAACGAACCGCCTCGTAGAATAAACCACAAAGCAACAAAGAGTAAGACTAACACCGAGACCACCGCCTTAGAACGGTCAGTGTGTGTGTGGGGGGGGGGGGGGGGGCGGGGGGGGGGGGGGTTGGAGCGGCAGGTTAAAGCACTTTTACAGCTAGCCAACTTCACCTTAGGTCCCGATGCTACTCTTATTACAGAAATACATAAAAATTCGATTCGCATAAAGGCTCCCAACTCAGTCTATGCATCAAAGCGAAAACATAAAAATCAAACTGAAGGTCTCGAAAGATCTGGAACATTATTTGATTAAATGGATCTCATTCACCCCCAGCCTCCACTCAACCTTAAATGGGGTCATAAAGGGTCACCGGGGATCAGCCTGTGAATATAGCTATTATGGGAAGTCGAATCGAAGGTCTTAATGAGAGCTTTAAGAAAATATAACATTGTCGGTTTGGAAAAAAACAAAACAACAAAACCTGGAACATTATATGGCTTAAATGGATCTCATTCACCCCAGCCAACTCTCCGCCCTTAAATCGGGTCACAATGGATCAGCCTATAACCATAGCCATATTTTGGTATCAAATTGAAGGTCCTGATGAAAATGTAAGAAAATATGACTTTACTGCTGTTTTGAAAAAAGATGTATTATGTTATGGCATTGTCCGTCGGGCTGTTATATTGTTTTCTTATGTGCGTCATAACTAGGTAACTATATGGAATTTCTTGATGAAACTTTACTGCAATGTGTATGAGCTCAAGACGGCGTGTCTCGTATAAACATGGTCTTTCTTTCTTCCTCAGTTTTTGAGTTACGTACATGCTTTTTAACACTATCCTTATGCGCACCATATGGAATATCCTGGTTAGATTTCATAGCAATGAGGACATGATGGTGTGTCGTGGATAAGAATGGTTGCTCACCTGTTTTACATTTCTGAATTACATCCCATATTTTGTCGTAAATTCATATTGTTTTTTCTTCTTCTGTTAAGTGTGTTATGTCTTTTTTAGTCTGCGTCACGCCGTAGGGTGGTATGTAGGCGTCTGACAAGTCTGTGCAATTCCTTAGTCTTCTTAGCGTCAAGTGCCGCCCGAGCCTGGTGTGTGTTGTACCATGGGGCGACATGATGGTGTCCCACGAGTCTGTGCGTTACCATAGTCTTTGCGGTGTATTGTGTCATTCACGTTTAGATTTTCCGCAGATGGGATTCGCTGTAGACTGATTGTAGCCTGAATTGCACAACAGACACAGTGACCAATGAACTTCTTCTCGCGACACGATGATACACGTGCAGTGTTGGACTACATTTATGGTAATTTTTACTAGAGATTGTCCGCTAACATACATTTAAAAAACTCTACATTTCGGGAGAGTTCGTAAAAATATCTTTCAAATATTTACAACGGTTACAGTTTTCCTAACATAGGAAGCGATTTAAAAACTAGGCCCTGGGTGCTGCCGGTAGCTAAACCTTTACGTATAACTATTTTTAGAGATCGTTTTTAAATTCAGTCCTAGTTTAACTGTCAAAACGAACGACATTCTCGTTTCCACGATTATTCAAAGTTTTGGCAAGGTACAATTTCATTCTTGCTTTACTTAAAAAAAAAATCTGTAGCGTTTTCTCAAAAAGCGGGAATTTTTAAGATTGCAACCAACTCAATTTTATGTGATCCAAGATTTTTTCCCAAAATAATGCGTCTGGTAGCCAGAACATGTATCCATATCAAACCTCTCTCATCCGTGATTTTTCCACCATTTAATTCACAGAAATTCGTGCGAAACACGCAGTTTTATTTGTCAATTTGTTTGTTTCTACGGTGGAGCGACCGTGACATTTTATTATTGTTTTTCATTTGCGATTGACGAAAGTATCAACACTCACTTATTTTTTTTAAAGTGACACTTCATCACTTTTGCAAATCAAAAATCTCGCATTCTGAGAAAACAATAGTCTAAACAAAGTGACTTATATCTATGAGCTTTTATCGTTGAAACGAGAATATATGTCGTTTTGGCAGTTTTTATATGACTAAATTTAGAAACGATTTCTAAGACTACCTCACCTGATTTTACCAATGTTTGGCTAAGAAGGACTATAAGTGCATACAAACGGAGTAATATCCCGTTTTTGTGCAAGAAGTGGAGGACAGCACCGAGAAAAATTAGACATGTCAGTAAGCAGCGCTAACTAGATACCCCACGCAATATGAAAATCAACCCACTTTTAAGACTTTTAAGATGGTTATTATTCGCAAAACCATATTGAAATAAGATATTGAGCTGAAACCAATATTTTTTCCATCAATCAAGGGCTGTAACTCTGCAGAAAGTTGACGCAAAATAATGTGACAATCCCGAGCTAGGGATTATTAACAACGATGTATATGTAAAATATTATCCAAATCCATTTATTTGCATGATATTGTGCGGAAACCATTTTTGGACATGAATCAAAGGCTGTAACTCAGCTGAAACTAAACGAGATATGCCATATTATAATGCCAAGCTAGACATTGTCAACAGCTTAGAAACATTGATCTAAACCTGTCGATTAATTCATAAGATATTGAGCGGATACCAGGTTTTTCAATCCATCAAGGCATGTAACTGCTGAAATTGGCGAAAAATGTCCAGCTAGGTATTGTCAAAAACAATATGTATGCAAAATATAATCCAAATCCAGAATTCCTTCATAAGATATTGAGGGGAAGTCATTTTCGGCGTGAATAAAGGGCTGTTACTCTGCTGAAACTAAACGATATATGCTAATAATACAATTCCTAGTCAACAGCAATAAGTTTCCAAAATTTGACCTAAACCTCTTAATCATTTCACAAGATATTGAGCGGAAACCACTTTTTTCCACATCTATCAAGGCCTGTAACTCTGCTGCAAATTGACAAAAATGTCTTGTGACAATCCCAAGCTAAGTATTGTCAATAACAATAAGTATGCAACATATGATCCAAATCCATCATTTCTTTCACGAGATATTGAGCAGAAACTATTTTTGGGCGTAAAACAAGGGCTACTGATCATTGACGAAATATATCACCTGTGATTACTCATTTCTAAGCAATACTGTGAATTTCATGGAAATTCAAACCACTAACAATACAGTCATTTAGCGGAAACAAAAAAATTGGACACTTTTCATATCTATAAATCGAGGAATCTTAACCTGAGTAAAGTTTTTTTTTCAACACAGGAATTTCAAGTTTACCCATACTTGTAAATAAGGAGGCATAACTTGGAGCTATTTTGGTACCCATGGAGTTCCTAAAATTTGCAGTTAAACAGAAAAATATTTTTCGTAAGTCCTGAAATGATTGTTCTAGTTTTTGTGACGGTGAAAGGACTTGCATGATTTTATTTCCAAATATGTAAAATCTAAAAATCAATGTTTTTTTTATAGCACAATAAATTTCACTTATGCCCAGATTCTATTTCTTTCAAAACAGTAAAAAAAAAAAAAAAAAAAAAAAAAAAAAAAAGCGCTGAAAATATCAATTTCGATTTCACTGGGAAATCTCAGTAAACTCGTGTAAGGTCATCAATAAAATACCTTTTTCGTAAAAAAATAATGACATTAAATTCGGCGAAACACATTTTCACGTCTTTCATATCAATCATCTTTTTATCAGTCATCTTGCAACAAGACAGCAGGATATAGCCAGAGCAGAGCACCAATAGGAGCAAGACCGCAGAAAACAAAGAAGGAATGCAATAAGAACACACGCCCATTTCTGAAGCTTATTGGCTGTTTATAGTTTTTATGAGTAATGCCGAACTTTAGCGCGTTATTCTACACATCGTAGCGAGAACGGGGCTTTTTACAGTGTGTATGTTCGAACAATCCTGCAAAGTGGTGCAATGCTATATGACCACGCATTTGTTATAGATTTACATGTAATTTTAAAGATTATTCTGCATTACAATATTAAGACATGATGCCCTTGTAAAATGGGGTCTCTTAAAATCATATTTTTAGGCGTCCGGTTGCGTTAGAAGTTGTTGGTCTGTTTTTTAGCTCATCTGAGCCAAAGGCCGTGCCCTGGAGCTATATACACGGGTAAAATTCTTTGGCTACTGGTCCAAGCAAAGCCAAGTTTATATGGAAATTCAATAGTTATTCAGGTCTCACAGGACAAAAATGTCCATCATATGATAAAAGAATCATTGGCGTCAAACTTTTGTCACAGAGTGTAACCTGCCCCAGCCATGGATCTATTTACATTTATATAATCATAAAAATCACCTGCCAGCTGAAAACAAATGTATAAAGTGAAAAGGCGTTTCTCTGTTGGAATTGTTAAAAACCTATAGAACCTCATTGGCCTTTTTCATTGACTCAATGACACAGGTGTTCCATTGTTGCCCGTTTAGCTACTTTTTATAAGATATGTTTGTCTCCTACAATTTTCAAGCGACAATCCAGGAAAAAAATGTGTCCTAGGAATGGACCTATTGAAAACGAAAAAAAAAAAAAAAAAAAAAAAAAAAAAAAAAAATGAATCTTAAGTTTAACTAAAGGTCAAAATATGAACCCTTTCTAAAGAATGGTCTCTTGAATATGAATGTTTGAAAGCCTTTATGCAGAACGTTCCTGCAACGTGACGCGAACGCGGACACAGAGGCGGCCGAGGTCAGCCGGGAAGGTGACGATACCTTTCCAGCCAAGGGACAAAGTGATGTCTTGTCAAAAACATGTTATTTGAGTCGATAATCATATAAATTTGCATGAAAACAGTGTGAACAGAAATAAATACAAGTAGACAAGAATGCCCAGATATCTTGCCCAGAAATAGTTTAGATGCTGATTAGATTTAGCTCTGTTTTTTTTATTACAGTAATTGAATTTTTTTTTTTCATACAAAAAAAAAAAAATGTCTTTGTCATAAAATTATTTGGGGAGAAACCTTCCAATGTTTTAATCACGACAAGTAGAGCACTTGATGCTATTCATCATTAAATATAATTCTGAAACACACAACAACATCTTTACTAAGTTCAAGCACGTGGCTCACAACGTAGGTTATATAATGTCATTTTATTTACCATAAATGGCATGAATATGCCCATAAAAGGAGTGTGAAATGTGAACACCATATATGGGTGTCCACAATTAAACTTGATGTCCATAATGTGCTTTAATTACACAAGGACGGCCACACAACAATAGAAACCCGCACGCACGCACACACGCACACACCTTATAAAAAAGCAGCAAAAAAAAAAAAAAAAAAAAAAAAAAAAACAACAACAAAAAAAAAAAAAACAGTATTACTGTATGAAGAGAAGTGATTTACATAGAATTCATTATATTATCTAATCTAAACCAATAGCGTGTGACTTTGCAAGGTTATTTCTTTATTCCACAATACTTTTGCTATATCATAAGTGAAACAATGACTTAGTGTTTTATTTATTGAGTTTTGAGTTTCCTTGTACGCAGGCAGCTGTTGAAAAAACATAATTTATGAAAATACAGTGAACCCTCGTTACAACGACAGCATTTGTTCCCAACAATGTAGCCATTATAATGAATTTGCTGTTGTAAAGAATCCTTAATGGACAGAATGATATGTAAAAAAAGACCTTGTTTTATTCTTATTTCCTCATAGAACATATGTTTTGGATATTTGTTAGAATCGCCTCATTGAGGCGATTCTAACAAATATCCAAAGCATATGTTTCTTGAAGTTTAAATGCAATACTCTTGCATAATGTCTCCTTAACTGTCACCTACTAAGCTAAGGTTTTGTGACTTTCAAATTGTCATTATAACGAAATTATCGTTGTATCGAGTGTCGGTATAAAGAGGGTTGACTGTAATAATAATCTCTTGTCATGACATAATTTTGTCTGCGCCATGCGAAAACATATCTTCGGGCATATGCGGACAGCGAAGGCCCAGATCAGCCTGCACATCCGGGCAGTCTGATCAGGACCTTCCCTGTCCGCTAACAGACTCATTGGACACTACAGAATGT
This sequence comes from Anodontia alba, assembly GCA_964016985.1. Lineage (NCBI taxonomy): Eukaryota > Metazoa > Mollusca > Bivalvia > Lucinida > Lucinidae > Anodontia > Anodontia alba. The sequence continues at coordinate 66,165,013 of OZ024821.1, read as the reverse complement.
ATGAATGGAGAGCAAAACCCGTATGAAACTTCATATCTGTGGGATGAATCTTTATCTCTGCATTTTACACATGCTTGAAGACACATTTACGCTTGGCTCGGCCCATTTAAGGTTTTGAAGTGCAAGGATATGTAAAGTAGGTGAATTCTGTACCATTGAAAAGTAGACTTATATTGAATCTAGTCTTTTGAAATTGTCATTGATTACATTATTATTTCCTCAACACCTTGGTATTAAAGTAAAGTATTTTTTGTGGTATTTGTTCAATTAACCCATAAAGCGCGTCACATTTGCAGCAGAAGGCACTTCATTTTTTTTTATATTATTTTTCAGAGGAAATAAGGCTTGACATTTCATGTGAATTGTCTGCCTAGCAGACTATTCACATGAAATGCCAAGTTTTATATTCTCTAAAAAATAATGAAAAAAATCGTATATCATCAATTTTGCTTGGCGCTTTAAGGGTTCAGTATAGTCTACGTAATTTGTCTTGCTTTTTGAAAATGACTACAGCTAATGTGGTAACAATGTTCAGTCTGAAAATGTCCACATGGCCAAGTTGTTAACATCAAATCCTGTTGGTCATCGGAGGTAAAATTCAACTTGTGACTATATGACAATTCATTACAGAGACCATTCCATATCTTCCTCTACTTTCTGTTGTCTCAATTATATTATAAATGACACTATATAACTGTGGTTAGCTTTCTTCAGTATTTCATTACAAAAATACGTCTATTCAAATATATAGAAAATTTCACCTCCAAAAACTGAAAATTTTCAGATAAGAAACTCTGATATTTTCATATTTCTGCTCAAAACATAGATTGACGAGTACCCACAACTTATGGTTTTGAGCAGAAATAAGAAAAATAATGTATACCCCTGTAAACCCCAGTTTTATTATGTAAAAGTGGGGTTTAAGGGGATCAAAATTATATAGGCATGTTTTCGTGATGCTGAAACCAGATAGTGTCAGCAGACAGCAAACATCCCACACGGACAATGCAGCAGCTATGACTCTTGAAACATGATAGCCCCAACCATCAGACTGAAGACTCCCGAATTGATGAAAATAAACTCATTTCTTAAAGACATAACTTAAGTGGGACCTATAATGGTACCACTTACAAATGCCCCTTCCTAGGCTCTATGCAAGAGAGATCAAAGGCATGTCATAAACAGGCAATTATGCTATCACAGCAGGAGGTTGTAAAGAGGCCTTCTGAAGTGTAGTAAATTTTGTAGGACTATTGCTGTTCCCCTGGCCTATGTGATATTACCTATGAAACAGATGTCAGTACTAAATTCCGCTAATTAGGCTTCTGCCTATCTATCATCTATTAGCAAAAAAAAAAAAAAAAAAAAAAAAAAAAAAAAAAAAAAACTAGGTTTTATTGAGCCCCGTCTCTTATCAGTGATAAGAGTTGTAACTAAGACACTTCTTGCTTTCATGTATTCAATGTTGCGATCTCGATTTTTTCCACTTAGTTCTAAATGGTTATTTTTACCTCAACCCTTCATTACGAAAACACGCCTATTCAAATATAATGAAAATTTCGTTACCAAAAATGAAAATTTTCAGATAAAAAAAAATCTGATATTTTTCACATTTCTGCTCAAAACAGATTGTGGGAACTCGTTAGAATCGCCTCGTCGAGGCGGTCCTAACGAGTACCCATAATCTATGTTTTTGAGCAGAAATAAAAAACATAATGTATACCCCTGTAAACCCCAATTTTACCATATAAAATTCAAAATTAAATAGGTATGCTTTCATGATGTACAGTTACAAGTGAACGTGTACCAGATGACATTATATTTTTAGTATTTTTGAGAGATAATAAGGTTTGACATTTCACACGAATTGTCTGTTTCACAGAAGATCACATGAAATGTCAGTCCTGGTCTGGTTACTCTTGCTAGATGTTCGATCATTTTTATAAGGGAGATTAAATTTTTTGAGGAGGCTTTGGTGGCCGTCGTGCTCATATATGGTAAAAAATGGGACTCTTCTTCTCAGGAGCTGAAAGTCCGATGACCTTGAAACTTAGATGCAGCATTGGGGATGATATTGTCTCTACTTAGTTTATTCAAATGATGACCCTTGGCTGACTTTGGCCTATTTTACAACAAGGAACAGTTTAGATCTCTTTGATTTTTGTACAGCAAAAGAAGACAAAACAGTAGATATTTAGCTTACCAGTGCTGAAAGGCCCGTGGGATCTTAAAGGGTAGTCGGTGGTCCACTGTCCATCTTTGTTGGTGTCGTTGTTGTCAACACTTGACAGGTCGAGTGAGCATAGTGACCTATGGGCCTCTTGTTTGTATGGGCCTCTTGTTTGTATGGGCTTCTTTTTTGTATAGTTAGATGCAGTGAATACAGGCCCTGAGGTTATAAAACTTTTTTTCATGCTCAACTCAGCTGAGCATGAAATTTGTCCTGCTAATAAATCTCAGATTACTAACAATTTCAAATTCTTTCTTGCTAAATATAGCTGAGCATGAAAATTTCTCTGCTAATAAATATAAAAAAATGCCAACTAAAGTTGGCATTTTCATATTTATTAGCCGAGAAAAATTCATGCTCAGCTGATTTGAGCATGAAAACAGTTTTATAACCTCGGGGCCAGATACAAACTTTAAATTTCACCATATGGGGATGGGGTTTTTAACTCACCTGAGCCATGCATTCTCCAGAAACGTTGTCTTCTCTGAACCGTTTGACCAACTTTCACCAGATTTCACATTGGGTCGTCTGTCGAAGGAGTGTTGGCAATCTGTTCAAATGGTTCTTAACCATTGAACAAGACGGCCGCCAGGCCCATATATGGTAAAACACTTGAAAATCATCTTCTCCAGAAGCAAGAGAAGCTTTGAGTTTGATTCTTGATATATAGCATCGGGGACTCGAGGTCTGTCAGATTTGTTGAAATGATGGTCCTTAGTTGACCTTTGATCTTTTACAGCAAGGTAAAATCTGTGTCCTAATTGCTGCGGCAATATTGGAAGAATATGTTGCATGGCGTCTGTAGTAATGCAACCGCTATTTTATTCAGGTGAGCTCATTGTGGTATATGGGCCTTTTGGTAATCTGAAGGGTTAAAGAATTGTCATGGGTTTCCGGTGTTTGCACAGTAGACGATTTAGCACGAACACTAAGATGAGAGAGACTTTAAAGGACATCTGGAGTGTTTTTTTATGCCCCCGCCATTTTCAGTGTGGGAGGGGGGGGGATGTGGGGGGAGTTGGGGGGTGGATTTAGTATCACCGCTGTCCGAACGTACGTCCGTCCCGTCCGTCCGTCCCGTACGTAACACAAATGGTTTCCGTGCAATATCTTTTGAATAGATTGGTGTACTGGATTGAAATTTTATACACAGGTATATAATCATAAAATGTAGGTCAAGTTCGATTTAGGGTAAAATCCACCAATTAATTTGGGAGTTATGGCCCTTTTTTCAACTTTGAAAATTTTCAATTTTGAAAAATGGTTTCCGTTCGATATCCTTTGAAAAGATTAGTGTATTAGACTCACACTTTATACACAGGTATATAATTATAAAATGTAGGTCAAGTTCGATTTAGGGTAAAATCCACCAATTATTTTGGGAGCTGTGGTCCTTTTTCAACTTTGAAAAATGGTTTCCGTTCCATAACTTTTGAAAAGATTAGTGTATTGGATTCATATTTTATACACGAGCATATAATTATAAAATATAGGTCGGGTTTGATTTAGGGTGAAATCCACCAATTTTTTTTGGAGTTACGGCCCTTTTTCAACGTTGAAAAATCATTGAAAAATGGTTTCCGTTCGATATCTATTGAAAACATTAGTGTATTGGATTCAAATTTTATACACAGGTATATAATTATAAAATGTAGGTCAAGTTCGATTTAGGGTAAAATCCACCAACTATTTTGGGAGTTATGGTACTTTTCAACTTTGAAAAATGGTTTCCGTTCCATAACGTTTGAAAAGATTAGTGAATTGGATTCATATTTTATACACGAGTATATAATTATAAAATATAGGTCAAGTTCGATTTAGGGTAAAATCCACCAATTATTTTGGGAGTTACGGCCCTTTTTCAACGTTGAAAAATAGTTTCCGTTTGATATCTTTTGAAAACATTAGTGTATTGGATTCATATTTAATATACAGGTATACAATCATAAAATAAAAGTCAAGTTCGACTTAGGGTAAAATCCAACCATTATTATGGGAGTTATGGCCCTTTTTTACCTTCAAAAAATGTTTACCTTTCGATATTATTTTAAAAAAAAACATTGGTGTATTGGATTCATATCTTATACACAGGTATATAATCATAAAATATAGGTCAAGTTCGATTTAGGGTAAAATCTGCCAATTATTATGAGAGTTATGGCCCTTTTTTCAACTTCATTTTTTGCAAAATGCCTGCGTGTGGGTGAGGATGGCCCTGGGCTGGGGGCATCTGTGTCAATTGACACATTTTTTTCGGAGATTAAACCGTTTAAAAAAGAACATACCAGAAATTAGGCGACCAAAAGCTCAAATATTTCTGTGCTGGCCCAGAAATATCACATCTAGCCTGGAACTATTTTCCAAAACCCGGAATTTTCCGGAAATAAGGCATAATTTCTTACAGTGAACCCTCGTTACAGCGACAGCATTTGTTCCCAAAGATGTTGCCATTAAAATGAATTTGCTGTTGTAAAGAAACCTTAATGGACAGAATGATATGTAAGAAAGATATTGTTTTGTTCTTATTTCCTCACAGAACATATGTTTTGGATATGCTGAGGCGATTCTAACAAATATCCAAAACATATGTTTCTTTAAAGTATTAAATACAACATTCTTGCATGATTTGTGACTAATTGTTACCTCTTTAGCAACGGTTTTGTGACAGTGAAATTGTCGTTATAACAACTTTTGTCGTTGTATCGAGTGTCGGTATAAAGAGGGTTGAATGTATTTTTTGTGGATGTTTATTACGAATTTCGATAAATTTTGCATTAGAAAAGTGCAAAATTTGTCAGAAATGTTTTAGGATGCAAACAGTCAAATTTGCGATCGAGTATTGCTGCAGCCCAGAAAAAAGATGTTTTAGCTCACCTAAGCCGAAGGCTCTGGATGAGCTACTGTGATCACGTGCCTCCGTCGCCCGTTGTCCGTCCTCACTTTTGAACGACCTCCTCTGAAACCCCTTGGCAAATTTTCTTCAAATTTCATGTGGAGCCTCGTGTTAAAGGGGGTGGGGTGTGAAAACTTGTACAAATGATCACAGCCCGTTAATTAAGATGGCTGCCTTGCCTATATATGGTAAAACACTTAAAGCTTTCTTCTCCAGAACTAAGAAAGCTTTAAGGCCGAATCTTGGTATATAGCATCAAGTACTCAAGGTCTACCAAGTGTATTCATATGATGCTCGTAGGTTGACATTTGACCTTTTTATGACAAGGTCAAATTTGCATACCCATACATTTCTATGCGTAAAAATGTTGAAACAGCGGGGTTATCTGCCCTTGCCCCTAGGCTATGTATGTATAAAAAATCGTACAATCTTCAAACGTCTTCTGGAACCACTTGACCATTTCTTTACCAGATTTCACGTGAGGCCTTCTGAGAATCGAAAGGGTATTGACAATATGTTCAAGTGGTTCTGCGCCATATAACAAGATAACTCCATGTCCATATATGGTAAAAAGTACTCGAAAGTACCTAGAAAGCTTTAAGGCTGAATCTTGGTATGTAGCATCATAGACTCAAGGTTCTCCAGGTGTATTCAACTGATTATCCTAGGATGAGCTTTGACATTACTACGGCACAGTCAAATTTGTGTCTTAGTTGCTGTGGCATTACTTAAAGAATTTTGCATACATCTGCAGATATGCAATGGCTGTGTTTTACACAGGTGAACGAAGTGTGGCTCCATGAGCCTCTTGTTTTATTGTGGTGACCCTGAGAAACACATAGACTTTTGAGGACATGCTTGTACTACTCTCAATGACAAAATCTTATTTATTTATTTTTTATTTTTTTTTTTCAGTGCCAAGAAAAATCCTGGTCAGGGATGGACAGTAGCAGGTGCCCTGATCCCCAAAATGTTCGGCCCGACCCACTAAGTTTGTGAGAAAATATCTAGTCTCACAATGTAGAAATTATATAATGGCAATCTGGGTCCCTAAGCTAGCAAACTGGTTGATAGCGTCTGTATGATCAACAATCATTCTATTTGGGAGTTAGCATCGGCAATATCAACAATTGTTTTAAAATATTGTTACGAGCCAGGCGTAACGAGAAAGAAATGAAAGTGAAACCAGCAACAAGCTTTAAATTATTAACAATATTTATTCACAAAAAATAAGATAAGATTCAAAACAAAAGAATGTAAGTGAACAGTACCTTTCAAGTTTATGTCACAAAGTCCCTCAAAATTAATCCACAAGAATTTATAAAACAAATCCTTTCAATATCAGTTTCTGATCCCACAATTTAAAGTTCCTGAATTCAGAATTTAAGTCCAGAATGAATAAAATAGTAAAGTAATCCAGTATAGAATAATTTCCAGTGAAAGTATACAAAGATGCCCAGATGAAATTCTTCTCTCCTTATATAATATCAGAGAACGTTCTAGAAAAAGAATTTACTACAAGCATCTCTTATTTTCTAGGTTCCTTCAGGAAACTTCTAAATCTTCCATGACATGCCAAAAATAACTCAGTCCAGAATCAAGGCTGTAAACATCATCTTATTGTAAACATGTTGAACATTCCAGAAAGTTATTTTTGGAAACATAGTAAATAAAGCTATTTATAGAAACATAGTAAACATGTTGTTTAAAACAATTGAACACCCTGTTATATAACACTTCCTCTCTTCAGGGAAAAGAAAGAATTATGTAATAAAGCTTTCTTTTGCCATAAAATTATCATAAAATAAAATACTGATAAAGGCAATTATTATCTTATATACAGCAAGTTACAGGAAACCACAAATCAAGACATCATGCTCTAGACAAGGCATCAGGAATAATATTATCTTTTCCCCTGATATGCCTGATGTCAAGATTGTATTCCTGTAACAACAGGCTCCATCTGAGCAACCTCTGATTCTTGTTTTTCATCTTATGGATGAAAGTCAGTGGATTGTGATCACTGAAAACAACAATAGGTGAGGACGAAGAAGTCAGATAAACTTCAAAATGTTGAAGAGCAAGAATGAGAGATAAACATTCTTTCTCTACTGTAGAATAATTCTTTTGATGTTTGTTAAACTTTTTGGAAAAGTAACAAACTGGATGATCCACACCATTGTCATCCTCTTGCAGTAATACACCACCTGCACCAACATCACTCGCATCTACTGCTAACTTGAATTCTTTATTAAAATTTGGTGCCAAGAGAACCGGCTCACTTCTCAGTATGGCTTTCAGTTTATCAAAGGCATTCTGACAATCACTGGTCCACTTAAACCTCATTCTTTTACTAAGTAAATTAGTCAGTGGCTCAGCAATGACAGAAAAATTATTACAGAATTTTCTGTAATAACCGGCCATACCAAGAAACCTCATCAGTTGTCTTTTGCATGTGGGCACCGGAAAATTTGAAATAGCTTCAACTTTAGCCTCTATAGGTTTAACCTGACCATGACCCACAACATGTCCTAGAAATGTTAAAGTTGCATGACAGAATTCACTTTTAGCAAGGTTTATTGTCAATTTTGCTTCACTTAGTTTATCAAAGAATACTTTGATAGTTCCAAGATGGTGATCCCATTCATCATTGTGTATGATGGCGTCATCGATGTAAGCATCGCAATGCTCGATTCCAGCTATTATGGTGTTGATTAAGCGTTGAAATGTTGCTGGAGAGTTTTTCATTCCGAAAGGCATTACTTTATAGCGATATAATCCATCAGGAGTAACAAATGCTGAGATCTCTTTAGCTCTTTCTGTGAGAGGAATTTGCCAAAATCCTTTCAGAAGATCAAATTTAGTTATATATTTTGAATTTCCAACTTTGTCAATACAGTCATCCATTCTTGGGATGGGAAAAGTATCTGTTTTACTCAAATTATTGACCTTCCTGTAATCGGTGCACATCCGATATGTTCCATCAGGTTTTGGCACAAGAATGCAAGGTGAACTCCATTCACTTTGACTTGGTTCAATGAAATCATTGTCCAGCAAATACTGAATTTCCTCCTTAAGGTATTTTTGTTTTGTTGGGTTCATTCTATATGGATGTTGTTTGATAGGTTGTGAGTCCTCAACATTCACATCATGATAAATTTTGTCAGTCCTTGTAGGAATATCCGGAAATAAGTGTTCATATTGATGAATTAAATGTTTCAGTTCTTTTCTTTGGACTGGATCTAGGTGTGAAAGTTTCTGGTCGAGATCCTTTAGAATGTCAGAATTCTGGAGTTTTGATGAAGCAGGATCAGATTTGATGAAGTTCATGTCTTCAGAGTTCATTTCACTTTGTTCCTGAGGGACTGAACTAACAACACTAATTGGTGTAACAGAAAAGCTATCCCTATCTATGTATTGTTTAAGCATGTTAACATGACATAACTGTTTTTGTTTGCGTCTCCCAGGAGTGTTAACAATGTAATTTACATCACTTATCTGTTTATCTACAGTGTAAGGGCCGTAATACCTGGCTTGCAATGGTTTGCCAGGAATAGGCAAAAGAGCAAGTACCCTGTCTCCAGGCATGAATTTTCTTTCTTTTGCATTTTCATCATACCAACGTTTCATTTTCCTTTGTGCTGACTTAAAGATTGGTCCGAGCAGCCTCACAAGCTCTAGACAGTCTGTCTTTAAAATCTGATACATACTGAAGTAAGTTCAGAGAACTGTCATCATTTGAGAGAAATTTCTCTTTCAAAAGTTTCAAAGGTCCACGCACAGTGTGGCCAAATACCAGCTCAAATGGGCTGAAACCAAGAGATTCCTGAACAGATTCTCTAACAGCGAACAACAACAAATGGATGCCCTCATCCCAATCTTTTTCAGTATCAAAGCAGTATGATCTGATCATATTTTTCAGTGTCTGATGAAATCTTTCAAGGGCACCTTGACTTTCAGGATGATAAGGTGACGATTTATATTGAGTAATGCCCAACTCGTGCATGACCTGTTGAAAAATTCCAGACATAAAATTAGAGCCCTGATCTGACTGAACAGACTTTGGGAGACCTACAAATGTAAAAAACTTTACCAAAGCCTTAACAATGTTCTTAGTTTTAATATTCCTAAGTGGAATGGCTTCTGGGAAACGTGTAGAAGCACACATTACAGTGAGAAGATATTCATTACCTGACTTTGTTTTGGGCAAGGGACCAACACAGTCAATAATTATTCTGCTAAAAGGTTCATCAAAAGCAGGTATGGGCTGTAAATGAGCTTTTGGTATTGTCTGGTTGGGTTTTCCTACCATCTGACAAGTATGGCAAGATGTACAAAATTGAGAGACGTCAGATTTTAACCCTGGCCAGTAAAAATGATTAAGAATTTTGTGATAGGTCTTATTTATACCTAAATGACCTGACATGGGAGTGTCATGGGCCAAGTTCAAAATTTCAGGGCGATAAACCCTTGGAACCACTATTTGGTGGTTAACAGTCCACTCGTCTTCTGCTGAGACATCAGGAGGACGCCATTTTCTCATTAAAATGCCATTTTTGACATAAAAACAGACTGGGACTTGATCTATTTCTTTCTCATCTAAAGCCCTTTCAAGCAAAGGCAAAATTTCAGGATCATTATGCTGTTCCTTACAAAGTTGGGACCTTGACACCAAGTCATGACCTTGACCTTGGTCATTTAATATTGCAGAGTAATGACTGGACTCTGACTTGTTATGTAACTCCGTCTGTTTGTCAGACAGGCTGGATGAAAGAGAATTTGTAATCTCATGTTTAAATGACTGACCCAAAAAGGTATCAGTTAAATCAATGTCCCCATCATTCTGTTTTGCTTTCTTTGCCATGGCCCTTGTAACGGCACAAGATGGGTAAAGATCAGGGATTTCCTGTTCAATGGGATCAGGTGGCTGATCAATACAAGGTATGTTAGTCAAAAGTGGGTTTACCACAACCTTATCTCCTGCTAAGTCATTGCCTAACAGTAAGTGAACACCTTTAAAAGGTAAAGAAGGTCGAATACCAACAGCCACTAAACCAGTTACCAAGTCTGAGGATAAATAAATGTTATGAAGAGGAACATTAACAAATCCACACTCTACACCCTGAATAAGGACACTTGTCCCAGAGGAAGTCTTCTCAGAAAAAGGCAGAGTATCTGCTAAAATAAGGGATTGAGAAGCTCCAGTATCTCGTAAGATTTTAATTGGGGTAGACTGGGCATAGTCACTATTTAGTGACACAAAACCATCTGATAAGAATGGTTCATAAATCTCCATAACAGAATCAGTCTCAGGCCTTTCGGTCTGGATAGGATCTTCCTCCTTAACACATGACTGTGGTTTTGACCGTAAAGAGGTAAGGCCAGTAGGTTTAAGCCCCTCTTGTTTTTCTTTCTTTCTTTTCAGATGTAAACATTCAGATATAATATGACCTGTCCTTTTGCAATAATTGCAAATTGGTTGAGATAAGGGATTTTGATCTTTATTTTCACCAGAAGGTTTGGGTTTGGGAGTAATTGTTTGGCTATGACTGCCAGGTGGATTACTAGGACTATGTTTGGATCCTGAATGTGGGAAAAATGGTCTTCTAGAGGGATTTGACTTATTAATAAAGGAAACCTTATGCGTTAAAGCATAATCGTCTGCAAGTCTAGCTGCAGCTTCCAAAGTTTCAACCTGTTTCTCATCTAAAAAGGACTTAATGTCTGAATTTATGCACCTTTTGAACTCTTCTACAAGCATGAGCTGCCTAAGTTTTTCATGATCAGAGCCAATTGTTTTCGAAGAACACCACCTGTCAAATAACTGTTCTTTAGTTCTAGCAAATTCAACATGGGTCTGCTCATTTTCTTTCTTACAGTTCCTAAATTTTTGCCTGTAAGCCTCAGGGACCAACTCATAAGCCTTAAGAATTAATTCCTTTACAGTATCATAACTGGAGCTCTGCTCGACAGTCAGCTGAGTATAAATGTCTCGAGCCTTCCCAATTATAACACTTTGCAAAAGCAAGGTCCAATGCTCCTTTGGCCATTTTAAATTTTCTGCTACTTTTTCAAAATGAAGAAAATATTTGTCAACCTCTTTTTCCTGAAATGGAGGAACCAATCTGATGTGTTTCGTCACATCAAAATGAGCGCCAGAGTCTAAAGATTGCCGTTTTACCGTCATGTTTTGCAATTCTAGTTCTTTCATTCTTAATTCTGCATCAAATTTTAATTTTTCCCTTTCTATCTGAATTTGTCTTTCTTTTTCTCTCTCCCTCTCTTCCATTTCCAGCCTTTCTTTCTGCATTTGTCTTTCTTGTTCTAATCTTAATTTTTCAAACTCAATTTGCCGTTGAATTTCAAGCTCACGCATTTGCAATCCTGTCTGAGTTACCAGAACAAGAGACAAAGCAGAAGAATCAAGAATTTCCTTATCAACCAAAAATTGGACCAAAATATTTTTTATTTCCTGTTTTAACATGAACTTGTTGACGGTAGTCAGTTCATAGTGAGCAGCAATATCCAACAAATCTGACTTTTTGGCCACATTTAACAGCTCCTGCGAAGGCGCAGCAATAAAAGCTTGAAGGTCAAATGACATGATTGCTTTTTGCTGGTTTTATCAAGTAAATTTATCAATCAGAGTTTATTTATTGATATTTTTCAAAAGTCAATACTTGCTTTTTTATTATTATTATTTACTTATATTTTTATATTTACTGAGATTTTTTAAAAGTCAGTACTTGTTTTATAGCAAACAAATATTTTTTTTTTTTTTTTTTTTTTTTTAAATCAATATTTGTTTTCTTTAAAAAAGCTCAAACTTGTTTTAGCTCAAGAAAATGTTCGATCGCGGACGAGCCCCCAATTTCTGTTACGAGCCAGGCGTAACGAGAAAGAAATGAAAGTGAAACCAGCAACAAGCTTTAAATTATTAACAATATTTATTCACAAAAAATAAGATAAGATTCAAAACAAAAGAATGTAAGTGAACAGTACCTTTCAAGTTTATGTCACAAAGTCCCTCAAAATTAATCCACAAGAATTTATAAAACAAATCCTTTCAATATCAGTTTCTGATCCCACAATTTAAAGTTCCTGAATTCAGAATTTAAGTCCAGAATGAATAAAATAGTAAAGTAATCCAGTATAGAATAATTTTCAGTGAAAGTATACAAAGATGCCCAGATGAAATTCTTCTCTCCTTATATAATATCAGAGAACGTTCTAGAAAAAGAATTTACTACAAGCATCTCTTATTTTCTAGGTTCCTTCAGGAAACTTCTAAATCTTCCATGACATGCCAAAAATAACTCAGTCCAGAATCAAGGCTGTAAACATCATGTTATTGTAAACATGTTGAACATTCCAGAAAGTTATTTTTGGAAACATAGTAAATAAAGCTATTTATGGAAACATAGTAAACATGTTGTTTAAAACAATTGAAAACCCTGTTATATAACACTTCCTCTCTTCAGGGAAAAGAAAGATTTATGTAATAAAGCTTTCTTTTGCCATAAAATTATCATAAAATAAAATACTGATAAAGGCAATTATTATCTTATATACAGCAAGTTACAGGAAACCACAGATCAAGACATCATGCTCTAGACAAGGCATCAGGAATAATATTATCTTTTCCTCTGATATGCCTGATGTCAAGATTGTATTCCTGTAACAACAGGCTCCATCTGAGCAACCTCTGATTCTTGTTTTTCATCTTATGGATGAAAGTCAGTGGATTGTGATCACTGAAAACAACAATAAGTGAGGACGAAGAAGTCAGATAAACTTCAAAATGTTGAAGAGCAAGAATGAGAGACAAACATTCTTTCTCTACTGTAGAATAATTCTTTTGATGTTTGTTAAACTTTTTGGAAAAGTAACAAACTGGATGATCCACACCATTGTCATCCTCTTGCAGTAATACACCACCTGCACCAACATCACTCGCATCTACTGCTAACTTGAATTCTTTATTAAAATTTGGTGCCAAGAGAACCGGCTCACTTCTCAGTATGGCTTTCAGTTTATCAAAGGCATTCTGACAATCACTGGTCCACTTAAACCTCATTCTTTTACTAAGTAAATTAGTCAGTGGCTCAGCAATGACAGAAAAATTATTACAGAATTTTCTGTAATAACCGGCCATACCAAGAAACCTCATCAGTTGTCTTTTGCATGTGGGCACCGGAAAATTTGAAATAGCTTCAACTATAGCCTCTATAGGTTTAACCTGACCATGACCCACAACATGTCCTAGAAATGTTAAAGTTGCATGACAGAATTCACTTTTAGCAAGGTTTATTGTCAATTTTGCTTCACTTAGTTTATCAAAGAATACTTTGATAGTTCCAAGATGGTGATCCCATTCATCATTGTGTATGATGGCGTCATCGATGTAAGCATCGCAATGCTCGATTCCAGCTATTATGGTGTTGATTAAGCGTTGAAATGTTGCTGGAGAGTTTTTCATTCCGAAAGGCATTACTTTATAGCGATATAATCCATCAGGAGTAACAAATGCTGAGATCTCTTTAGCTCTTTCTGTGAGAGGAATTTGCCAAAATCCTTTCAGAAGATCAAATTTAGTTATATATTTTGAATTTCCAACTTTGTCAATACAGTCATCCATTCTTGGGATGGGAAAAGTATCTGTTTTACTCAAATTATTGACCTTCCTGTAATCGGTGCACATCCGATATGTTCCATCAGGTTTTGGCACAAGAATGCAAGGTGAACTCCATTCACTTTGACTTGGTTCAATGAAATCATTGTCCAGTAAATACTGAATTTCCTCCTTAAGGTATTTTTGTTTTGTTGGGTTCATTCTATATGGATGTTGTTTGATAGGTTGTGAGTCCTCAACATTCACATCATGATAAATTTTGTCAGTCCTTGTAGGAATATCCGGAAATAAGTGTTCATATTGATGAATTAAATGTTTCAGTTCCTTTCTTTGGACTGGATCTAGGTGTGAAAGTTTCTGGTCGAGATCCTTTAGAATGTCAGAATTCTGGAGTTTTGATGAAGCAGGATCAGATTTGATGAAGTTCATGTCTTCAGAGTTCATTTCACTTTGTTCCTGAGGGACTGAACTAACAACACTAATTGGTGTAACAGAAAAGCTATCCCTATCTATGTATTGTTTAAGCATGTTAACATGACATAACTGTTTTTGTTTGCGTCTCCCAGGAGTGTTAACAATGTAATTTACATCACTTATCTGTTTATCTACAGTGTAAGGGCCGTAATACCTGGCTTGCAATGGTTTGCCAGGAATAGGCAAAAGAGCAAGTACCCTGTCTCCAAGCATGAATTTTCTTTCTTTTGCATTTTCATCATACCAACGTTTCATTTTCCTTTGTGCTGACTTAAGATTGGTCCGAGCAGCCTCACAAGCTCTAGACAGTCTGTCTTTAAAATCTGATACATACTGAAGTAAGTTCAGAGAACTGTCATCATTTGAGAGAAATTTCTCTTTCAAAAGTTTCAAAGGTCCACGCACAGTGTGGCCAAATACCAGCTCAAATGGGCTGAAACCAAGAGATTCCTGAACAGATTCTCTAACAGCGAACAACAACAAATGGATGCCCTCATCCCAATCTTTTTCAGTATCAAAGCAGTATGATCTGATCATATTTTTCAGTGTCTGATGAAATCTTTCAAGGGCACCTTGACTTTCAGGATGATAAGGTGACGATTTATATTGAGTAATGCCCAACTCGTGCATGACCTGTTGAAAAATTCCAGACATAAAATTAGAGCCCTGATCTGACTGAACAGACTTTGGGAGACCTACAAATGTAAAAAACTTTACCAAAGCCTTAACAATGTTCTTAGTTTTAATATTCCTAAGTGGAATGGCTTCTGGGAAACGTGTAGAAGCACACATTACAGTGAGAAGATATTCATTACCTGACTTTGTTTTGGGCAAGGGACCAACACAGTCAATAATTATTCTGCTAAAAGGTTCATCAAAAGCAGGTATGGGCTGTAAATGAGCTTTTGGTATTGTCTGGTTGGGTTTTCCTACCATCTGACAAGTATGGCAAGATGTACAAAATTGAGAGACGTCAGATTTTAACCCTGGTCAGTAAAAATGGTTAAGAATTTTGTGATAGGTCTTATTTATACCTAAATGACCTGACATGGGAGTGTCATGGGCCAAGTTCAAAATTTCAGGGCGATAAACCCTTGGAACCACTATTTGGTGGTTAACAGTCCACTCGTCTTCTGCTGAGACATCAGGAGGACGCCATTTTCTCATTAAAATGCCATTTTTGACATAAAAACAGACTGGGACTTGATCTATGTCTTTCTCATCTAAAGCCCTTTCAAGCAAAGGCAAAATTTCAGGATCATTATGCTGTTCCTTACAAAGTTGGGACCTTGACACCAAGTCATGACCTTGACCTTGGTCATTTAATATTGCAGAGTAATGACTGGACTCTGACTTGTTATGTAACTCCGTCTGTTTGTCAGACAGGCTGGATGAAAGAGAATTTGTAATCTCATGTTTAAAAGACTGACCCAAAAAAGTATCAGTTAAATCAATGTCCCCATCATTCTGTTTTGCTTTCTTTGCCATGGCCCTTGTAACGGCACAAGATGGGTAAAGATCAGGGATTTCCTGTTCAATGGGATCAGGTGGCTGATCAATACAAGGTATGTTAGTCA
The DNA here is from genome assembly GCA_964016985.1 of Anodontia alba. NCBI lineage: Eukaryota > Metazoa > Mollusca > Bivalvia > Lucinida > Lucinidae > Anodontia > Anodontia alba. Next base: position 66,149,207 of record OZ024821.1, on the reverse strand, counting down.
AAAGTGGGTTTACCACAACCTTATCTCCTGCTAAGTCATTGCCTAACAGTAAGTGAACACCTTTAAAAGGTAAAGAAGGTCGAATACCAACAGCCACTAAACCAGTTACCAAGTCTGAGGATAAATAAATGTTATGAAGAGGAACATTAACAAATCCACACTCTACACCCTGAATAAGGACACTTGTCCCAGAGGAAGTCTTCTCAGAAAAAGGCAGAGTATCTGCTAAAATAAGGGATTGAGAAGCTCCAGTATCTCGTAAGATTTTAATTGGGGTAGACTGGGCATAGTCACTATTTAGTGACACAAAACCATCTGATAAGAATGGTTCATAAATCTCCATAACAGAATCAGTCTCAGGCCTTTCGGTCTGGATAGGATCTTCCTCCTTAACACATGACTGTGGTTTTGACCGTAAAGAGGTAAGGCCAGTAGGTTTAAGCCCCTCTTGTTTTTCTTTCTTTCTTTTCAGATGTAAACATTCAGATATAATATGACCTGTCCTTTTGCAATAATTGCAAATTGGTTGAGATAAGGGATTTTGATCTTTATTTTCACCAGAAGGTTTGGGTTTGGGAGTAATTGTTTGGCTATGACTGCCAGGTGGATTACTAGGACTATGTTTGGATCCTGAATGTGGGAAAAATGGTCTTCTAGAGGGATTTGACTTATTAATAAAGGAAACCTTATGCGTTAAAGCATAATCGTCTGCAAGTCTAGCTGCAGCTTCCAAAGTTTCAACCTGTTTCTCATCTAAAAAGGACTTAATGTCTGAATTTATGCACCTTTTGAACTCTTCTACAAGCATGAGCTGCCTAAGTTTTTCATGATCAGAGCCAATTTTTTTCGAAGAACACCACCTGTCAAATAACTGTTCTTTAGTTCTAGCAAATTCAACATGGGTCTGCTCATTTTCTTTCTTACAGTTCCTAAATTTTTGCCTGTAAGCCTCAGGGACCAACTCATAAGCCTTAAGAATTAATTCCTTTACAGTATCATAACTGGAGCTCTGCTCGACAGTCAGCTGAGTATAAATTTCTCGAGCCTTCCCAATTATAACACTTTGCAAAAGCAAGGTCCAATTCTCCTTTGGCCATTTTAAATTTTCTGCTACTTTTTCAAAATGAAGAAAATATTTGTCAACCTCTTTTTCCTGAAATGGAGGAACCAATCTGATGTGTTTCGTCACATCAAAATGAGCGCCAGAGTCTAAAGATTGCCGTTTTACCGTCATGTTTTGCAATTCTAGTTCTTTCATTCTTAATTCTGCATCAAATTTTAATTTTTCCCTTTCTATCTGAATTTGTCTTTCTTTTTCTCTCTCCCTCTCTTCCATTTCCAGCCTTTCTTTCTGCATTTGTCTTTCTTGTTCTAATCTTAATTTTTCAAACTCAATTTGCCGTTGAATTTCAAGCTCACGCATTTGCAATCCTGTCTGAGTTACCAGAACAAGAGACAAAGCAGAAGAATCAAGAATTTCCTTATCAACCAAAAATTGGACCAAAATATTTTTATTTCCTGTTTTAACATGAACTTGTTGACGGTAGTCAGTTCATAGTGAGCAGCAATATCCAACAAATCTGACTTTTTGGCCACATTTAACAGCTCCTGCGAAGGCGCAGCAATAAAAGCTTGAAGGTCAAATGACATGATTGCTTTTTGCTGGTTTTATCAAGTAAATTTATCAATCAGAGTTTATTTATTGATATTTTTCAAAAGTCAATACTTGCTTTTTTATTATTATTATTTACTTATATCTTTATATTTACTGAGATTTTTTAAAAGTCAGTACTTGTTTTATAGCAAACAAATATTTTTTTTTTTTTTTTTTTAAATCAATATTTGTTTTCTTTAAAAAGCTCAAACTTGTTTTAGCTCAAGAAAATGTTCGATCGCGGACGAGCCCCCAATTTCTGTTACGAGCCAGGCGTAACGAGAAAGAAATGAAAGTGAAACCAGCAACAAGCTTTAAATTATTAACAATATTTATTCACAAAAAATAAGATAAGATTCAAAACAAAAGAATGTAAGTGAACAGTACCTTTCAAGTTTATGTCACAAAGTCCCTCAAAATTAATCCACAAGAATTTATAAAACAAATCCTTTCAATATCAGTTTCTGATCCCACAATTTAAAGTTCCTGAATTCAGAATTTAAGTCCAGAATGAATAAAATAGTAAAGTAATCCAGTATAGAATAATTTCCAGTGAAAGTATACAAAGATGCCCAGATGAAATTCTTCTCTCCTTATATAATATCAGAGAACGTTCTAGAAAAAGAATTTACTACAAGCATCTCTTATTTTCTAGGTTCCTTCAGGAAACTTCTAAATCTTCCATGACATGCCAAAAATAACTCAGTCCAGAATCAAGGCTGTAAACATCATGTTATTGTAAACATGTTGAACATTCCAGAAAGTTATTTTTGGAAACATAGTAAATAAAGCTATTTATTGAAACATAGTAAACATGTTGTTTAAAACAATTGAACACCCTGTTATATAACAATATCTGCTACATGAAATCGTTAGAAATGCAACAAAGATAGCATGAAAACCTTGAAAAGAAGGGCAGTTTGCTGTTCCTCACAAAAAACGGTGCCATCTTGATTGATGTTGGAAAAAATGCAGATGTGGGAGAGTGAGTTAGATTCCAACAGGAGGTAGTTGTAGTTGTTGTTGTTTCGTAATAGTGTTCCGCCGTGTACTTTTCGGCTCACCCGGTGAAACCAGTAAAATCTTGAATGACTAAGAAGCACGAAATCCCTGCCCCATTAAAGATGTTAGAACTACTCTGTCACTAAACTTCTGCATAAAGCTGTTGAGCTTTCCAGTGGTACACTATGAGCCCTGGAGAGGAGGGAGAGAGAGAGAGATCGTATTGCTGTACACAGAGTTTTGTGCCCGTAGTGTGTAGTGCCGTAATAGCTTCTGCCAGTAATGGCACACCACTCTGCTGGATGTTGCTGTTCCATAACCCAGGCAGTATTCAGCTATAGATAACCGTACCGGAGTATATCATTGCTTAAGTGGTGAAAACGGTAGGTTCGGGGGATATAGCGATCAGCATGGCGTCCGTCCGTCCCTAGACGTATCCTTGTCCGCTCCATAACTTTAGAGATATTTTTAGACACCTTTAGAGTTATTTTTGTAATATTTGGTAGGGATGAAGAGGAGTACCGGTAGGCGTGTCGCGTACAAGAGAGACAACTCTCACTTTCTTTGTAATGTACTTATATCCCCTGAAGCCGAAATCTTTTGCAGGTCATAACTCCCACACTGTTAAAGATACTTTGATAATATTTGGTAGGGACATATATTAGGTCAAGTGGGAATGTCGCGTGCAAGAAGAACAACTCGTGCTATTTTTTCTTGTTATCTCCCCTGAATAAATATCTAAACCAAATTCTTGTGCACTCCATAACTTCTTAATGCTTTCAAATATTTTGATAATTTGGTAGAGTCACAGATAAGGACCAGAAGGGGTGTCCTTGCAAGAGAGACAACTCACGCGTCCTTATGTACTTATCTCCAATAAAACTGAAATATTGTGTATGCCATGGCTCCCATACCGTGTGAGATAATTCGATACTATTTGGTACGAAAATATATCAGGTCAACTAGGAATGTCGCATTCAAGAAGGACAACTCTTGCTTTGTTCTTTTTTGTAGTTATACCCCCTGAACGAATATCTGAGCAAAATTCTTGTACACTTCATAACTTCTTAATGGTTGGAAATATTTTGATAATATTTGGTAGAGGCTTTGATAAGGACCAGTAGGCATGTCGCGTGCAAGAGAGACAACTCTCACCCTTTGTTATGTACTTATCTCCCCTGATGCTGAAATCTTCTGCAGGTCATAACTCCCATACGATTTGAGATAATTTGATAAGATTTAGTAGGGACATAAATCAGGTCAAGTAGGAGTGTTGCATTCAAGAAGGACAACTTTTGCTTTGTTCTGACTTTCTTTGTCAGGTGCTTATCCCTCTGAAGTTGAAAGTTTGTGCAGCCCATAACTCCCATACTGTTTGAGATAATTTGATAATATTTAGGAGGGACATATATCAGGTCAAGTAGGAGTGTTGCATGTAAGAAAGACAACTCTTGCTTAGTCTTTTTATACTTATCTCCCCCGAATGCACTTCTAAGCCGAATTCTTGTGCACTCCATTGCTTCTAAATGGTTTGAAATATTTTGATAATATTTGGTAGAGGCATAGATAAGGACGAGAAGGCGTGTCGCGTGCAAGAGAGATAACTGACTTTCTTCGTCATGTACTTATCTCACCTGAAGCCGAAAGCTTGTGCGACCCATAACTCCCATACTGTTTGAGATAATTTGATAATATTTAGTAAGGACATATATCAGGTCAAGTAGGAGTGCTGCATGCAAGAAGGATAGGTGTTGATATGTTCTGACTTTGTATGTTATGTACTTATCACCCCTGAAGCCGAAAGCTTATTCAGACCATAACTCGCACACTTTGAGAGATAATTTGATAACATTTAGGAGGGATATATATCAAGTCAAGTATTTGTGTTGCAGGCAAGAAGGACAACTCTTGCTTGTTCTTTTTTTAGTTATCTCCTCTGAATGAATTTCTTAGCCAAATTCTTGTGCACTCAATTACTCCTTAATTGTTTGAAATATTATGATATTATTTGATAGAGGCATAGAAAAGGACGAGCAGGCGTGTCGCGTGCAAGGGAGACAACCCTCACTTTGTTTATTATGTACTTTTATCCCATGAAGCTGAAATCTTATGAAGGCCGTAGCTCCCATACTGTGCGAGATTATTTGATAATATCTGCTGGGGGCATATATCAGGTCAAGTAAAATGTCACATGCAAGAAGGACACTCTTGCTGTGTTTTTTCTTGTCATTTTTCCTGAATAAATTTCTAAGCCAAATTCTTGTGCACTTCACAGCTTTTTCATGGTTTAATATATTTTAATAATATTAGGTTGAGGCATTGATAAGGACCAGTAGGGGTGTCCCATGCGACAGAGACAACTCTCACGTTTTGTGATGTACTTATCTCCCCTGAAGCAGAAATCTTGTGCAGGCCATAACTCCCATACTGTCTGAGATAATTTGGTAATACATGTCTTTGGGTGGGACATATATCAGATCAAGTAGGAGTGTCGCATGCAAGAAGGATAAGTCTTGCTTTGTTCTTTTTCTAGTAAACTCCACTGAATAAATTTCTAATCCAAATTCGTGTGCACTCAATAACTTCTAAATGGTTTGAAATATTTTGATAATATTTGGTAGAGGCATTTACATGGGCCAGTAGGTGTGTCGCGTGCAAGATGGACAACCCGCGCTATGGTTATTTTCTTGTTCCCTGAATGAATTTCTAAGCCAAATTCATGTGTGTGACATAACTTCTTAATGCTTTGAAATATTTTGACATATTTGGTAGAGGCATAGATAAGGACCAGGGGCATGTCGTGTTTAAGATTACTCTCACTTTCTCTATTATGTACTTATCTCCCCTGATGCCGAAATATTGTGCAGGCCATAACTCCCGTAATGTTTCAGATAAATATGTAAATACCTTTAGCTTTACAAAGCATTTATTTTTTGTTATTATTTCTGAATATTTACACCCGCAAATTCAAAATATTTGTGAATATTGTGTAGCCTATACAAATAATCACATCAAAAGTCATTAATAGATGATTTTTGTCAAAAATAAAAAAACAAAATACAGTCGACTCCCGTTATCTCGAATTCCAAAGGATTCACTGAAACACTTCGAGATATCCGTATTTCGACATATCAGAGTTGAGAGAGTGAGGAAAACAATAAATTGAACAACCACATTTAACAAATGAATATGTAATTTGACTCCTGAAGTTAGAAATATATATATATAAATAATGTGGAAAAGAGGAGAAATTGCTCCTTAGGAGCAATTTCTCCTCTTTTCCACATTATTTTATTACCTGTTGTCATAGTTTCATGTTAAAACAGGGACCTGATATTCACTTCGAGATAAGCGGTAATTCGAAATAAGCGAGTTCGAGATAACGAGGTTCGACTATATAAAAAAGTAAAAAAACATGCAAAAATAAAATCATTTACAGTTCACCTAGTATTGTTTTCACTTATTGTTTTGGTCACATTTCATACTAGCTTTGCATTTTTTACTTTACGCTGTTTCAATATTTCCCTGATATCTTACACTAAATTTAGAAATGGCGGTTCGATCCGGGAATTTGCCATCTATTCTCATAGCTATTTCACCATCTTCCAATGGAATCGTGACCCCTCTTGACTTTGAGCGCGTTATGTAACATATAACAATATGTAAAATGTCTCATCAACTGTGGTGCTGATATACATTACACAGCTAGTCCAGAAAGGCGACAGTGCAATCGCGACACTACAACCCTTTAACTCTGAATTTGATCTCTTATGTGTTTGTTTTACTGTGGCTTAGTACACAATAGTACCACCCAAAGTGCCGGCCTCTGTGGCTGCGCCTGACTGGTGATCAGGAGGTCGCGGGTTAGATCCCGCCGGGTCCAGCAACATTGTTTCGTAGAGATTGATCAAGAAATATTTTCTAAGTTTACTCTTTCCCTTCCGCTGATTAAAAAAGGGCAGCTGTCAGTTTCTGATGAAAGATTGTGCACAAATAGGGTCAACCACTAAGAAGACTAAGCCTGCACAGTGTGGTTAGATAAACGTACAGGCTCGACATGACCTTAATGGGTTGACTAGGCCGTAAAACTTCAACGAACAGACCGCCCAGAATTCCGCCTAAGCTCAACTGTAACAACTGTGGTTTTAATCAAACGCGGTCCTTGACAATACCATGTGACTTGTCAGGGCGTGTCTGCTACATTGGGAGATTTTTAATAAAAAATGTCTTTAAATTTAAAAGGTCCGAAAAAGCAAAAAAAAAAAAAAAAAAAAAAAAAAAATCCATGACATCAAATCTGGATTATCAATAAGATCAATATGCTGACGAATCAGTGTTGAAAAGCCGCTGGTAATATTTACCGTTACCTCATTAATTCAGCCAATGCATGTATTAAGTAGTATAGATGTAGCCTATGACATCCATATACTTTCTGCAGAATATAGCTTCCACTAATCTGTCTACTTGTCCATTCGTTGAGTGATACAATAGCTTTATGTTTTGGTTTAAGTTTTTATATCACATGGGCTGTGTGTTAGATACTTGCGGACCGGTTTGTGCGTCGGCGTCTTTATCACACAGTTTGTTTTAGCATGCTACGTAAAAATTCAGCAGACGACGTTTCAAAATATCTTACTTCTTTTCACAGAAATTAGATTTTGACTTTTTATACAAATTATCTCCTTAGGAGACAGTTTTCATGAAATGTCAAAATGTAAATGAAGATACTCAGGACATGTTACAATCACGAAGCACGGCCTTCTTGAAGCAGCAAAAGAAAGAGAAAGAGGAACAGCTAATGACAATTAGACGCCACACATAAAACCACCAACGAACAAGTAAGAAGAATCGCCTTTGAAACGTCAGTAAGAAAATAACTTGGTGTGTGTGTGTGTGTGTGTGTTGGGTGGGGAGAGGGAGCTAAAGTCAGTTTTACTCACGCGAAATCGTACCCTTAATTCTGATGCAGCGCCAATGCCGTTTCTGGTAAAAATAAGAACTATACACTGACAGCATTGGTGGGTCGATTGTCTCTGAGTGTAGGCCGGGAAATTGGCCTTGAACGGGGACTTAATGCTGTTTCATTCAACCTTTAACTACCAGTTATATAAGTAAACAGTGCAGACCCTGACCAGACGCCGCGTTCTGTGGCGTCTGATCTGGGTCTGCACTGTTTGCCAATGCCACAGTCCAGGTTTTGCAGCCAACCCTCTTTAAACGGCTCTCTGACGTCAACCCTCCTTTCACGGCTCTCTGACGTCACAGTGACAAGAATAGCGCGGCTATTAATAAACGTTACCTGGATTTAGTATAAACGTGTGGTTTGATTTCATTGGTAAACAACCTTAAGAAAATTTTTGGTGTATGGCTCGATTGTAAACAATCAACCCAAAATATTTAAATGTGTCGTCTGCGTAATTTGCCTGGAGATTGGTAAAAGTTAATAATCATGTACTCTACATACTTTTCATATTTACATATAATTGTGTATCTTTCATATTTGCATAGAACTATGTGCCTTTGATATTTATATAGAACTGTGTACTTTCAATATTTACATAGAACTGTATACCTTTCATATTTACATAAACCTGTGTACCTTTTATATTTACATAGAACTGTGTACCTTTCATATTTACAAAGAACTACATAGCCTCCACAGTTAGATGGGCTTTGAAGAGAGGATGAGAGCAATTTATTTAAGTGTAAACAATATTTTATTTGGACTACTGTACGTACACTAATACAATAGTGACGGCAAGCAAATAACACAACAATGAAATGGAGACTGTACAGGCTTTTCATTAACCCATTTACGCCGAATAGACTCTTCTACCTCAACTCTTTGGACAGGTCCATTTCTAATAGAAGGGGTGCATGGTTAGATTTTTTTTTAAATTAAAACCTTTGATATAAAATTCATGTATTTAATGCAAACATTGTAGACCCTGATGAGGGTCTACACTATTTGCGAATGTCCCTTTGATGGGGCGCTAGGCACAAATGGGTTAACAGGAGGCAGGAGGCTAAATTCTATTTTTCCACGATGGCCTACTTAAAGCCTAAACTATATACCCACTCTCTTGGCAAATTCAGCAGACGCCTAATTGGTATTTTTTAGTTTGCCCACAAAACAGGCTTTGGTATTTCATGTAGAGACATGCTGCCTGAAATGTCAAAGCTTATTTTCTGAAAAAAAAAAAAAAAAAAAAAAAAAAAAATAGATAAATATTCCAAATGCCGTCTAAAAATTGAATGGATAATTTTCAAAAACTGTAGTACACTGCCTCCACTTACGGATTTTAGTCTCCTAATGCCATGGTTCGTGAAAAAGCTGGGTACAGAAATAAATGAAATGACTTTGTTTAAAACCTGTATATAGGTCTGTCCCAAATTTTAAATGCACTTGTGACGCATGACCGGAATAGTCCACTATTGCTAAGGTTGAATGTATTTTGCATTTTCTTGAAAACCACTCACTGACCCATGCGATAACATCTCCCGTATCACTGATGCAATATTTACGTGCTAGGAAAATTTCTCGACGACTTCATAAGGCTTAAAAGTCAGGTTAGTTTAGATTGAACAGCATGTGGGCTGGGTGGCCTAGTGGTTAGTGCACTCCACTTTCAAGCGGGATATCGTGGGTTCGAATCCCGCTCGGGTCGAGACAATTTTCAGACCATTATTACGCCTAGCTCATACTCGACGTGTCCTGGGTTGAGTATAAAGTGGACAGGGCGGCGCTTGGTGATAGACAGCGGCACCAAGTGTGCATGGGTGATCCATGAAAGCAAGGCTGTACAAATACATCTACATCATAGCAATCGCCGCTGCCTCTATGTGCCTCGGGTGCCTGGTAGCGTTAAAAATCCGCACAACAACAACATTGAACAGCATTAAGTAGTTTACTTATAATGCATCTTATAGTTATTCCGAAATGACTGAAATACTGATGATGGGACGTCAGCACACCAAAAAATTAAAATCAAATATCTAAACTATTCAACAATAATTCCAAGAATAACTTCTATCCAATTAATGAATATTATTGCATAAAAAGCAGTGTCGCACGTTATTAACAGCCGTGCGTTAACCGGCGAAAAGCCGTGTATTAACATGGCAATTCACGCGCTGTTAATGCACGGCTACGCAACTTTCAATACGATCGTACCGAGGCCACAGATTTGCTGCCGTTACGAGATGTGTACAGCCCGGCCCTAGAAGGAGCATAGTCCGTGGAAATTACGTTCGCGAGACATCGGTGAAAAGGCGAAACAAAATAGTGCAAGAAATAACGCGAAATGTAGCAAATGTTTCAGTTTTTATGCAATAATAGCGATCAAACATGTTTTTCAATGCATTAACATTCGCCAGGTCCCTTGGGAGGTGTTGAAAACCGCGGCCTTCCATGTTTGATCCCTGTCGGTCGGTCAGACGCCGGAAAGGATGCAAGACAGGTGTCCTCACCCAGGAGCAGAGGGGGTGTCCTCACCCAGGAGCCGAGAGGGTGTCCTCACCCAGGAGCAGAGGGTGTTTGATCCCTGTAACGAATGACTTAACAGGATTCTTCTTCTTGTCATGTTGCACCTTTAGGCATGTACAGTCGTACTTCAACGGCTCTAACAGATTTGGAAGTATGAAAATTTGTTCGAGACATCGGTAGTTCGAGCCACTGAGGGTTAATCATGGCGCCAGATCAGGAAGCAAATGACGATAATTTAGGGAAATCTATTCAATCTTCTATACAATAATGGTACGTTGAGTGTACTAATTAGAATAGCTTCGATAAGGCGATTCTAATGAGTACACACAACATACAATTTCATGATAAAATAATAAAATATCATTAAATATTTCTTTTCTTAAGCTGCATGTATCGGAAGAATTTCGTAGGGATTCAAAAATCGAGTTCGAAACTGCCATGGTAAACGAGCCACCCGTGTTCGAGCTATTCAGGTTCAACTGTATATACATTATTAATCCAGTGCTGAAACACAAAGCGAAAAACAAGGGAGTGTTTTTCAAAAACTATTTTGCATCGTCTGAACGATTATTGTAAATCCGTCACACGTGACCTGCAATAAGAGATTACCTTACCCGAGAGGCAAACAAAAGAAAACCAGATCAGGTAAGACTTATACCACTATTTTATTTCGGTCTCCAGAACGAAGCATAGGACTATCTGTCGTCATGTTTTCCTTTCCCATATCTATGCCTCCATAGGGTATACCACATCCTACGTAAACAGGATGTCTCCCAAAAAGTCGGATTACTCAATTCCTGTACCTTATTTTATCTTATCTTGTTTGCATAATCGGATGAGAAAATAAACATTCTGCTTTCGGTTTTGAGCATTTTTTGTCTTTCTTTTTGTATGACTTAACCTGAATACACAAGGTTTTTGTATACTTAGAAATTTTTAAGTATCAACTGGGCCTCCATCGAAACGTGCGAGTTCCCGCGAAATGCAATGTATGCATCTCTGGTATACAGTTATTTTATATACAGACATGTCCATGCCGCTACTGTCACATGATGTTGAAAATTATTATGCGCGGCAGTAACTTCATTGTGGGCAGTAGTAACATTATTGTGTGCAGTAGTAACATTATTATGTGCAGTGTAACATTATTATGCGCGGTAGTAACATTATTATGTGTAGTAGTAACATTATTATGTGCAGTAGTAACATTATTATATTCAATAGCAGCATTGTGTGCAGTAGTAACATTATCATCTTCAGTAGTAACATTATTATGCGCCGTAGTAACATTATTATGTGCAGTAAAATTATTATGTGCAGTAATAACATTATTATGCGCGGTAGTAACATTATTATGTGCAGTAGTAACATTATTATGTTCAGTGGTAACATTATTATGTTCAGTAGTAGCATTATGTGCAGTAATAACATTAACTGGAGCACCCCCCCCCCGCCCCCGTTCAGGGAAAGTCACTCCCTATGCAGATTATTAAGAACCGTACATTCGGTAATCTAAATGGTTGCTTGTAGGCCTTCTAACTTCAACCCAGGCGCGTACAACGTGTACCTGTGCATAAGAATCCGGGTCGTTTCGCCCGTGGGTCGTTTCGCCGGGAGCTTCGCCCTGAGTTGGTTTGTCCTTGTTTTAGGGGTGGGTCGTTTCGCCCTTATGTGGTGAGTCGTTTCGCCCGTGGGTCGTTTCGCCCGATTTTATTTTTCTATGGGACGGAACGACGAACGGGAAGGATGGATGGAAAGATAAAATGTTGCAAGGGTAGACAGACGGAATGAATGAATAAATGAATGAATGAATTTTACTAAGGGGGGGGGGGGGGGGGAGTGGATAGACGGACGGGTGAACGTGTGAATGTACGGACAGACAGACGAAATGAATGAATGAATGAATATAATTTAGGGAGGGAGGTGGCAGGGAGGGACAGGCAGACGGACGGACAGATAGATAGATAGATTGATAGATAGGTAGATAGATAGATTGATAGATATGGTTATTTTGACAATTAAAATCATTAGTTGGGTCATCTGAATTAGTGTGAAAAACGTGTACGTTAATTGCTTTATTAATTGCTTTGATATAGGTGGTGATCTATTACAGTATTACTTTCACACCTATAAGGTGAGAATAACCATGCGTGAAGTATTTATCTTTGGCGGAGAACGGCGGCCGACATTCCTCTCCCGGACCCATTCCAACTTCGTACTCCGAGGTGTGAACGACTGAATAACCAACCGACCATGTCTGATTTATTGCCTGCAGTACTTCTCAACGCCTTGAGACAGTACAAGTTCGCCGAGTCCCCATTATGGAGAATGGCGGACGGGAAAGATCACGTCAAGATAGAGGTGACTTTCCGAAAGACAACTAACCACCGATTCGACAAGAAGGGGGCTGAAAGTAGGAGGCGGCCTACACCCCCTGCTGGCGAGTGGCCTCGCCAGCCCGCACCAGCACGACGTCTGACAACCAGACCGACGCCTCCAGCAAGCCGACAGCCGACAACGCCGGAGGAGACAACACCGCCAGCACCGCAGACACTACAGATCGACACAGCTACCATCACAGTGCAAAGACCACCGAAGACAGCACAGATAACACCTTCACCTATCATACAGAGAACAGCTACACCGCCTCCTTCTCCAGAATCACCACCGACAAAGAAGCCGAGAACAAAGTCGCCGGCGACGAATACTGCACCCACGCAGTACTTCCATGCCGACATTGAGGAAGAATACCCTCTATATGAGAAGTACGACCTCCAGGATGTCACCTCTACAAAGTTCAAGGCCATCGCTAAAGCTCAAAGACTACCAAGAGACGACGAAGAAACCAACGTCGACCTGCGCCAGTCTACTTCGTCTACCATAGAGACAATCAACATTGGACTCTTATCAAGGGACCTACTTAAAAGTTCTACGACGAATTCTGGTACATTGAAGAGCTTTACAAGAGAGGCACCAAACAACGGAACAGCCTACTGGTACGACACCCTGGAGCAATCGTGCAGTGACCCCTTAGGGGGAGGTGGAGGACCATCACTTCTTCGTCTGGTGCCGCCAAGTTACCTTGGTACGACTTACTCCTAAGTAGATCAAACCTGCGGCACGCGGACTTGGGTGAGGACACCCAACAGACTTTTGGGTGAGGACACCCTCTTGATACCCAGGTGAGGACACCCTCTTGGCTCCTGGGTGAGGACACCCTCTTGGCTCCTGGGTGAGGACACCCCCTCTGCTCCTGGGTGAGGACACCCTCTCAGCTCCTGGGTGAGGACACCCCCTCTGCTCCTGGGTGAGGACACCCTCTCGGCTCCTGGGTGAGGACACCCCCTCTGCTCCTGGGTGAGGACACCTGTCTTGCATCCTTTCCGGCGTCTGACCGACCGACATGTGGCTAGTGAGTGCACTTTACTCTCGACTAGAGCTGTGTGCCTAATGCATTATGCAGTCGGAATTGACATGCATTAGGTACGAGATTAAAAGCTCAAACTTTTTCGGCCGATCGTCAAAATTCTGCAACTTACAGGCTGGACTACTACTCCCGCACGAGGTCTGGACACGCACGAGGTCTGGAGGTGAACGCACTCCGTGTCTGGGCGAGGTGACCTATTTATGAATTATAACTAGGCACCGTTTCATGCCAACCCAGTAATACAGTAAAACTAATCCAGATTTATCTGGCGCTGCCTCTATGTGACTCAGTTGCCTGGCAGCGTTAAAAATCTGAAAACTGAAAAAAAAAAAAACAACAAAAAACAAAAAAAAAAAAAAAAAAAAAAAAAAAAAAAACTGCGGCCGACATTCCAGAATGGCCAAATTAGCGAAAATATTTGACACTGCATTTCGTTTTAGTTTGTTTTGTGTATTTTTCTTTCATTGTTGCCCCGTCTTTCTTTTACTATATAATCAGATTTGTTAGTGTATCCGCCGTAACGCTTCATGGGGCCATTTATTTTCAGATTTTGGTGGAGGGCGCGAATCTGAATGCCCTTTTGTTTCTGGGCCTGTTGTGAAGGTAGAGAAACCAAAAGTTTTTTTAAATACTTGTGATCACTTGTGCCCCGGGACGTGTGTAGCAGAACAGAGAACCTCGCTATTGAATTGAATTATTCTAACGTCCACTCAACCAGTCCTTAAAATACATTCTAGAAGTAATAAAAACGTTAAACGATAATACCCCGCCATTATCCTGTCGCGAGCATATAACTCTGTCAAACACTGACGAAATTTGCCCACAAGTAATCCCAAACCAGATCTTCTTCATATCAATCCAAGTACCAAGTTTGGTCAAAATCCCTTGACATTTACTCAAGTTATCGTCCGGAAAACGAAAATATGGGCCTGTCTCGGGCAAATAACTCCGTCAAAATTTGATGAAATTTGCCTATTAGCAATCCCAAACCAGATCTCCACAATATCAATGCACATACCAAGTTTGGTGAAAATCCAATGATGTTTACTCAAGTTATCATCCGGAAACGAAAATATGGGCGTGTCTCGGGCAAATTTGACGAAATTTGCCCATTAGCCATCCCAAACCTAATCTCCACGATATCAATGCACATACTCAGTTTGGTTAAAATCCATTGATGTTTATTCAAGTTATCATCCGGAAACGAAAAACGGACGGACGGACGTACGACTGACAGACGGACAGACACACGGGCGTCCAACGTGAAACCAAAATACCCCGCCACTATCGTGTGGCGGGATATAAAAAAGGGAAACCCGTTACTTTAATGTGCATTCGGAAGAGAATCCTCTTGGCTTTATCCCATCAGATATAGCAATGCCGACTTCTACAATGAGTTCTTCCGAACCGTTGATACCGGTCAAATAACACTTTAATTTCCCGCTTTTA